>CM067217.1:99221757-99821757 GCA_034190945.1 Octodonta nipae
GATCTGCTGCGTACAAAACTTTTCTTCTTTAGTTGTTACTCAGCCTAGGCCAAATCTAATTTGTGATGCTCAGGTCATGGCCATTTTTAGTGACCGTACGACATGGAAGCTCAATGAGACCAGACGTGCACGCAGAACCAAACTTACTGCTAAATCCTTGATTGCCATGATGAGATGACGATACACCCTCACATAGGAAAGCTCAAGTTTAGGAATTCTATTTTCATAATAACCATTTAAAACGATATCAGGAAATGCTTCTTTTATCTTATTGTACAAAATATCTCTCAGTCATGCAAGTAGCCCCTATAATGTCATCCCAGCGCCTCCTTCTCCTGTCACCCCAGTGCTCCTTTCTTGTCATCCGAGTAGCCCCTTTTTTGTTATCCCAGTGCCCAGACACTGGTTCACTCTATAATGGCAGTGCTCCTTTCTTGTCATATCAGTGCCTATTTCTTTGTCATCCCAGTGCCCAGACACTGGGATGACACCCTCCTAGTACAAACGCTTTTGTAGTTGCAAAATTCGTGCAATCTTTAGCCATAAATATTAAGAAATTTACCAAATAAAAAAAAGGCAAAAGAAGCCCTAGTCATTGTTTATTTTCAGTATTGGCGTTTTTTAAGTCTTAAACACTGCAATTTAGCTGCTTTTAAATGCAACTAACCTTAGCTATAAATGTTTAAGAAATTTACTATGCAGAAAAAAAAGTCAAAGAAACCCTAGGGTGGCTAGTATTCAAATTCTCCTTTGTTCTATTTGACGTCTTTTGATGTCTTGAACGCTTTATAAGCGCGTTTCTGCTTGTATAGGTAGAAACCTAAAAGTTTTATAAAGACATGAGGTGCACATAGTGCAAAAAATTAAGCATGATTTACGCCAAATACAAAGTTCCCTTTGTCGTTTTAATCTGCAGATTGCGAAGATAAATAAATAGCTTCAGTTTATGATAAGGGGCTGGAGGAGTTTTGTCAAGGAAGTTTTTTGTATTTTAACCTTAGATTTGGAAAATCTTATAGGCTTTTGTTCTCATGAAAATTATGTTCTCATGAGTAAATTAATGTTATCCTTTTATTACTGGTCTAAAGTTTTTTTATGTTCATACACTTACGTGTTCATAGTGTTTATTCGCTGCTTGAAAGCTCGGTTAAAATTGAGGAGCTGATTAGCTTTTGTTTGCAGAACAAAATGCCAGCGGTTGCAATTACTGATTCAGGCAACTTGTTTGGCTCGCTCGAATTTTCAGAATATGCAGCAAGTAGGGAATACAGCTAATAATAGGATGCAATATTATAGTTAAACATTCAGAACAAAATTTACCTATATTATTGCTTGCAAAAAATGAGCAAGGGTACACTAATTTAGTCACTTTGGTAAGTGAGTCTTTAAAAAGCGCAAGAATAACAGCGATATTCCTTACGTTGATTTTGATGAGCTATTGAATTTAAGTACGGGTCTGATCGCTTTAACCGGTGGATGTTTGGCTCAACTATTGTTGGGGCAAGATAAAGAAACGGTTGAAAAACTGCTTTCAGCATTCGATGGTCATTTATATGTTGAATTGCAGCGTCATGGGCTGAGCAAGGAGCTAGAGCTTGAAGAAGCTTTGATAGATTTTGCTTATCAGCGCAATATACCACTAGTTGCAACTAATGATGTGATTTTTCCAAATAGGTCTGACTATGAGGCTTATGATATATTAACGTGCATATCGGAGGGGAGTTATGCCCTGGAGAATAACAGGAAGAAGTTAACTACCGAGCATTACTTCAAATCTGTGGCAGAAATGGAGGAACTGTTCAGCGACATTCCCGAAGCAATTCATAACACTTTAGTGATAGCTAAGCGGTGCTCTTACATGCCAAGAAGCAGGCAGCCTATCTTGCCTAAATTTCCTTGTCGAGAAAATAAAACTGAGAATGAAGAACTGAGGGAGCAGGCAGTTGCAGGATTAGATCTCCGCATTGCGAATGAGACAGATATAGACCTTAAACAATACTACGATCGGCTAAATTACGAACTAAGCGTAATAACTTCAATGAATTATTCCGGGTATTTTCTAATAGTTTCTGACTTTATCCGTTGAAGCAAAGCAAATGGCATTCCAGTGGGTCCAGGAAGAGGCTCTGGTGCTGGATCAATTGTTGCTTGGAGCTTACAGATTACAGACCTTGACCCAATAAAGTTTGGCCTAATATTTGAAGGATTTTTGAATCCTGATCGCGTATCGATGCCTGACTTTGATATTGATTTTTGCCAGGAAAAAAGAGACCTGGTTATTGATTATGTTCAGAAAAAGTACGGTTATGTTGCTCAAATAATCACTCAAGTGGATAAAATATCTAAAATGGTTCCATTTAATCCAGTAAATCCTGTAACTTTATCGCAAGCGATAGAGCTTGATCAAAACCTGCAGAAAGAACGAGATAGTGATGAGGTAATTGCAAAGCTTCTTGATATATCTCTTAAGCTTGAAGGGATATATCGTCACGTTTCAACCCATGCTGCTGGAATTGTAATATGTGATCAAAAGATGGAAAATTTTGTTCCTGTGTATTATGATCCAAATTCAGCTTTGCCAATCACTCAATACAGCATGAAATATGTGGAGAAAGCTGGGTTAATAAAATTTGATTTTCTTGGACTTGGTACGCTAACACTAATAGATCATGTATGTCGTTTAATTAATCGTGATGAAAAAAAGATCGATATTTCTTCAGTTCCTTTGAATGATCAAAATACCTATGAGATGCTCTCTAGCGTTGATTCAGTTAAACTGTTTCAGCTTGAAAGTTCGGGAATGAGAGAAGCTTTAATCAAATTAAAGCCAGATTGCATTGAAGATATTATCGCTTTAATTTCCCTTTATCGTCCAGGACCTATGGATAACATTCCAACTTATATTGCAAGAAAGCATGGCCTTGAAAAGCCAGATTATATTCATCCGTTACTTGAAGGAGTGTTAAAAGAAACATTTGGGGTAATAATCTACCAGGAGCAGTGATGGAAATAGCCCGTATTCTCTCTGGATATAGTCTTGCAGAAGCAGATTTGCTGAGACGTGCCATGGGTAAGAAAATTAAGGAAGAGATGGATAAACAACGTGCACTTTTCATCCAAGGGGCAACGAAGAATGGCGTTGATTATGACAGGGCAAGTTATATCTTTGACCTTGTTGCAAAATTTGCTGGTTATGGATTTAATAAATCTCACGCAGCTGCATATGCGGTTATATCTTATCAAACGGCTTACCTTAAAGCTAATTATCCGTTAGAATTTTTTACAGCACTAATGAATCTAAATATTGATGATAGAGATAAACTGAATTTATTTTATCATGCAGCAAAGTTTAGTGGCGTTACCGTTCTTCCACCTGATATAAACAAGTCTCAAGCTGAATTCTCAATAGAGGATGAACGCATTCGTTATGGTATTGCTGCCTTGAGGAATGTTGGTTTTTCTATAGCGGAAGGAATAGTGAACGTACGTTCAAGCGCTTGTAAGGACATATGGGAATTCATTCAAAATTCAGGTCATATAATAAATAAGAGAGCGCTAGAAAGCCTGATTAAATCCGGAGCATTCGATAGCGTGCACAAGAACAGAAAGCAGCTATATGAGTCAATGGACACTTTGCAAATAAAAACAAACAGGATAGAGAATCAAGTCAAGCTGCTTTGTTTGGTAGTCTTGATGTCCTCAAACCGAAATTTGAGAATGTGGAAGATTTTGATGAAGAGGAAAAATTAGAACATGAGTTATTTTCACTAGGATTTTATTTAACTAATCATCCACTTGAAAAATTTAGAACTCTTCTGGAAAAGTTAAATATTGGGTTTATCGGAGTAAATAGAACAGCAAAAACTGCTGGGGTAATATTAAATGCACGTATGAGAACTTCAGAGCGTGGAAGGTTTGTTATCCTCACACTTTCTGATCCCTATAACGTTTCTGAAATAGCATTCTATAATAATGAAATAATAGAAGAAAAAAGAGATTTATTTTCACAAAACATTTTGTGATAATTGATCTTGAAGCTTCGGAAAATACGACAAGATTAGCAGGCAAGGATATATCTGAGTTTACAAAAAGAGTCACTTCTATAATAAAAGAATTAGTTCTCACAACTGAGTGCACGGATTCGCAAAAAGCCGCTATGGAATTAAACACAATATTAAAAGATGAAGTAGAACCAAAATAATGCTAAACTTCTTCTCGAAAACATAAAGTAAGCATCTTATTACCAGGTGCATACTCAATTGCTCCTCAAGTTATTTATGAAATATCTAACTTAAGCTGGATTAAAGGCGTAGAAATTAATACAAATAACTTGCTTATATAAAAAAGCTTTATATAATGAAATATTTAATCGGTATTAAAGGAAGATATAGTGAATCTTTATGAATTTACTTTTATAGCACAACAAGGATTATTACAGCAAGAAGTAAAGGAGGTGGTCCAAGAGCTAGCTGTTTCATTGAAGAATATTAAAGCAGATGTTATGTTCCAGCAAATAAGGGATATTCTGAAAAAAGGAAATGACAAGCTTACAACAGAAGAGTTAGAAGTGCGTGCTGAAAACATTAAAGAAGGTCTAGTTGCTTACTCTGATTTCTTGGAAGATCTTACAAAAATTTTATGGGTTGAATTGGAAGAAGATCTTTCAAATTTGAAAGAAGTGAAGTCAAAAATCGATAAAGAGTTGAAAGATGACCTAAAAGATTTAGGAATAACGCAAGATTTTACAAAATTTCTAGGAGGCAGTACTAAAAGTGCGTTTATCCATAACGCAGTAAATGCTTTGAAGAGAAAGATTTCAGAACATCTAATAAAGATTTTTCAAGATATTTTGAAAGATTTTAGAATAAACGGTCCAACTCAATCGAGCAAAGCATTGGAAATGCTTTTGGAAAACATTGAAGCATCAGGATTAATCAAGTATGAACATTGGGGTCTTTTGGATTTTGGATATCCAATAAATAAGATGAAGAGCGGTCATTATTGTATAATTTGCATAAGTTCTACTGCAAGCATTCTGAATGAGTTTGTGCGTAGAATGAAACTTAATGAGAACATTATTCGCCACTTGTCTGTGCAGGTTGATAAATTTTTTGAAGGTAAATCTTATATGATGAATAAACAAATTGAAGGGCAAAACGCATAATGATGAAAAGACGAAATAGTTTTAATAATTCTTACGTATCTGTAAATAATAGGACTGGCTTTAGGCGTTCTAAAGTTTGCCCTCTTGCTACGTCTAAAGATGAAGACATAGATTATAAGAATACAGATTTATTATCAAAGTTTACCTCTGACTATGGTAGGATATTACCTAGAAGATTAACAGCGTATGTCCAAAAAACAAAGGAAGTTACGCTTAGCAGTCATAAGGGCACGTTTTTTTAGCTCTTGTTCCTTACTGTACTAAAAAGTTTAGGTAATTTATGTTGATAATTTAAAGGAAAATATAAGGACTTTAGTAAGCTTGGTGAAGTTGTAAAAGTTAAACCAGGTTATGCACGTAATTTTCTTTTTCCACAAAGAAAGCGGTGAAAGCTACCAAGGAAATTTAACAAAGCTAGAGGAGCAACGTTTATTACTGGAAAAAGAGAATATAAAAAGATTAAATATAGTAAAAGAGCTTGCGTTGTCACTACATGATAAGTTTGTGGTATTAATAAAGCAAGCTTCAGAGGATGGTAAAATTTTTGGTTCTGTAACAACACGTGAGATTGCAAAAATTTTACTACAAAAAGGGCGTGCGATAGATCATCGTAGTTTATCTTTTGGTGGCATAAGCATCAAAAACTTGGGCGAATACCAAGTAAACATAGAATTACATAGTGAAGTAGTAGTACCAATTACTATATATACGTCGTGAAATCCGAAACAGATGCAAATGAGCTAAGGCAAGTAAAATTGCAAAATCAGAAGTCTGAGGAACAAGAAGGTGAAGCAGTGGAGCAAGAATATGCAAATAACAAATAGCAGTGAATAAAATATATCAACTATTCCTGTCATCCCAGTGCGTTACACTGGGATCTAGCATGTTCAAAGATAAGACGGGGGTCATTTAATGATCCCGCGCTATATCCGAAAAGAAATGTCTTCTATTTGGGAGGAAAATAATAAATTTAATATATGGCTTAAAATAGAAAAATTGGCCTGTGAAGCTCAATCAGAGTTAGGAGTGATTCCAAATAGTGTTGCTCACAAGCTCTCTGGTGCTATTGAATTTGATATTGAACGTATCAACGAAATTGAATCCATTGTAAAACATGATGTTATAGCTTTTCTGACATATGTTGCTGAAAAAGCGGGAGTTGATGTTCGTTATCTTCACCATGGAATGACAAGTTCTGATATTTTGGATACATGCCTTGCGGTGCAGTTGAAAGAGTCATGTGATATTTTACTCGAGAATCTAAAAAATTTACTTGCAGTATTGAGGACTATAAAGATATTGTTTGTGTTGGGCGCAGTCATGGAATGCATGCAGAACCAACAACTCTTGGATTAAAATTTGCTAGATTTTATGCTGAATTTAAACGCAATTATCAGAGATTAATTAGCGCGCAAAAAGAGATCTCAATTTGTAAAATATCAGGTGCAGTAGGTAATTTTACAAATGTTGATCCGTTTGTTGAAGAGTATGTAGCGAAAGAAATGGGACTCATACCTGAAACCATATCGTCTCAAGTCATTCCTCGTGATAGACATGCCATGTTCTTTTCGGTTTTGTGAGTGATTGCAAGCTCAATAGAAAATATTGCAATTGAAATTCGTCATTTGCAAAGAACTGAAATCGGCGAAATTTCTGAGCATTTTTCCATTGGGCAGAAGGGAAGCTCTGCTATGCCACACAAATGTAATCCTATTTTAAGTGAAAATCTGACTGGACTCTCACGTTTAATACGCAGTTATGTTTTTCCTGCGTTAGAAAATGTTGCATTGTGGCACGAACGTGATATATCACACTCGTCTGTGGAAAGATGCATTGCTCCTGATGCTTGTATAACAATGGATTTTGCTTGAGTGCGATTAACAGATTTGATAGATAAATTGGTAATCAATAAGGAAAACATTGAAAAGAACTTAAATTCTTCAAAAGGTTATGTTTTCTCACAGCGTGTATTGCTTGAGTTAGTAAATAGTGGTTTGGGGAGGGAAGAGGCGTATAAAATTGTTCAGAGCAATGCAATGAAAGTGAAACAAAACAACAGTGATTTTCTGGCCGAATTGAAACAAGATAAACCTTTACCCAAGGTTATTAACTCAGAAAAACTTGAATCTTTGTTTGATTTGAAATATTATACAAAGCATGTAGGTCACATATATAGCAAGGTTTTCAATTAGGCTGAGTAGCTCAGTTGGTAGAGCAGGAGGATCATAATCTCTTGGTCGGGGGTTCAAGTCCCTCCTCAGCCACTCGAACTAAACTATGTTTAGCAAGATAATGCTATTGGTGAAGTAGTGCGACCCAGTGTCAGCTACTTGGAATGGTTAACGTTCAGTTGTGTATCCACTTAGGTGTACAGCCAATGGCGTCAACTTAAGAGCCTCCATTAGCAAACTCTCCTAAAGACATGATGGCGTTTAGGCTTATCTACTTTATCGCGGCTATACAATGTTCCCGGTCGGATCTTAACTTTAGCACATATACTTAAAAAGGGCTTGAAAGTTGTTTGGCGCAACAAGCACTTGATTGTCTCATCACACCAAATAAAACTGAAAAATTTCTCAGCAATTTGATCTGGGAAGGCCCTTGTGATATGAAGCGATAATATATTGCACATGACCAAGTTTGCCCAAAATTCTTGTTATACAGCCTCTCCAGAAAAATTCTCTGCTCCTACTTTGAGTCGTTTCCTCTATGTGCCACCTTAATACATAAGCTTTACTGATATCTTCCAAAGTCTCGTTTAAAAAGTGAGGTATCAGCACTTCTGTTTCTCCATTGGCTAATGTAAGCCCTTACTTTCTGTCCTTTCATTTTATTTCTTAGCTCTTCATTTTCCAATATAAAGTCCAAAATCTAATTCGCCAGCGTTCCCATAGCTTGCTATAATTTCTTTTTTGCAAGCGAAAAATAAAGTCTACTTTCAAATCATAATGCTGCTGAATGAATTTTACTGAAGACGATCATAGATAAATAATTTGATTTAATGAACGCATTTGAGTGATAACTTCGGGTAATTGCTCTTCCGCCAACCCAAGCTGCAAGACGAGCACTGCAAATCAATGAAGTACACAAATCAACAAATAAATTGCCAATGGTACCTGTTGTTCCATTTTGGTTCAAACTCGGATACAATTTCCTCAGAGCTGGGTAATCTCATACCAGAACCATCTGCTGTAATAAGTCTATAGCCCCTCCAGCTCAGGCTCATCTTGATAGGCTGTTTGGATGCTTAAATTCTTGAAAGCCTGTATTTATACCTTGCTTTAGAAAAAGCTTGCTTTGAGGGTACATGTCAATGGCTCCATAAGTTCACATTCTATTCCCAAACTTTTTTTAACTAACTATAGAAATACTGTCGTAAAAGCTTGTTCGTGTGAAACTTAACACAATGGATTATCTGAAAAGTTTTCGAGTATATTATATTTTTAATTTGTAGAATAAGATTTTTTCCTTTTGCATGTTTCACCTAAAAAGGACACATTTTAAACTTTTTTGTTGAAATAAAATAGAAACAAAAGTGCTGTTTATTGCACTCTTTGGATAATTTAATGATAAAAAATTTAGAGAGAAATTTTATACACTATTGCTGATATTTTTCCTTAAGTTGACGCCATTGTCCGTTCAGAGGTGTAGCTTAAGAGACAATAGATAGAAAGTTTTGAAAGGGATTAAGATTCTTTTGTTTCCAAGTCAGGTATAACGAGATTATCGGGAGTGTTAAATAAACCATATGCGTCAAGTTAAGGGAAAGTAGCATAAGGAAAAAGAAAGTGGTAAAATTATTTTAGATATTAGTAATAAAGCTAGTAATTTATAAACTCTTCTAAAAGAATTATCTTATTTTAGATCAAAATTTCACAAAAAATAAATGTAACAAACAGGTTTAAATGGTTGGGCCTTAACTTGACACGTATGGTTTATGTAACACTCCCACTATGGCTATACCTAATTGGGCTTTAACTGTATTAAATAAGAGTTGATCTGACACTTTAAAAAAGTAAGTTATAAAATAATAAAAGAAAGGAGTGTTAGAAATGAGTACAATACAAACAAAAATACTAAAACCAAAGCTAGGGTTATTAGAACTAGCAAAACAACTAGGAAATGTATCTCAAGCATGCAAAGTGATGGGATACTCAAGAGATACATTTTATCGATTCAAAGAGTTGTACGAAAATGGAGGAGAAGAAGCATTACACGAGATAAGTAAGAAAAAACCTCTATTAGCGAATAGAGTTTCCGACGATATAGAAAGAGCAGCGATTGGTATAGCAACGGAATTTCCAGCATATGGGCAAGAAAGAGCTGCAAATGAACTGAGAAAAAGAGGTATAATAATTTCTCAGGGAGGAGTGAGATCTATATGGCTGAGAAATGATCTTGAAACTTTCAAGAAAAAACTTAAAGCACTGGAAACAAAAGTAGCTCAAGATGGAATTATATTAACCGAAGAGCAACTTGCAGCTTTAGAAAAAGTTAAAGAACAAAGAGAAGCACATGGTGAAATTGACACTGAACATTCAGGTTATTTGGGTTCTCAAGATACCTATTATGTAGGTAATATAAAAGGCATAGGAAGAATCTACCAGCAGACCTTCATTGATACTTATTCTCGAGTAGCATTTGCCAAGCTTTATACAGACAAAACGGCTATTACTGCTGCTGACTTGCTGAATGATAGAGTGATACCATTTTTTGATGAGCAAAATGTGCCATTATTGCGTGTCCTTACAGACCGAGGAACAGAGTATTGTGGTAAGCCTGAAAATCACGCTTATCAGCTTTATTTGAGAATCGAAAATATCGATCATTCTAGGACCAAAGCCAATTCTCCACAGATTAATGGCATATGTGAAAGGTTTCATAGAACTATGCAAGATGAGTGTTACAATATTATCTTCAGAAAGAAAATCTACAATTCTTTGGAAGTTCTACAGATTGATGTTGATTATTGGTTGCGTTCTTACAATGAAACAAGACCGCATTCAGGTAAATATTGCTATGGTAAGACGCCTATGCAGACTTTTCTTGATAGCAAACATATTGCTTTTCAGAAAAATATTAGTAGCATTACACAAGAGACTGATATTAGTTTTGACTACCTCAATTCTTCTGTCAGTTAATTCTTGTCTGTCAGATTAAGTCTTATCTTTTACACTTAACTATATCTCAATTTGATATTTTCTTTCCTGGTAGATTGAAAATTGAGTTGAGTTAAAAATGCACACTTTTTTGAACATTCCCTAACCTCAATTTACATTAAAATACTTTTATTAGTATCTTTTTCTTGTGACTCAGCAATACGTTTAGCCCAATCCAGTGGCCTTTTATTTCTGTTACCTAATGCAATTCTATTGCGATCATAACTTTCAGTGTGTTCCGTTAAAGTATCTTTTCTTTCTTCTTCTATTACTCCAATTTTCAGTTGTGCTTCATCTTTCTCTAGTAATTTATATAGATTACTATTTTTATCTACAATTGAATTAGTGTCATTGTTTTCTTGTTCTGCCACTTTTCTTTCTAATAACTTACGTACAGGATCATATTGTTTACCTTCTTTTATTTTTTCCAACATACTGTCTAAGAATAAATCTTTAGTTTTAGTAGCCTGTTGTGAAGGTTCTTTCAAACCTTTATTCAATTTTTCCAATGTCTCTTCTTTTTTTGATTCAATGGTTTCTAATCTCTTCCCTAGTTGTTCAGGACTTACCTGAAAATTATAGTGGCTAGTATAAGTTGGAGATGAGTGGCCTGAATCGTTTATTTTTGTCTCCGCTGCATTTTCTTTTAGCAATCCAGTTGCTAATAAATGTTCTTTAGTTTGTTCTTCTTGATCTACTGGTTTTAGTGGGAACTTCTAAGTTTCTTTATCTAACTTACTGGTAAATTCCGTAAGTAGAGTGTCATCTCTTTGTTCAACATTCATTAGGCTCGCTTTTAACTGTCCAGGATTTACTTGAGGTTGTTTATGATTAGCGTGAGTTGGAGATGAATAGCCTGAATCACTTATACTATTTGGTGTTGAAGCAGAGACACTAACAGTTGGACCTTCTACTGTTTTTACATCTGCTAAATCGTTTTTTTGCAACCCATCTCCTTTATCTTGTGACAGTTTATCAATAGGATCAACTTGCCTTAATCTTCTATTATCTTTCTGTGATCTATCTCTGATTTCTTTAAGAAGATTTTCAGGTGGAGTTTGGTTACTTTGTTCAATGTTCTCTAAGCTCCTCTTTGACTGCTCAGGATCTACTTGAGATTGAGCATGAATTTGAGGTGAATAGCCCGAGTCACTTTTGCTATTGAGTTTTGGAACAGATAGTGGCTGCTTACTTTCTTCCCACTCAGCATCACTAGCACCACGGTTATCACTGTTGTGTTCGTGCATATCTGAAAAAGGTGAATAAGGAATTTTATCCTTGAGTTTCTTCCATGGGTTATTTTCTTTGCTTCTTTCTATTGATGCTTCTTTACCATCAATACCATTATGCTGTAAATTTTTTCTTGCATTTATTATGCCTTGTAACAAATTGTTGTTGCTGTTTCCTTCTTGTTGCGGGATTTCAGGTTGTTGCTGATCATTAGGTGTTTGCTCACTTCTATCTGGTTTTCGGCTTCCAGGTACAGCATGTCCAAATGTAGGATTGTCATAACGTTCATCTTTATTCATTTTTAACTCATCTTTTAAATCTTTTTCAGTAATATTACCTTCAATAAATTCTACACCGTCAGCTTTAATATTAATTTTGATCTTGTATTCTTCTCCTTTCTCACCATACCACTTCAAAGTCATCTCGTATGAACCATCAGTTACGACATAATGTCTTATTTTATTATGAACAAAACCGTGCATTCCACTCTTTCCATCGCTATGCAATGTAGAAAATCCTGAGATTTCGTTCTTCTCACAAAAATCACTTTTTAAAAATTCGCTTATTTTAAACTCTTTTTTGTCATCAGCTTTTAATTTAATTTCTGCACAATTGCCATATATTGATACTTCTTCAACACCATCCTCAATATATCTACTTAACTCTTTTTTAGCTTTTTCTTGAATCTCTTGTTTAGCTTCCTCCATATTCTTGAACTTTTCTTGAAAGACTTCATACACTTCATTTTTATCTTTTCTCCAACTGGCACCGTACTCTATTAAAAATCTTGCTATGTTAAAGCTGGCTACAGCAGTGTAAATTGATTCATCTTTTTCTTTTATCTTATTGAATAAAAACGAAAATTTTTGAATAAAGTCATCATAGCTGTGTTCTTGTTGTGTATCGTTAGTGTGCATATACCCCTCACTAATAACCCTCTGCCTTTAGTTCTAGCTAATACTAGCTAATATAATTATCACAAGCATTGGTTGAATTTTTATTGAGGAAGATTGTGTTGTTACTCAGATGGCAACTTTTAGTTGGCGCCTAATTTTAAATATCTGTTGCTCATAGTAAACACTTCTGGATCTTTAGAAGTTAGCTTGAGTATAGCGAGTATGTTGATAAATAACAAAGCAGCAATCGAGATATCAGCGACATTCCATAGTAACTTTACCCATCGCACCAAGCGGAACGATCATGGTAAAAATTACAATCCAGATTTTAGTGTATTTATTATCCATAGACACATAGCGTATTGTCTGTTTTGAACAAAAAAACCAAGTAAAAATAGTAGTAAAGGCAAAACAAAACATTATGGCCATAATTAAATAGTCAATATAGGGCCAATTCATAGCCTTTCTAAAATATGCACATGTTAGTACTCTCTAAATCAGTAACCAAGAATCTGTGACAAGCAGTACTATTGTTGTAATAAACACTATGAATGCAACTATAAAAGGCGATATTATTGTGATTAGGCTTTGTTCAATAATAAATTTATTATTATTTTTCTTAGGAACAATTGAAGAGTGCACGATTCCTTCGAGGCCAAGCCCTATATCTGTTGCAAAAATACCTCGCAAAGTTCCGACTTGAATAATAGTCAACATTTCTAAAATCAAACCTAAAGATAAAGATAAAGATAAGTTAAAGCTACTAGTTGTAAAAAAACTGCTTGTTATTAATTTTAGAGAAGGAAGGATATTTTCACTAAACTTAAATAATATGATACCGCAAAGTATGAGGTAACTTACCGTCATTATCGGTATCATAGCCGATATAAAAATTTTAATTTTTTTTAAGCTGAGAACTGCAACAACAAAAAATATTATGGCCATTACAATGCCACCAATGACTACAGGCACATCATTCATGTTAAGTGGTATTGATAGAGAATTTACCTGACCAAGGTTACCAACTGTTATTGAAACCATCATCATAACAACCAGAAACACAATTGTAGCTTTTCTAGAATTTAATGCATCAGCCATGTAGGCTACAGGGCCACCTATAAACCGTCCGTTCTTTTCCTTTCTGGTTTTTATACTTAGATAACAAGTGACATATTTTATCACAAAAGTGATAACAATAATTATTGCCATCCATAAAATACAGCCTGGTCCCCCGGTTTTTAGAGCAACAGCAGTTCGTGAAATATTTCCTACTCCTAAATTTCCCCCTAAGATTGTAAACAGGGCGGCTATAGAAGAAAATTTATTTTCCCCTCTTTTAACTCCAATGAGTGAAAGGGCATACGGCAATCTAAATATCTGTAGCCATTTTAGTTTAACCGATAGGTAAACACCAGCAACTAGCATGAGTAATATTGTTGGCAGTAATAAAACAAACTTTACTATATCCATTTACATACTAAAAGTGAGTGTTTTGGCTTAAGTATATATACAAAAGTTGAAAATACCAAATTTATTGTTCATGAGAAGTCACACTACAAAAGCTATAGTAAGCTAATAACCTGGTTTGGTAGAAGTCATAGTCCTAATTCTCTCGCTTGAGTCTTACTTCCATAACTTCCCCTAAAGAACGGTGACCTTACCGAGAAAAAGTGGAGAGAAAGTTTGGAATGTTTTTTACAAAGAGAATGATGAATCAAAATGCTCAGGAATGCAATAGTTAATAGTGGAGTGTGTACGTTGTTTGTTATAAAAAATTTCTATATATTCAAATATAGCAGTTTTGATATGCTGTTTAGAGTGCCGAGAGGTGTCTATTGGTAACTCCCTTTTTAGAGAACTGAAGAAGCTTTCCACAACAGAATTGTCGTAACAACAACCTTTAGACTCATCTATGTTTTTTATGGATAAGAGATATTGATAACCTTGGGAAGTATATTGTGAACCTTGATCACTATGTAATAGTAGATTTTTGGCAGGTTTACACGGCCATTAATCATAACCTATTGTTTATTTATTGAACTGCTCATTAACTACCATGCGTGAATATAGATCGATTATTGTTGCCAAATATAGCCATCCTTCTTTGGTTTTTATATAAGTAATCCCATACTTTATTTGGTTGATCGACAATAAAGTTTTGGTCTAATATATTGGGAGCTACTGTCCGTTTGCTGTTTCTAAATTTTAAATTTTCTTCTCAATATAGCCTGAATACCATTTTTCTGCATAATACTTTGCACTGTTTTCAAGTTGCAACTTTTACCTAAAGCCTTTAATTCAGCATGAATTTTAGGAGCTCCATATCTACATTTAGAAGCTTTTTTGAATATCTGCTTTTATTTGCTGATTCTCTACTGCTTATTTTCCTTGTAGTCCACTTATAGTAGCCACTAGCAGTTACATTCAAAACCCTACATAATTCTTGCACTTTATAGTGTTTACTATGCTCTTTTATGAAAAAATATTTTACTCTTTTTGACTGGCCAGGGCTTTTTTTAAAATGTCTCTTTCTCTTGTTACTTTTGCTAACTCTTTCTGTAAATCAAATCTCTCTTTGTCATAAGGTGCTACATCTGGAAATGCATTTGCCGCTGACTTTTTTTCGTTATATTTCTTCATCCATTTTCCTAATACACTATCCCTTATTCCTAGATCTCTTGCTACTTTTGCAACTGGTTGACCTACCTCTCTTTGTTCATTTGCCAGCTTAACAGCTTCCAATTTGAATTCTGCCGTATATTCTCTTGCCATCTCCAAAATTTTATTTTACCCGAAAAAACTCCTTTCTTTCTCTCCACTTTTTCTGGGTAAGGTCAGGATGCTTAAATTCTTGAAAGCCTGTATTTATACCTTGCTTTAGAAAAAGCTTGCTTTGAGGGTACATGTCAATGGCTCCATAAGTTCACATTCTATTCCCAAACTTTTTTTAACTAACTATAGAAAATACTGTCGTAAAAGCTTGTTCGTGTGAAACTCAACACAATGGATTATCTGAAAAGTTTTCCAGTATATTATATTTTTAATTTGTAGAATAAGATTTTTTCCTTTTTGCATGTTTCACCTAAAAAGGACACATTTTAAACTTTTTTGTTGAAATAAAATAGAAACAAAAGTGCTGTTCATTGCACTCTTTGGATAATTTAATGGTAAAAGTTTTAGAGAGAAATTTTATACACAATCACTGATACTTTTCCTTAATTTGACCCCATTGTCTGAACGGTTACGATTTCTCGTCTCCACCATGCTGTATAGAAAAAAGTCTGGATTCCAATTTGCATGATAATGTGGAGTATCTGCTTCTGTCATCCCAGTTTGGGATCTCTTATTCCATTTTGTCAACAGTTTGTTTTGCAGTATCAAACAATTTCCTATAATCCTATAATCCCGAATGTAACTAAAATAAAGCATATTACTTCGAATAAATTAACTGGTTCATTAAATAGATAAATTCCAAGTATTGAAGCTCCTATAGCGCCCACTCCAGTCCAAATTGCATAGCATACTCCGATAGGTATAGAACGTATAGCGAGCGAAAGTAAATACGTACTAAGAGCCATGGAGAATATGCTAATTATTGATGGTACGAGATGAGTAAATCCACAACAATGCTTAAGTGTTATGACCCAGAACACTTCAATTAGTGACGATAAGAGTAAATATATCCAATTCATGCATAAATTTTTAGGTTTAAATAGAGAGCTTCAGCCCTATAGTTCCTATTACAATTAAAATGATACATAAAACTTGAGATAAATTAATATTCTCTGT
Source organism: Octodonta nipae (assembly GCA_034190945.1). Classification (NCBI taxonomy): domain Eukaryota; kingdom Metazoa; phylum Arthropoda; class Insecta; order Coleoptera; family Chrysomelidae; genus Octodonta; species Octodonta nipae. The sequence goes on from CM067217.1 coordinate 99,237,996, forward strand.
GAAAGCGGTTGCACCAATTATAGTTATTCCAATTGTGCATATTCCAGAGGAAACTGCATAGCATACTCTAATAGGTAGAAAGCATGCTGCAAGAGATAAAAAATAAATGCTAATGATCATAATTACCAATGTTGCAATCGAAGGCACAACCTTAGTAAAACTGTTACTAAACTTTAGCGTTACAGCCCACATTATCTCTAGAATACTAGACAGCAACAAATATAACCAGCACATTTTCGTAAAATTTCAATCTTGTATTGTAACAGAAATTGTTAGTTAAAACTACACTAAAGTGCAATAGATCTCTCTTTCGAAATTGCTTTGAAAGCCAATATATTAAACATTCTAAAAAACTTTTCTACGAAATTCAATTCCTGTACGTCATTTGCTGCATAAAGAGGTGTAGTTTGTTGCTCAATACCTGGTATTTCTACAAAAACTTCTTGACCTTTTTTAATGGGTGCAGGTATCATATCTTTATATTCAATACGCACCTTAATTTGGTCATGCAATTTGCGGTTGTAAGTTATGGCAACATCGTTTGCAACTGTAATAGGCACTTTTTTATCTTTTCCATAGAGAACATTTACTTTCTCAACTACACTGTCTTTAACGAATATTTTCTTGGTGTTAAAATGATTTAAGGAGTATTGTATCAGTCTTTTTGCTTCTTCTATTCGCTCTTTCTCAGTGTTTAAACCATTTACGACAGCAAAAATTCTCCTATCATTTCGTTTTGCAGATGCTACAATGCCGTAACCACCAGCATTTGTATAACCGGTCTTTAAGCCGTCAACCCCAATGTCGTGAAAAAGTAGAAGATTTTTATTCTTTTGTGCAATTTCATTATATGTCAGATATTGTTCAGAAAATAAATCATAATATTCAGGAAAATCAGTGACAATCCTTTTTGCCAGCATTACCAAGTCATTTGCGCTCATAAAATGATCTCCATCTGGCCACCCGCATGAGTTGACAAAATGACTGTCATTCAGGTTCAAATTTTGTGCAACTTCATTCATTTCAGCCACAAAATTCTCTTCTGATCCTGCAATGCCCTCGGCTAGTGTTATGCAGGTATCATTGCCTGAGACTATTGTAATTCCTTCAAGTAATTCCCTCACCGTAACGGATTGACCTTCTTTCAAAAACATATAAGAACCTTTTCTTTCCCACGCTTTTCTGCTTACTCGAAATCTATCCTCCATGTTTATTATTCCAGGTTTTAGATAATCGAAGGCTATATATTAAGTCATTAACTTGCTCATTGAAGATGGGGCCATTTTTTCATCGGAATTATGGTCAAAAATGAACGAGTCTGAAGCTAAATCTAAGACTACTGCTTGCTTTGCTTTGGTTCTAAACTGGTATGAGTATGAAGAAAAAGGAAGTATGGAAACTAATAGCAAAATTACCAATCTGCTTAACATATCTATAATTTTAAATTTATAGTGTATTAATTAATAGTAAAATTTTACAGGGGCATTTCAATAGATCTCTTACATAAAAATTCCTTGACACATTTCTCCTCATGAAACTGAAGCTATTTATTTATCTTCTCTGTACAGATTAAATGACAAAAAACCTCACGTATCTGGCGTCTCATGTTTAATTTTTTGCACTATGAGCACCTTATGTCTTTATAAAATTCTAGGTTTTTACCTAATATAAGCTAAAATGCGCTTATAAAGCATTTGAAACATAAAAAAACGCCAACTTAAAAAATGGATAGTGAATAACTAGCTACCCTAGGGTTTCTTTTGCCTTTTTTTCTGTTTAGTAAATTTCTTAAACATTTATAACTAAAGGTTAGTTGCATTAAAAAGCAGCTAAATCGCGGTTATTAAGCGTTTAGAATAAAAAAACGCCATACTTGAAAGTATAATGTAAGAAATTAGCCAACCACGGCTCTTCTTTTGCCTTTTTTTTCGTTTGGTAAATTTCTTAAATATGTATGGCTAAAAGAGCCCAAGAGAGGTGTGATGCCAGTGCTCCTTTTTTTGTCATCCGAGTACTCAAGCTAATCGGATGAGCGGCAATGCAACCTTATTAAAAACTTAATTTTAACCCAGTCAAGAACACATAACCAGAGTTGTTATTTTCTATTTTAGGCTCTTTTGTACTAAATTTACAATATCGAAATAGTATGAAGTGCCCATAAAAAATGGATATTCAAGGCTTAAAGCATATGATGTTAACTCGTTTGTACCTTTGCTTGCAATGTTTCTACCACTATTGAAATATACTAAACTCAATTTGCGAGAATCAGAATGGTAAGCGATACCTGCATTCATATAATACGTATTATTTATTTCAGGATTACGCTTCTCGCCTGATTTACCACCATTACCAAATGCAATCAAGATCGAACAATTTTAGCTTCAAACCAAAATTCCAGTGCAGTAATTGATTACGACATCCATAACCTTCAGGAGTTCCATCTAAGCAACCAGTTAAATTTCCTCTTGCAAATTCACCAGTTAAGGCAGTAGTAAAATTTATATGTAAAAGATAAGACTTAATCTGACAGACAAGAATTAACTGACAGAAGAATTGAGGTAGTCAAAACTAATATCAGTCTCTTGTGTAATGCTACCAATATTTTTCTGAAAAGCAATATGTTTGCTATCAAGAAAAGTCTGCATAGGCGTCTTACCATAGCAATATTTACCTGAATGCGGTCTTGTTTTATTGTAAGAACGCAACCAATAATCAACATCAATCTGTAGACCTTCCAAAGAATTGTAGATTTTCTTTCTGAAGATAATATTGTAACACTCATCTTGCACAGTTCTATGAAACCTTTCACATATGCCATTAGTCTGTGGAGAATTGGCTTTGGTCCTAGAATGATCGATATTTTCGATTCCCAAATAAGTCTGATAAGCGTGATTTTCAGGCTTACCACAATACTCTGTTCTTCGGTCTGTAAGGACACGCAATAATGGCACATTTTGCTCATCAAAAAATGGTATCACTCTATCATTCAGCAAGTCAGCAGCAGTAATAGCCGTTTTGTCTGTATAAAGCTTGGCAAATGCTACTCGAGAATAAGTATCAATGAAGGTCTGCTGGTAGATTCTTCCTATGCCTTTTATATTACCTACATAATAGGTATCTTGAGAACCCAAATAACCTGAATGTTCAGTGTCAATTTCACTATGTGCTTCTCTTTGTTCTTTAACTTTTTCTAAAGCTGCAAGTTGCTCTTCGGTTAATATAATTCCATCTTGAGCTACTTTTGTTTCCAGTGCTTTAAGTCTTTTCTTGAAAGTTTCAAGATCATTTCTCAGCCATATAGATTTCACTCCTCCCTGAGAAATTATTATACCTCTTTTTCTCAGTTGATTTGCAGCTCTTTCTTGCCCATATGCTGGAAATTCCGTTGCTATACCAATCGCTGCTCTTTCTATATCGTCGGAAACTCTATTCGCTAATAGAGGTTTTTTCTTACTTATCTCGTGTAATGCTTCTTCTCCTCCATTTTCGTATAACTCTTTGAATCGATAAAATGTATCTCTTTGAGTATCCCATCACTTTGCATGCTTGAGATACATTTCCTAGTTGTTTTGCTAGTTCTAATAACCCTAGCTTTGGTTTTAGTATTTTTGTTTGTATTGTACTCATTTCTAACACTCCTTTCTTTTATTATTTTATAACTTACTTTTTTAAAGTGTCAGATCAAGTCTTATTTAATACAATTTATATCATCTGATAGGCCATTTTTATAGGAAAGGCCATCAGCAATTAAATTGCTGTACTGTAAGTTATTTTTTCCTGGGACATAACTGAACCCGAGTTGAAAGTTATAGATTTCAGGGAAGATGTAGTTAATTGATGATTGTTTTAACCCTAGTTCGAGTTCATTATAATTACTGTAAATGTTGGGTTTTACCCAAAATACCTTGTCTTTATCATATCCAGGGTCATTATCTCTGTTTTCGTTACCACGCAAATTTGCATAGTTTGTCCAATGACCATTTACTCCTCCAGCAGCTGCATAAATTTTTGCAGTATTAATTAACATGCTCTGACTAATTAAACTTCTTTTACCATATTCAATTGATCCAAGCTCCTGATTTTGTTGTCTAAGTGAAGAAGGTCGCCCCTCTTCACTCGACTTCAAAACCGTACGTGAGACTTTGCGCCCCATACGGCTTCTCTCTAATTTGGTGCTTCTCATGCACACCTCCTGTGTAATTCATCGTGACAATGCCCATGTAACAAAGATAAATTTTTGATCATATTGTTTCGTCTATTCCGGTCTTTATGATGTAATTCTATTATATCATCACTTTCAAACAATTACCGCATTTACTTTGTTGTAACTTCAATAGTTTTATTACTCTTGATGGCTTATCTGGTATTTCTCTAAGACGATTACCCCAATAAACCCAATCACCATCATATGGAGATCTGGTTTTTTGCACTTTGATATGTCGTTTAATAACATGATCGCTGTGTATAATAAGATGTATCTTGTTACTTGTCATAAAACGCCAGTTATCGTTATTATACTTTTTAAAGTATTTTCTTTTTATCCAGCATTTCCCTTTGTTTAGGTGCCTAAAGACTGCCCACTTCCAGAGCTTTCTATGTATAGTATTATCCAATGAGCTAAAGATTTTACATGAAACTACTGAAGAGTAATATTGACTCCACCCTCTAATGATTGGATTGAGATTCCTTATTACTACTTCCTGTGGCGCCCCACGCATATCTCTAAGTTTATGTTTAATAGCAAATATATGCTGCTTTATAGAATAACGACTTGGTTTTATTAATAATTTGTAACCTTTCTTACTTTCTTTTGTTGGATATTGTCTTATTGAAAATCCAAGAAAATCAAATCCTGGTTTTATTCCATTAATGATTTTTAATGTATGAGAAACTTTTGTCTTAGAAGGCATTAATTCTAATCCAATGGTTTTTAACCATTCTTCAACTAGAACTTTTGCCCTAAGAATAATTTCTTCACTTTCATGTATGACGACAAAATCATCACAGTAGAAAATTACACTAATAGACTTTTGCGCATTTTTATGCGATATCCTACCATATTTTCTTTTCATGCATTAAAAGAGTTCGTTTGTTAATGCTTTTTTGATATGTTGCTCTAATCCGTGTAATGCAACACAAGCTAGCAAGGGTGAGATCGTCCTCCTTGAATTGTACCACGTTTTGTGGATTGAAACTTTCCATCTCCCATAACGCCTGCCCTTAACCATCCTCTTATGATTTTCTTTAACGTTGGTGTGGTATTGAGCTTTTCAAGCAGTTTATTATGGTTAATATTGTCAAAACATCCAGAAATATCAGCATCTAATACATATGCTGTTTTCTGTTTTAGCACATCAAATATGGCTTCAATTGCATCATGACATGATCTACCAGGTCTAAGAGCATGTCTTCAAACTGAAGAATGAGCTAATTTGTGAAGCATAATAGTGATCATATTAAAGAAGATATAGTTTTTTGAGGTGAGAGGAGAATGCTCGTAATCTTTACTCATGCGCCTAAAATTGGAAAGCCAGGCAAAAGTTCTTTCAACAATCCAACGTTTGGGAAATTTGGGAATCCTGTATCAACTATTTTCTTGGCAATCGTTAATAAACATCCCGTTTCCAATAAGCATCTGTTTTGTAATTTACCTATGTACCCTTGATCAGCAAAAAACTTACGTAAATTTGGAACTTTGCATTTAGCTTGGGCAAAAAGATTTAGAGCACTATCACGATCTTGAATACTTGCACTCTGTACTTCAGCAGCAATTACAAGACCCACAGTATCTACAATGATATGGCGTTTTCTGCCCTTTATTTTTTTGCCAGCATCATATCCTCTGGGTCCCCTTTTTGAGTAGTTTTCACTGACTGGCTATCAATTATACCTACTGATGGAGTCTTATTTTTACCAATCATTTCTCTTACTTTTTTTACTAGAAAATCATGAATTTCTTGCCATATTCCACTTTTTTTCAAGCGCGAATTACAACTATATACGGTTTTCCATGGTGGAAAATCTTTAGGCAGTTGTCTCCATTGACATCCTGTTTTCATCATATAACGGATTGCATTAATAATTGTTCTAATACTATGTTTTCTTGGTCTGCCGGTCTTTTTAGGTTCAAAATATGGCTCTATTGTCTTCCATTCTTTGTCACTTATATCGCTTGGGTACATCTTAAAATGTACCTTATACCATACTTCTTAACTTCTTTCTACTCTGTTTGAAGACATGCTCTAAAACCATAAGTGTTTGGCTCAAGTTTTGCCTCCCATTCTGGTTCTAAAGCCATTTTTACAAGTGTTTGTTTTGCTCGACACGATATAGTAGGTATACCAAGCGGGCGATGCTCCGATGGCTTACCAGGTTTTGGGATCCAGACGCGTCTTGATGGCTTTGCTTTTTCTTTTATATCTAAAGAATATGATAGATGTAATCTTTCTTTTTGATTAAGATTAGCCTTTCCATCAATACCTGCAGTCTTCTTCCCCCTATTGTCCTGTGTTACTTTCCTAACAGCGAGTGTTTTTGCACTTGTTGATTTGAGTAATAATCTCTGAAGATTATGCATCTTTCTGATATCATTACATTTAGAAGCTTGGTAAATTCGTTTTTGTAGCTTAAATGAAGATTTCTTCAGCTTTCGCCAAGGAATTCCATTCCATTCATACCTAGCTTTTTGCTGGTCCATAACATATTCACTACTATTCACCACTTTACCTTCCAAATTAAAGTGTTTACGTCTGCGTATCCCAGATATTACTTTGGGCATTAGCTTCTTAAACAATCCTTCCACATAGCAGCTTGTGGTTGGCTACCTACTTATATTTTTATGAATATAAGAGCTTTTATGTGGTTACTCCGTTCCATGGCTTCGTTTCACGTTAAACTTAGATTCCTACTATTTGCCGGAAGCTGGGAACATCAATAACTAAAGTCTTCAATCTTTAGTTCCCCTTTTGCTTCGTACCATTTTGGTCTATGCGTAGTTCAACCTCTTTTCGCATACTATGCTTTGACGACAATTCAAACATAGGTTCCTCTCGTAATCATATCTAACTCTGTTTGCAGGGATTCACCATGAGGTTTAGTGTTACCTGCTTTTATCTCATGCTTGCATCCCAAAGGTTGCCACCCTTTAAAATGTGAGATGTACATTATCCCCGATGTCTAGGGAAAGTGGAATTTAACCACCACAAAACCACGACTTTCAGGGTCGCACTAAAGAAAAATAACCAACGATCTACTGTGCTTGTTAATTGCTCTACTTTATTTTTAGGGAATTTGGGCAGTTCAATAAATACAAACTGAAAATCCTGTAAGTCATGCTCGTTAGTCTCCTCATCTCTTATGGTATGGCTAGATATGTAATTGGACTTGTCAGGAAATAAAACACAATTTGATATAGCAATAAAGAAAATCTTTTGTAAATTAGCGTACTTACCAACTTGTCTTGAGTAAGCTTTTGCAGCGTAATATTGAGCGCGCTTTTCAAAACCTTTATCACGAGTGAGCTGCATTTCAACCACAAATCTGTTGCCAACAGAGTCCTGACAGAGAACATCAACTATACTTTGTCTCTCGGAGGCAATTTCAGGATTCAAAATGGTGCTGATAAATTCGATTTCTTGTATAGTATTAACTTCAGTACAGCCTAAAATATCGTTCAAAAAATGGATGAGAATGTTCTTATTTTTTTCAGTGCCAAAGATTTTCTTGAATGTTAGGTCCATTTTGGATCGAGGAATTTAGAAAAAGCCATGAGAAATTAACTTAAAATGTATTAAAAATTATACACTATTACTAACAATTATTCAACCATATTTTTAAAGACTGCTAGTTCAAGCAATTTTCTATATTTATTTTAAATTAAAACAGCTCAAGTGAAAGACCGTGCTCTTCCTAAAGTTACAAAGGAAGATTATCATGCTTTTTCCATATCCTTTCTACTTTCTTGTTTTTGAGTAGCTCTAATGCTTTGTGAAAGTGATGCCTTGTTTTACTTGGCACTATAATGTCATCAATGTATCCATGTGATGCAGCAAAAAATGGATTAGCAAATTTCCCTTTATATTCTTTGATTAACGTTTGCTGATCTTTTTCGTGTCGAAATATAATCTCAACTGCACTTTCAGGGCCCATCACAGCTATTTCAGCAGTTGGCCAGGCATAATTTATATCACCTTTTAGATGTTTCGAATTCATAACAATGTATGCACCACCATACGCTTTTCTAGTGATAAGGCTAATTTTTGGCACAGTTGCTTCAGCATAAGCGTAAAGCAGTTTCGCTCCGTGTTGTATTATATTATTGTATTCTTGATTTGTACCAGGCAGAAATCGTGGAACATCAATAAGTGTGATGATCGGAATGTTAAATGCGTCACAAAACCTTACAAACCTCGCAGCTGCAGGCAATTGTGACAAACTATATATCGGTAGGACATTTAGAAATTTTAATACTCGTATTAGAGAGCACAAAAGAAGTTATTCCACACAAGACAATAAATCTAATTATGCACGTCATTTAGTAGAGGATAATCACAACTTTAACGATACTGTAAATATATTACATTTGGAAAATAACCCCAGTAAAATTAATCTATTAGAATCCCTAGAAATTAACAGGTATAAATATTCAGGTAGACTATTAAATAACCAGTTAGATCTTAATCCATCCCCACTTTTAAATCTTTTTAATGGCTCTGTATAATTAGTTTAGTTAAGTAATATGTATATATATTGGTGTAGTTAGAATAATAGTTTTAGTATTTTGTGAAACTTGATAAAGGCATTGTATGCCGAAACACGTGTCGTTTATAAAATAAAGTGTAAATCTCGAAATATAATTTTCGTTTTTGAAAACCAATTATGATATTACGAGCAAAGTCAGGTTTTAACTCAAAAAATTTTCTTCCATCACAAACTTTTTCAATAAGTTCATACATATCATAATGAGTATTAGGATTGCTAGGAATTAGAGTGTTTAAAGATTCATCAATATCATTAATTGAATCACAGGTTGATTTAGGTTTCGGTGATTCTTGATTATTTGCTGGTAAGAAAGTAAAGAATTCACGCATTTTGAGTAGCATTTCAACATCATTATTGAATGCAAAATCCGCTACTCCTGTTTTGCTTGTATGAATTTTTGCTCCTCCGAGGTCTTCGAAACTTACATCTTCGTAGGTAACCTTTTTTACTACATCTGGCCCGGTTATAAACATATATGAACTGTTTTTCACCATGAAAGAAAAGTCAGTTAATGCTGGGGAATAAACTGCACCACCTGCACATGGGCCCATAATTAAAGAAATTTGTGGTATAACACCCGATGCATTTTCGTTCCTTTGAAAGATTTCTCCATAACCAGCAAGGGAATTTACCAGAGTCATTTAGTCCGATAACTGGAACCCAGGCATTAATTGCCATATCCATAATTTTGCATATTTTTTTTGCATGTGACGCACCAAGTGATCCACCAAAGACAGTAAAATCTTGCGAGTAAACGAAAACTTTTCTGTCATAAATAGTACCATGACCAATCACTACTCCATCACCTAAAAAATTAGCATTTTGCATGCCAAAATCAGCTACGTGATGCTTCACGAATTTATCGTATTCCTCAAATGAATTTTCATCAAGCAGTATACTGAGCCTTTCTCTAGCAGTTAATTTCCCTTTTTCATGTTGTTTGGTAATCCTATCAGAACCGCCTCCTCTTTCAGCTTCTAGTGCTTTGGTTTTTAGATTTCCTAGTATTTTAAAGTCTTGCATACAATAAAGTAGTTTTCAAATTAGTTGTAGACTTTATTAAGCTTACAAACTCTATTAACTATACACATACACTATTGCTATATGCAACAGTGTATGTGTATAACAATTATTAAAACTTTAACATAACGTTCCTGATTAAAATGAGAACACTTTGATATACTAACTTCTTCCAGAACACTAAATGGCTCACTTTGTTTTCCGTTTTTCTCTTCGACAAAACTTTTAGCAGCTTCAACAACCTTGCTTATACGAAGTTCTTTTTCTAGCTCTTTTAGGTACTTTGAGAAAATTTCACAACTTTTATCATCCATATGCACCATTATTTTGCCAAAGCTTGACGCATTTTCTGGTTTGTCAGCCTTTTCAGAAGATAGAGTCATTACAATCTTTTCACTGTTCCTTATTGGAAAAGTTATCTGCAACCTGCCCTTTATATCATGATATTTTCCATCTTGTATTCGTATTACATCATCTCCTTCCCCGATCTTTAATGCTCCATCTCAATTTTGAAATTCTGGATTACTCAGGAATTTTGCAGGAATCACAATGTTTGCTTCTGGACACTGTATACAATAAAATTTACTATCTCTTTCTACTATAACATCTTTTATAACATTTTCTTCTCCATCTTTTTCGATGCCCTCATATACAATTTGTTTTAGATTTGATAAATAGCTGTTACGTTTTTCCAGTAGACTTGTTGACAATAACTTCAAAGCTTCCTCACTCACATAAGTGCCTGTTGAAACTAGGTCGGATATTTTTAACGAAAGAAGATCTAGTTGATGTTTTTCATGAATGGACAACTCTTGTGTTTTTAGGATATATAAGTTGCGCACCAAAAAATCTATTAATGATGTATTCTCAGAGAACACATCACATGGCATGCCAAACATTATCTTTTTGCCTTTTCCAAGTGCTATGAGCTCTAGCGATTCCTTTATCATTCCCTTTGCAACTGTCTCATCGCTATACAAGGGTGAGGTGCTAGCTTGACGTCTTGTGTTCAATGATGATCTTCAAGATGAGTACGACTAGTAGGAGTATCATACCCCTCATCTATCAAATCTGGATTATGCTTTTGTATACCTTGACCTACCATCACTGCCATTAAGTTAAGGAAAGAATGGTTAAAAACTGAACTAAAAAGTCAGAAATAATTAAGGATTTATGACAAGTGCTAAAACAGAATAGAGTAAACTTTAAAGCAGATAAACTCTGAAGTGTAAATTACTTAAGAAATAGTTTGTTTAGAAGTCATTTTACAGAAGCTATGGCAATAAGCTACCTAGTTATTATCAGAAGATATGAATACTACCTCTAGTCAAAATATGTGTTTTCTAACCCTTTTTTGATAATTGAACGAACGAAGATAAGGTACCTTATTGCGATCAACTTTTCTTCCTTTTCTTACCACCAAAGTGTTCATCAAAAATAGTTTTATCCATAATGCAATCAATGTCTGATTCCGTAGCAAAAATGACAAACAAGGAAACCACACCTTCGTTAATTTCTGAAAATGCACTGTGTTTCATTTTTTTTCTTGCTTGACTAAAAGCACTAGCAGTAACGGTATAGTCTTTTTTCCTATATAAAATAAATTCGTTCTTGCAGCGACTTTACACTTTTTCTTAAAATTAAGATAAATATGTCAATAAAATCTCATAAAATCTTTTGAAGATGATTTATGGGATTCTATAAATTTTAGGCTTGCCAATTCATTTTGAATAAATTTTATTACTGCCTCTTTTACTCATACTACCTTTAAACTTATTGGTATACATCATTATCCCATAAAATCTATCTTTTTTCCTTAACTTAATGGCAGTGAAGGTCAGAGTATCCACTTTAACCTCTCTAAATTTGCTCACAACCTCTTAACTTGACGCGTATGACTCCCTATACTTGGATGACAGATAGTAGTGCGAAAGCCTCTTACAACTTACTTTTAATTAGTCTAACCCATGTGTGCCAATCCCTCTCACCAAGATTGCTTTCAAAAGATAGGAGATCCTTTACAGCTTTTGAGCAAATTTCTTCACTTGGAATTGATAACTCCCTATTCATTGCTAACGGTAAATATTGAGTTTTGCACGCTCGTTCTAAATGATACGTGTAAAACATTGCTTCTTGTATAGTCCGACCACACGTAATAGATCCATTATTGCGCATTAACATGACAAAATTTTCTTTCAGATCAGCTATTAACCTCTTTCCTTCTGTATTGCTAAGTGCTAGGGAATTATAATTATGGTAAGAGATTTTATTATAAAAGTGCAGTGCCCATTGACTTACTGGAAGTAGTCCATCTTTTAGAGAAGAAACTGCTACAATAGAAGGTGTTTGCATGTGAAAAATTGCTTGAATGTCTTTCCTTGCTTGATAAACAAAACCATGAATTATATAGCCAGTTTTATTATATTGATATTCTGTACCTTCAATCACATTTCCATCTAGTGATACTCTCATCAATGAATTTTCATTTACTTCGTCAAAGCGTATACCAAATGGGTAAATATAAAATGACTTTTGATCTTCAGAACGTACCGAGAGGTGAGTATATGTATGATCACCCAGTTTAAGGTAAGACAAAATCTGATAGGCATAGACTAGATCCCTTTTTACTCTGCTCTTTGTTAACAACACAATCCTCTATTAGAATCTTCTGAAGATTTATACACGAAAAAAGGCTTGTAGTAAACTAATAACCACTCTGTCTTGCTTTCTGAATACCAAACACTTTTGTATTGTAGCTTGCTTAAAAATAGTTATCCTTATTATAGAGTTTATATACAGAATTTATGTTTCTAAATTACATAATATCTTAACTACAAAAATAATTTTCTATATAATATTTCAAATGTTTTAAGCTTTATTTTTATGTTATTATAAACGTAAGTTTCAAGATTGAAAATAATATGGTAAATATTAACACAAAAAAAAACAGCCAGCAGGATTTTTCATATATCTCTCTGGTCTTTCAGGAAGTGGTAAACTATCCACAGCAATAGAATTATCCAATATGATAGACGCATTAATTGTAAATAGTAAGTTCTATAACAATGTTCAAGCTTGCTCTATATACAATGGTGTCTTTGAACGTGATCAAATACCTAAAGAAGTTCAAGATAGAATATATAGCATTATGCAAATTATGCTTCAGGTAATAGAAAATTATCCGATTCATTCAAAAAATTACATATTTATTGATGAGTTGATGGAAAATAATGACCAGAACATGAGGATGTATGATTCAATAGTAAGGCTTAGTAAAAAAATGAACACAGAAATCCTTCCTGTGGTACTTAGGTGTGATCTACCGACATTAAAAAAGCGTATTGCATTAAAAAGGCAAAGAAAAAATAGGAAGGTCACTAATGTAAATAGCATAATAGAGCAATTTAGGATTAACAATTTATTTATACCACCAAGTGCCATAGAGATAGAAAATTCAGATATGAGTATAAAAGAAGTAGCTCAAGAGATAGTAAACCAGATGCACAAGCTTAGCCAAATTAGCATGTACGCGAAAGAATAGTCTATAATGATTTCATATACTGAGGCTCATTTAAATATAGAGCCTCAACTCCATTTAATTTTTGCTTGTTCTTCAGTCTATAATGAACCAATAGTCCTGCATGGCTAGCATTTAAATTGCAATCCATATGTGTACTGCTTGTAGCGTGACCAGGGTCATGTGCTGCAGTTGGACCAGATAGCGGCAATAAACTGAAATCAAATAACTGCGTACAAAACCCTTGAGCATTTTTGATTATAGCTCTGATATTTTTTTTTCTATTTGTACAAAGCAAAGATATTGCGTAGGCTTGAACTTCCAGCGCACTAACTCCGTATTATGGCTTATTTGTAGCAAGATTTATACCTTGTGCTGCTGATATACCAACTCTAATTCCAGTGAAACTTCCTGGTCCAACTACTACCGCTAAATGATCTATTTTATCATAATTATAATTGTGCTTATCAAACAAAGTATTCAGAATTTGAAAAAATGATTCTGCATGATTGTTGCTGGCGGAATTGCGCTCTACAAAACAATTACCATCATAATCAACTATTGCTATTGAACTACCAGTACCTACAGTATCAATCGCTAAAATAGACATTACTTAAGCTTATCATAGAGTTTTGTAAACATCATAGTACAGGCACCATTACCCATAACATTTGCTGAAGTGATTATTGGGTCAAACACTATATACAAAGCTGTGATTAACGAAAGCATTTCTGGAGAGAATTTGAGATATTTCTCAAGAATAGGTAGCATAACCATAATTCCTCCTGCCGGCACTGCAACGATAGCAAACTTAAATAACAAAAAATAGAGAAGGAAAGTTACATAGTCTGTTGTGTACAATGAATAACCAGAGGCAATTATCATTGATAATTTTATAATAAAGAAGCAATCACCTACTAAATGAAAGCTAGCAGTTATTGGTATAACAGACGATGCTATGTCAGGTTGCTTTACATTTTTTTTGCTTCCTTCAAGAGTAAGCGGCATAGTTGCATTACTAGACATTGTGCTCATTGCAGTAATAAATGCCGGTATCATATTGCCTATACTAGCTATCCAGCTTGTGATCTTGAATGAATTTGCTGCTCCATATAAGAGGAAAACATAAAGGTAGGTTGCAGATGCTATAATAATGAAAATTATTGAGTAATCCTTAAATATTATAGATAAAACTTGATCATGTTGCATCTTTAAAGCAAGCCCAAGTACAAACATTGGAATAAACGGCGTCAAAAACGTCTTCAAAATAAAGAGAGTTAAATCTAACATTTTGTTCGAAAGCTCTTTGCTTTTCTTGGGTAGCAGTGTGGACACTACTATGCTGGACATAAATCCACAAGCAAGGGCACAAAAATTAGAAAGGAGTAGCGGCAGCCTAAACGACCATAAAGGAACAATTGTTTCTTCATACGTTATATCTTGTATTGAATAAGTGTTTTGTATGTTAAAATGCCCAACAAAATAAGCTATTAAACTTGAAGCCAGATTCGATAAGAAGATCATTATAATAAGTAACAATATAAACTTTATAGCTGACTGCTTAAGATTGTTAACACTGCTAAAGATTAATGCAAAAATAATAAAATGCATTATAAATAGCAAAACCTCTTTTATACTAAGGCTCATTGAATACAAGAAGATTTTTACTTCCATTGGAACTAAATGACCAAAGAATGCAACTGAAGTGATGACCGTGAGTAAGATTAGTAGTTGTAGCACGTTCTTATATACCAATGTCCTATGGACATATATATGGTAAGTTAGTTGTTAAGTAAAGCAAAACTGTCTAAACTGCACAGCAAATGGTGTAATGAAAGTAGCGGACACTGGAATGACAAAGAAGAGTGAAATTAGCACTCATTTATTATTTGTGTCGTTTTCAGTAAAAGCTTCCTCCCATGTGCCTTGAGTTGCTGCACGACTATACTCTGTTACTCTATTTTCAAAGAATTTCGTATGTTAAACGCCATTTATTATTTCATCGAGCCATGGAATAGGATTATCATTGACATCATATATGGACTTAAGACCTAATTGCATTAACCGTCTGTTTGCTACGTAGCGTATGTAATTGCGCACTTCTTCTGCGGATAGTCCTTCAACGTCTCCGAAATCAAAAGCAAGCTTTATGAATTCACCCTCAAGTTCAACGATGGTGCGACATGCAGAATATAATTCCTCTTTAAACTCGTCGTCCCAAATTTCATTATTCTCTTTAATAAATGTATTAAATAACATAATAATTGAATTGGTGTGCAAAGTTTCATCACGGGCTGACCAGGCAATTATTTGTCCCATACCTTTCATTTTTCCAAAGCGTTGGAAATTGAGCAAAATTGCAAACGATGCAAATAACGGCAACCCTTCAGTGAATGCACTGAATACTGCTAGAGTTTTAGCTACATGTTTTTTATCGTGTTTTTGCTTTCCTCGAATTCTAACATGTATTCATACTTCTTTCTCATAGCATCATACTTTAAGAATGCTTGATACTCGCTTTCTGGCATGCCAATTGTTTCTAAAAGATAAGAATAAGCTGCAATGTGTATGGTTTCCATATTGGAAAAGCTTGCAAGCATCATGCATATTTCCGTTGGCTTAAATATATTTGAATAATGCCTCATGTAGCAGTTATTTACTTCAATGTCTGCCTGAGTAAAGAATCTAAAAATCTGAGTTAGTAGATTTTTTTCTACACTTGAAAGTTTAGTTTTCCAATCCTTCACGTCATCAGCAAGCGGAACTTCCTCAGATATCCAATGAATCCTTTGTTGCTGCAGCCACGCATCATACGCCCAAGGGTAATTAAAAGGTTTGTTTATTGGATCTGCTTCTAACAATGACATAAGACACCTATTATTTTCTAAAGTAAATATTATATTAAATGATATTGAGAATCAGTCAATTTAACTTTTTGAAATTTGACGGCAGGTAATTTATTAGTGTATTATAGCTTCAAGTAATTTATCAACAGAAATGCGAGTATTAATATCTTTTATTTTATTATATACAGTGAGCTGCACTCACACTATTCACAATCACGGAGCTCATGGCATTAGTGTTGAATTGTGGAGCAAGATAAAAGTAGGTGACGATAAAGAAAAAGTGGTTCACACTTTAGGATCACCAACATTAGTATCAAAGTTCGATGACAATGTTTGGTACTATGTCTCATATAAAATTAAACAAGCTAACTTCTTAGGAAAAAGGAAGTATAGCAGTAAGTCTCTGCAAATTTCATTCGATCAGAACGGTAAAGTTGCAGATACAAAAGAAACTGACATCTTAGAGAGATCTTTGGCTGTTTCTGATTGAAAGTTTGCTAACTAGTTTTTCTCACTCTTCTTTGCATCCAAGAACCGTATAACGTCATCCAAGTGCCTACATGGGCTACATTTATATACTGCACGCATTGCGTTATCTGCTATCGACCTGAAAAGTGGATTATTTCGATAGGAATCACTGTCTGCTATATCGGCCATAATTATTTCACCTTGACTGGATAATAACAAGTTAATTTTTATATTAAAATTTTCTTTGTAAGCTATGCTTTCAGGAATGCTCCAGCATTTTGTAAGTTTGTCTCTTATAGAGTTAATAATATCTGTTACAACTAATTCATCCTTTTTATTCTCAACGCATTTTTCGTTTCCTATTTCATTTTTTGCCTCTCTAACATCCCTTCTTAGTTTCTTCCCTACACTTTTTTTTCTTTTTGGAACTGGAATGAATTCTTTACCCTCGTTAATAATGACTTCTTCTTGCACTTCAATAATTTGCCTCGGTTGTGCTACAACAGTGTGCCCAACTATTTCTTTTTTCCTTTGTGGTATAGGAACAGCTAACGTATCATTCGTTTGGGCTTTTGTTGAAGATAACGAAAAAAGCAGAAAACAACATAAAGATAAAAAAAGAATGTAATTAGAATAGAAAAAACGCATATGTTAAGCAGCTTGTTTTACTGGTTTAAAGCTAATATTGCATGTAAAGTCAATATATTTTAGTTGATTTAAACTCAAAGACATAGTTTTGCTGTACTAATTTTACTATCTCTATAATATCATACGGTCAATATGGTTAATTACTCTAAATGAGATGGAAAGATGAAGGCATCATTATAGCTGCTAAAAAATACGGCGATAAAAACTTAATTCTTTCTCTGTTTACAAAAAATCATGGAAAGCGCAGGGGATTAACTAAGCTAACAAACAATAGCAATTATAAGTTTCAGATAAGCAATCTATTACATGCAGAATGGAGTGCTAAGTTACCTGAAAATCTAGGTTTTTTTAAGTGCGAATTAATCGAATCTCCATTCCATCATTTCTTTCAAGATAGGTTAAAAAGCATTACTATTGTTTCTTTCTCCTCTATTTTAGAAAAAGTGCTTCCAGAAAGTGAACCCTGTGCCGTGCTGTATGACAATTTTCGATATTTCATCGATGTAATTAAACACAACAATCAGTCTTGGCAGAGCCATTACCTTAACTTAGAGCTTCTGCTTCTTACGCAATTGGGATTCAAGTTAGACTTATCAAAATGCGCTATAACAGGTGTTAAGGAAAATCTGCAATTTATTTCTCCAAAAACTGGTAGAGCAGAGTCAAAAAAAGTAGGAGATTATTATGCAGATAAACTCCTACCTTTTCCACAAGTGTTGCATGATGTATACAATAATAACTTACAAAACAGCTACTCATTCCAAGAATTTCAGTTAGGACTGAAAGTCACAGGATATTTTTTAAATAAGTATCTATTTTTGCAGTTAAACGTGAAATTTCCAGAGCTGAGAAACCTCATGTTGTCGCTTTAATCTTGTTATCATTTTTTTGAAATCATTTCAGAAATCTATAGCTAACACGTCATACCGCGATTCATTCGCGGTATCTCAGCATAGATTCCGCTAACGAGTATCGGAATGACGGTTGTCGGCAAACTTAAGCCACTTTAGCTATAGCCAGTAACCACTCTATTCCTACCACTGTTTTTTGCTTTATATAGATATCTGTCAGCACGTACTATAAATTTTTTAATATCATCAAAGTCAGATCCTTGCATTTCTGCAATTTCAATACTCACAGTTACATTATGGGTTGTATTTTTATCCGCAAGTATAAAAGGTTCTTTAGCAATAATTTTTCGTATTCTCTCCGCAATAGTACGCATCTGATACATTAGTATCTGGCATTACAACACACAAACTCCTCACCACCAAACCTAGCTAGTAAATCTGTCACTCTGATATTTTCAGAAATTCTTTTCTGTACTTGCTTTATCTCCAGCACTATGCCCAAAACTGTCATTCACCATCTTAAAATAGTCTATATCAAGTATCATAAGAGACAACCTTCTATACTTTTCCACAGAGTCCTTAGCAATGTTTCTTAAGTGTGCATCAAAATATCTTCTATTATAACAGTTAGTTAATGGGTCCTTTATAGATATTTCCGCATTATTAAATAAATTCATTCTCAATGCATCTTGATATCTTTTGCGTTTTACTTGCGAATTAACCCTTGCTATTAACTCACCCTCATCCAAAGGTACTGTTAAATAATCATTAGCACCTACATCAAGTGCTTTTACTAAATTGTTTTTATCATAATCCTCAGAAAGAATTAGAATTGGTGTATAACGTGTTTCCACCTTACTGTGAAACCCAGAACACAAACGCAAGCCGTCAGTTTTTGAAAACTGCATATCAGATATGATCAAGTCGTAATTATCCTTAATACCAACCTTTAATGCCTCTATTGGATCACTCAGTATTTTAATTGACCTAAAGCGTTGCTTTAGTACATTATATATTTGCTCTGCCTGAAAGACGTCCTCATCTACAACAAGTATGTTAGCATCAAAAATCTGAATAGAATAATCCATAATACTGTTTCCTGCGACTCCACCAATCTCAGCGTTGGTTTCTCCTCTTAAACGCAATTCATCTATAATCATTTTTAAGCGCGTGAGAGACTTGATCCTTGCAGATAAAGCAGTTTCGTCTATTGGCTTAGTCAGAAAATCATCTGCACCAGCATTAATGCCCTGTATTCTATCATGAGTGTCATGCAGCGCAGTTACCATAATTATTGGAATATGGGTTGTCAAGGAATCATTCTTTAGCTCCTTACAAACTTCAAAGCCATTCATTTTTGGCATCATAATATCGAGTAATATAATATCGGGCTGCTGTTTTGCTACTAAATCCATGGCTTCCTCACCATCATAGGCCACGATAACCGTATAGTACTCTGCTTTTAGTCGAGCTTCTAAAAGCTTAACATTACTTAGTACATCATCTACTACTAGGATCTTTGCTGTCATTATCTTTGGATGTATTATCTATATCGTAAGTAGGATAAGGCTTACCATTTTTACCAACTATGTAATTTACTTTCTCAGTATTACACTCTTTATATAAGTCTTCAATTCCTACGTCTTTCAATAACCTCCTAGCTTTTGATTTTATAATCATAAGATACTTATATGTATTCCTAATAAGATCAATAAATACAGGCTCCTTATTTCTATCAAGAACAATTATGCTCACTAAAGCAACGACCAAAATTTCTGAAAGACCTATATTAAACATTTTTCCTATGAAGCAAGTACTTTAATCCTCCTGATTATAAATATTAATTTGCTTAAATCAAGTTTAGAAGCAACCATCTCATCTAAAAAACTATTATAACGTTCTATGTAGTCCTTATCATTACAAGTCCAGGTTTGAACCTTATCTTCGGGGTTATCAGTAGCTTTTATGACTTTAACAGCTAGCTTGTGATGGTAATTGCTTAAATCGTCCAATAAATCATTAACTAAGCTGCGATCCCAATAAGAAGAGCGGCTTTTCATCTTGATGGCAATTGTTCTAATCAGATCGAATCTTAACAGCGACTTTAACTCAAAGTATATTTTACCAGCATCAAGAATGGACAAAGATGTCTGTTCAGCAACAGATATAATATCCAGTGCATAAGTAAGAACGCACAGGTCATCAATTTTTTTTGCTAGATCTTTATATTAAGTTCCACTAAAGAAGTGTATCCATGATTATAGACCTTTAACAGGTGTTCATCTAAAACATCATGGCCTAAAGTTTCAATTGCATCTTTAAATTTTGTAACATCATCCAATTCTACAAAGCTAAGATTTTTTACTAACCAAAACGATACTCTGCCAATAAATTTCTGCACATTTCTCACTATTTGCAAGCATGAGTTAATATCAATTTTTCCATCCAATTCATCAATTTTCTGCCACAGGTTATTTAAATCATATAGGTGGTTAACAACGATATATATGTTAACTGCTTCGTGTACCTTAATTCCAGTATTCTCAACTAAATTATTAATAAATATACAGCCCATCCTATTTACAACATCATTTGCAATGCAAGTGGAGATAATTTCTCTACGAAGTTGGTGTTTTAATATGAAATCCTTAAACTCTGTTACCATCTTTTTAGGAAAATAACCTAGCAAGTAGTCATGAGATCTTTTTCAGGCAGATCGGAATGTATAATTTCATTTTTTATTGCCGTTCTAGCTTAAGACATTAGCATAGAAAGCTGAGGAGAACTGAAACCTTCTGCACCAGTCATTGCTATCTCTTCTTCAGTTGGAAGAAATTCTACGCTTCGGTTTAACAGCCCAGATTTTTCTAAACTGAGCAGTAACCTGTGGTGCTGCTCTAATCTCTCTTTAGCTTGCAAACACTCAAGAAGTAATGTTTTTGTTTCAATTCTGTTGTGGTTCTCAAGCACTTTGGATGCAACTTCGTCCGCCATGCTGGCCAGTATTTCATTCCTTTTTTCTAAAGAAATACCTCCTGCTTTCATAGCTGAAACAAATGCAATCTTGATGTTAACTTCAAGGTCCGAACATATCACTCCGGCTGAATTATCAACAAAATCTGCATTGATATATCCACCTCTTTCAGCATATTCTATTCTTCCAAGCTGTGTGCATCCCAAATTTCCGCCTTCTATAAACATAGAAGCTCTAATATCTTTACCATTTACTCTCAGCTCATCGTTTGCTTTGTCACCGACCATGCTATGGTTTTCACTCTTTGCCTTAACAAACGTGCCGATTCCTCCATTCCATATGAAGTCCACTTTTGCTTTCAACAGATATCTAATCAAATCACTTGGAGGTAGCATATCTTCTGTTATATCAAAGCATTTTTTCAATTCTTGAGAAATGTTTACTTGCTTGCTGCTACGCTCAAATACTCCTCCAACCTTAGATATCAAATCTTTGTTATAATCCATCCAAGTTGAAAATGGTAACTCAAAGAGGCGTTTACGCTCTGTGAAACTCTTTTCTGCACTAGGATTTGGATCAATAAAAATATGCATATGGTTAAATGCGCCGATTAAATGTATATTTTTTGAAAGCAGCATACCATTTCCAAATAAGTCGCCAGCCATATCCCCAATTCCAATCACACCTCTGGCTGTAATACCCATTTTTTGTGATCATAACCTGCTGATCCACCAGATGCAAATGCATCGCCAAGCCAAAAATTGTATTCAGAGGCTATTTGGTTGGGATAATCAGAAAATGAAGCAGTGCCTTTATCAGCAGCAACCACGAGATATGGATCATCTTCATCATACCTAATCACATTCTCTGGTGGAATTATTTCACCATCAACCACGTTATCAGTAATATCAAGCATTCCTCTGATAAAACTCTTATAGCATTCAACACCTTTCTCTCTTAAAATATCTTTGTCTTTATAAACTTGCTTAACTACAAACCCACCCTTTGCGCCAACAGGTACAATAACCGCATTTTTTGTCATCTGAGCTTTCATGAGCCCCAAAACTTCAGTGCGAAAATCTTCCGTCCTATCCGACCACCTTAAGCCACCACGGGCTAATTTTCCGCCTCTTAGATGTATTCCCTCAAAAAGATTTGAATAAATATACAATTCACGATATGGACGAGGATCAGGCAAACCATTTATTTTATTTTAGTCAAATTTTATAGATAAGCAGGGTTTATTATCTTGATAATAACTGGTCCTTAAAATAGCCATTATCAAGTTAAATATCGAGCGCAAAACGTAATCATGTGAAACATTGCTGATCTCTTTTAGAAGTTACTCAATTTTTTCTCTGAAAATGTCCGTGGTTTCTGCTCTATCAATGTCTATGTTAGGATCAAATCTTGCCTGAAATAGTTGTATCAAATACTTTACTATTTTTGGATACTCTGAGACTACCTTTTGGATATATTCTGGGTTGTAGTTAAATGACGTCTGCTTTAGGTAAGCACTTAACGCTCTAACCAGAAGCACTTCTTTCCACTCCAGTCCAGCAATAATGACCAAACTATTGAAATAATCATTTTTAATTTCCTTTCTAAACACTTTCGCAAGTGTTATTTCAAATTGCTCTTTTAGAGTAATGTTGTCTATTAATTCATCGACTCTTGACAACACAAAATGGTGTATCCATATTCCGCCGTTAATTTCTATGTAATAGCCATTATGAGATCGAATCTTAGCTCACAAATTCTTAGTGATCCTTAATATCTTCGATAATTCAAGACCTCCATTGCTCGAAGTGTAAACTTTTAATTGATAATTAAGATTGTAACGAGTAAGTCTTAAATCGACCTCGCTAACTCCTTTTTTCCTCACTATCTCCAATTTTTTCATATCGTAATATGCGTCATGAGGTTCAAAACTCTCTTGATAGCTTATTGGAAATGCCTTGCAATAACGGATCAATATATCCTCAACAGTGCTGAAAGTATTATATAAATTGTCTATGAAACGATCTTCCCACTTTTCCGTAATGTTCCTTAATTTGTTTTCGATACGCAAAACTTCATCATCAGGAACACTAGCGTTTTTGGTCTTTAGCACTACATGCAATTTCATCAAATCATATTCATTGATAATGTGATTGTTATAAATATCTGAACTTTCTGCACTTGTCTCATCCTTCAATATGTCGCGTATCTTGAACATTAGCCTAGCGCTATCATAACGCAATGGTATCAGCACTATGCAACTAATAAAATCCCCTACTCTTCTTAAAAATAATCTGACCCTTGGCCTAATCGCAAGAGACATGATCGAAATGCAAATTTTAAATAATTCGTCTTCATTTGATTGGAATAATTCATCACAAGAGAATGCTTGTAAAATAGAAATTAAAGCTTTGTTATTGTGGCCCCCGGTTACAAACCCTGCATTTTTTTCTATAACTTTAACTTTATCTCTTATTATTGGAATAGTTCGAATATCTTGGACCTCCGCTACAGAAGTAAATAGCCCGAAAAAACGCCGTTCCTTTACCTCATTACCCTGGTCATCAAATTCTTTTACTCCTATATAATTCATATATGTACGCCGATGGACTTTTGAGATTAGATCTGATCTCAATATGTATAAGGAATCAAGGTTTGCAGAAGGAATCAACGTACTTTGACCTACTCTCATCAGGCCAAGGGCCTTTTTGCTATCACAGACGAGTTTTTCATCTTTACCAGCAATATATTCTTGATAACCTAAAAATACGAAGTTATTATTCTTTAACCAAACTAGAAAATCTTTTTGCTCTTGATTTCGGTCTGGTGTCATTCCAGTGCGTGACACTGGAATCCACGTGTCCTTTTCCTGGATCCCAGCTGGGATGACAGAAAGACTTGCCTCATCAAGTTTCTTGAGCATTGAGTGCCAATCTTTCACAACGCAATTAACTGCTTTCAGCGTTCTTTGTAGAGATTCTTTTAATGTATCAACAAAACTGTCACTTATACATCTATGAGGCCATCTTTTCTTTGGATATTAATTATGCTATTACTGTAATAACATATGGTTAAATTGTGCGATTTAATAGTTGCAATAACAGAATCAACCAAAAATGGCATATCATCGTTTGTTATCTTAATCGTGGTAAAATCGCCTTCTATTCCTGGTATATCATCTATATTGCTTACTACTAACTTACTTTCATCTTTCTCTTTTTGAGAAACAAAATTGTAAGCATCGTTTACAATATATAGCAAAAACTTATCATTGGCTTTTAGGTCGCTTTTATAAACAAAACTATAAAAATACTTAATGAATTTTTTAATTTTTTCTTTATCTTGCTGATTTTCTTGATCAGCTAGCTTAAATAAAGACTCAGTGTCAACATTATGATCTATACACATTTTTTTTTAACAAAAATACACAGTGAACTTAAACCTTTTTAACTAAGATTTCATTATCAAGAGCGTACACTATTAGCTCATCATTTTCTACTACTTCCCCTGATAAAACTAATTTAGCTAAATTATTTTGAATACACTCTTGTATAACCCTTCTTAAGGGCCTTGCTCCATATTCAGGGTCATAGCCAGCCTGTGCTATTAGTTCTTTAGCATCCTGCAACAAATTTATACTCAGTTTACGCTTAGCAAGTGTTTTTTGTAAATAAGAAAATTGAACATCTATAATTTTATAGATGTTATCTCTGGTTAAACTGTGGAATATAATAATTTCATCCAGCCTGTTTAAAAATTCTGGACGAAATGCTGATTTAACTATTTGCATCACTTCGCTTTTTACAGAGTTCGCAACTCCTCCTTCCGATGTCATTCCAGCGCGTGACGCTGGAATCTGCATCTGGACCCCAGTGTCAGCTACTTGGATGACAGGAAGTATAGGCCTATTCTCCGCTTCCCCTTTTAGCATTATCTCAGCACCAAGATTAGAAGTTAGAATTAGTATAGTATTGCGAAAATCAATCAATTTACCGTGGCTATCGGTAAGTCTGCCTTCATCCAAGATCTGTAGCAATATATTAAATATATCAGGATTTGCCTTTTCTATCTCATCAAATAAGATTACCTGATATGGTCTTCTTCTTACCGCATCAGTTAACCTGCCACCTTGTTCATAGCTAACATATCCTGGAGGAGCGCCAATTAGCTTTGAAACAGAATGTTTTCCCATATATTCTGACATATCAAAACGCAAAAGCGCTGATTGATAGTCAAACAGAAATTCAGCAAGGGCTTTTGCCAGTTCTGTTTTTCCAACTCCAGTTGGGCCCAAGAATAAAAATGAACCAAAAGGCCTGTTGGTATCTTGCACACCAGAGCGAGAGCGCCTAACTGCATTACTTATTGCTTCTATCGCGCCTTTCTGCCTTATTACTCTTCTTCCTATTTCATTCTCCATGTTAAGGAGTTTTTCCTTTTCACTGTGCATCATATTATCAACTGGAATTCCTGTCCACTTTGAAACAATGTTTGCAATGTCATCTCCAGTCACTTCTTTCTTTAAGAAACTATCAGTAACCTTTTCCTGATTTTTTAATTCATTCTCAAGCTGAGGAATCACACCATACATCAGCTCTCCTGCTTTTCCTAAATTTCCACTCCACTGAGCCAATTCCAGCTCTTTTCTGGCGTTATCTAATTTTTCAACTGTTTCTTGTATTCTAGCTATTTTATTCTTTTCCATCTGCCATTTGCTGTTCAAGTCAGCAAATTTACTGTTTAGATTTTCGATCTCTTCATTTATCTTTTTTAAACGCTGTTTAGAATTTTCATCACTTTCTTTTTTTAGAGCCTCTGACTCAATTTTTAGCTGTATAATCTTTCTCTCAAGTTCATCAATAACTTCAGGCTTGCTATCCATTTCAATTCTCACCCTACTTGCTGCTTCATCAATCAAATCAATTGCTTTATCAGGTAAAAACCTATCTGTTATATATCTATTGGACAACGTTGCAGCAGCAATTATTGTACCGTCTGTAATTCTTATACCATGATGCACTTCATATCTTTCCTTCAAACCCCTGAGTATTGAAATGGTATCAGTTTCAGTTGGTTGAGAGATAAACACGGGCTGGAAACGCCTTTCAAGTGCAGGATCTTTTTCTATATGCTGACGATATTCATCTAAAGTTGTGGCCCCTATACAGCGAATTTCTCCACGCGCAAGAGCAGGCTTTAGCAAATTTGAAGCATCCATTGCACCACTTGTTGCTCCTGCTTCAACTAAAGTATGAAGCTCATCTATAAACAAGATAACTTTTCCCTCCGCTTTCGAAAGCTCATTAATAACTGCTTTTAACCTTTCTTCAAATTCTCCTCTAAACTTCGTTCCAGCAATTAAGCTACCCAGATCCAAAGCTAAAACCTTTGCATCACGCAAACCAAGTGGCACATCGTTTGCAACAATTCTGTTTGCAAGCCCCTCGACTATTGCAGTTTTTCCAACACCAGGTTCACCTATCAGCACTGGATTATTTTTTGTCCGCCTCAGTGATACCTGCATAGTTCTTCTGATCTCTTCATCACGACCAATTACAGGATCAAGCTTGCCTTGCATAGCAAGCTCTGTAACATCTTTTGTATATTTCTTTGCCGCGTTTAATTTTTCCTCACTGTTTGGCGAGTCTGCACTGCTGCCTTTTCTCATTTCTGCAATAACTGAGTTCAGTTTTTGTGGAGTCACACCATTCTCTGCCAGAATTTTGCCTACAGTATCATCTTTTTGTGCAGTAAGGCCCTGTAGTAAACGCTCAACGGCAACAAACGAATCTTTATTCCTCCGAGCAATACCAATTGAATCTTCAAAAACTTTTGCTATTTCTCTTGAAAGTTGAAGGTCACCACTTCCTGGCCCTTCAATTACTGGCAGCTTTTTGATTGCGCTATCCACAGCATCAGAAATACTTTGCACATTTCCACCACAAGCGTTTATCAAATCCTGAACTAAACCTAATTCATCCTCAAGCATTACTTTTAGTAGATGCTCAGGCATAAAAATCTGATGCCCAGCTCCCAACGCTTTCATCTGAGCACTTTGAATTAGACTTTTTGCTTTTTCGGTAAATTTATTTAAGTCCATAACACCAGTTAAATCCGTATTTGCTGATGTATATAACAACTGATTTCATAAATTTAAACCTAAAGTTATTTATTGTTAGGTATGGTCTGCAAAAATTTAAAACCTTCTTAAGAACCTGTTTAAAATCTTCGTAATAGGAGAGAAACGAAGGAAAATTTGCAAGCTGGTGATGAGTTTACGCTCGCAATTTTTCCACAACCGCCTACACTTTTCCAACCAAGCAAAAGAGCGCTCAACGACCCATCTCTTTGGCAATACAACAAAGGTCACTGGGATCCAAAAAAGTTTGCTTGTAAATTAGCATGGAAAGTAGCTGGTCTTATACTAAATGAATGTTTTTGATGAGGTTGCATAGAAGCTGGATTCCAGACTGGAATGACAGCAGTCCTATGTCATACTGCCGCAGACCGTCAACCATCACGGTATCTCTAGATCCCGCTAACACGTAGCGGGATGACGGTTGTCAGGCCAGCGCCCCTATGATGTCATCCAAGTAGCCTTCTTTTCCTGTCATCCGAGTAGCTGACACTGGTTTGCTCTATAATGGCAGTGCTCCTTTCTTGTCATTCCAGTAGCCTCCCTCTCCTGTCATCCCAGTGCCCAGACTACTTGGATCCAGCTTCTTTTTTTCTAGATCCCAGTGTCAGCTACTCGGATGACACCCTACTTAACCGTCATACCGCCGCGGTATCTCAAAGCATAGATCCCGCTAACACGTAGCGGGATGACGGCAGTCCTACGTCATACCGTGATTTATTCACGGTATCTCAGCCGCTAACAAGTAGCGGAATGACAGCAATCCTACGTCATACCGCCGCGGTATCTCAAAGCATAGATCCCGCTAACACGTAGCGGGATGACGATTGTCGTTTAGCTATAAACATTAAGAAATTTACCAAATGAAAAAAAAGGCAGAGCCCCATGGTGGTATTTACTATGTACTAAAATATCGGCGTTTTTTTTTATTCTAAAACGCTTGATTAAGAGCGATTTAGCTGCTTTTAATTTGCAACTAACCTACACCGCAAGTGTTTAAGAAATTTACTAAGCAGGAAAAAAGGCAAAGAAAACCCAGAGTAGCTAGTATTCAAATTCTCCCTTGTCAATTTGACGTTTTTTGCTGTCTTAAACGCTTTGTAAGCGCGTTTCGGCTTATATAGGTAAAAACCTAAAAATTTTTAAAGACATGCGACGCACGTAGTGCGAAAAATTAAACATGAGACGCCAAATACCCTAAGTTTTTTGTCATTAACCTGCACAGATTGCGAAGATAAATAAATAGCTTCACTATCATGATAAGAGGACTGGCGAAGTTTGTCAAGGAAGTTTTTTCATTTCTATTCCCAAGAAAAGCTCGTCATATGGTTATGCAGGAACTGTCTTGTTCGTGTAAAACTCAACACAATGGATCTTCTGAAAAGTTTTCGAGTATATTGTATTTTTAATTTGTAAAATAAGATTTTTCCCTTTTTGCATGTTTCACCTAAAAAAGACACATTTTAAACTTTTTTACAGAAACAACAGCGTTTTTTCTTCACTCTTTAGATAATTTAATGCGAAAAAATTTAGAGAGAAATTTTACACACAACCGCAGACATTTTTCCTTAAGTTGACGCCATTGAGTACCTTAATTAGAAGTCTAATTTTAACTTTAAATGGACTACTCAACCGTGACAGACTTAGCTAAATTTCTTGGACAATCGGCATCTAACCCTTTTTTTGCTGCAGTAAAGTAAGCAAGGAATTGCATAGCAACACTGTGGATAATTGGAGAGATAAAATTATCAGTGTCTGGAAGTTGCACCACATCTGCACAACTCCCCTGAGGAATGGCGCTCCTTGCTTATCACTGAAGGCAATTACTTTGCCTTTTCTTGCAATAATCTCTTGTATATTAGATAGCGTTTTAAAGAATAAATCATCATAAGGGGTAATTGCTATAACGAGCACAGTAGAGTCTATTAAAGCAATAGAACCATGCTTCATTTCTCCCGCTGCAATACCAATTGTATTGATGTATGAAAGCTCTTTTATCTTTAATGCGCCTTCCATTGCAACTCCGTATGAACTTCCTCTGCCAATTAAAATAACGTTATTGTGTTCTAATATACTGCCTGATACATGTTGTATTTTCATCACATTTAAAACATGCTCAACATACTCGGGTATAGAATTGATAGCACTGCTTAGCTGTTTTATTCTCTCTCCACCCAGTATACCTTTTATTTTTCCAAGCTCCACGGCAAAGCATGCTAAAGTTGCAAGTTGCGCAGAAAAGGTTTTTGTTGAAGCAACACCAATTTCTGGCCCAGCAAGAGTATGTAACACAATATCTGAGATCTTTTCAATGCTGCTGTTAAATGTGTTAGTTATACTAATGATTGTTTGCTTCTGTGATTTCGCATAACGTAGCGCTTCTATGGTATCTGCAGTTTCGCCAGATTGAGAGATGAACAACCCAATGCTGCCTTCTTCTAGTTTGACGTTGCTATACCTAAATTCTGATGAGATTTCTAGATATACTCGAACTTGAGCGACACTTTCCAGCCAATACTTTGCTATTAGCCCAGCAAAATAAGATGACCCACATCCAACTGTAGTAATGTAACTCAGCTCAGAAAACAATTTTTTGTTGACCTCTTTATATTGCTTGTAAAATTGATTTATTGTTTTGTTTAATGCACGCGGTTGCTCAAAAATCTCTTTTAACATGAAGCTAGGATACCCATTTTTGCTAATTAGAAAATCACTTAGACTACTATTTTCTATACTGCGTTTAACTTGTGTACCATTGTTGTATATACTAACTCCACTAGATTTTATCACTGCAATGTCACCATCTTCCAAATACGATATTCTTTCCACAAATGCACTTAAAGCATTAGAGTCAGATGCAGCAAACACTGTGTTACAGTTGTAGCCTATTGCTAATGGCAAATTTCTCTTCGCAACAAATAAGGCGTCTGGATATTCTGTAAATAATAAGACCAAAGCAAACGAGCCATGTAAGTTGTTTAAACACTTAAATAGAGAATCAACTGGCGACAATCCTTCATCAAGATATAAGGTTAGCATGTTTGGTATGATCTCTGTGTGAGTGTCAGTATGGAATGACATTCCCCTTTCTTCTAGGCCCTTTTTTAGCAGATTGTAATTCTCAATTATGCCGTTATGAGCAACAACAACATTATTTGTACGAATGGGTTGAGCATTTAAGGCCTGGAACTCCATGTGTAGCCCAGTGAGTATGTGCTATACCAACTGTACTGTGAGACATCTTGCTTTCATCAACAACTTCATACAATCTTTTAACTTTACCTTCTGATTTTTTGACTTCTATCTCGCCTTCGTTATTTATGATTGCTATACCTGAGGAATCATATCCCCTATATTCCAATTTTTGCAACCCAGTTAGTAAAGTTGATATTACTGAATCACCGCTACTTACTACACCAAATATTCCACACACAAATGGATCACCAAATGAACTTTCTTTTAAAGTTATGCAGCATTTTTGCCTTTATCATCTTTTCCCTTTTTACTTTCCTCTGGTGGTTGATTTTTATTCTTTTTATCACTCTTTTCAATTTTGCCTTTTTCAGTTGGTTTAGCTGCCACTTTTTGAGTTTCTTTGTTTAAAACTTCAGATATAGAGGACTTTAGGACTTTCACCTCAACTTTTGGTGCTATTTCTATTATAAATTGTGCATTTGCCTCATCAACTTTATTAACTTCACCTATTATCCCCCCAGAAGTAATGACTGTTTCACCAAGTTTTATTTGATCTATCATCTTTCTATGTTCTTTTAGTTTTTTTTTGTTGTGGGCGAATAATGAGAAAATAAATTACTGCAGATATTAAAATCAATGGAATAAAACTAGCAAAAGATGCGCCGATACTTGATACATTGCTAGTTGCATCTGCTGCAAAAACTTCAGAAATGAGCATATTTAATCCTAATTGTTAATGATAAAAACAAACCTATTTAAGTATTAATTACAATACCATGCCATGTCTAGTCTGGTGAAAATGTTTCTAAATACCGGTTGCGGATTTTAGATTATGCTAAAACCAGTATGGCGGGAGTGATGAGACTTGAACTCACGACCTCATGCGTGACAGGCATGCGCTCTAACCAATTGAGCTACACCCCCCTAATTTCTTTTTAGCGTTTTCGGGCTTCGACTTTAAAGCTAATAAACATGTTGCCCTTTGTCAATATTTTTTGTTTGCGCTTTGCTGTCTTTTCTATTACTATGTAAATAATAGTCCCATTAGGGTTATGCCATGGAAGATAAACTATTTGGAGGAATGATATATGACAAATTTGCCTGAAGTCACTGTGCGTGATTTAGCCGAATCTGGTGTACAGTTTGGTCACACAATTAGTCGCTGGAACGCAAAAATGGCTCCATACATATATGGGGTGCATCAAGAAAATCGTATACATATAATTGACCTGCGAAAAACACTACCATTGCTACAGGTGGCCATGAAGGCTTTATATGACGTTGCATTTCAAGGTGGTCGCATTCTATTTGTTGGTACAAAATTTCAAGCTTTTGATATTATTGCAAGTGAAGCGATTCGTTGTGGTCAATATTATGTGAATCATCGATGGCTTGGTGGTATGCTTACTAATTGGGGCACTGTTTCTTCTTCGATAAAAACCTTGATGCAATATGAGAAAATATTAAATGACGAGGATAGCATTTTAACAAAGAAAGAATTGGGGAACATTGAAAAGAAAAATCAAAAGCTTGACAAGGCGCTTGGTGGTATTAGAGAAATGGGAGCAATTCCTGATATCTTATTCATCATTGACACTAATAAAGAGCATATTGCGGTTAAGGAGGCTAAAAAGTTAGGAATTCCAATAGTTGCAATACTTGATACTAATTCTGATCCAGATGATATTACTTATCTAATACCTGGAAATGATGACTCAAGAAAATCAATAGAGCTCTATTGTAAATTAGCTACCGACTCTATATTAGCTGGAATAGAGTCTAGTCTAGCAAGATCTGGAGTTAAGATTGATAATATAAAAGGTGATGAGTTTATTCAAGAAAAAGAAGATGGTATTGTGCAAACTAAAAGGAAACGTAGTAAAGTTTACAAAGAAGAAGAAAGGGAGGTAGTAACAAATGAAGATGAATCCAGATAATATAAGGGAATTACGTGATAGGACAGGGCTTGGCTTAAGTGACTGTAAAAAATCATTTGAAGAATGTGATGGTGACATCAAGAAAGCCGTTGATAAGTTGCGTACAATAGAACTTGCTAAAGCTGACAAAAAATCTGATAGAGTAGCTTCAGTTGGGCTCGTTGCTATGTGTTTGACTGAAAATTATGGTGCATTGGTTGAACTCAATTGCGAAACAGATTTTGTTGCAAGGAACGAGAAGTTTATAGAGTTAGTTTCAAATTTAGCATCAATTGCTCATCAAGAACGCTGTACTAGCGTTGATGAGTTAAAAAATGCCAAGTATGAAAGCATTGGCACAGTGCAGGAAGCTATTATGAATGGTACGTCTGTTCTTGGTGAAAAGTTAGAGTTGAGCAAGCTTTGTTACTTAGAAGCTAAGGATGGAGTTATTGCTGGCTACGTACATGGTGATGTGTGTGGCTTAGGTAAGATTGGTGCTTTAATTGCATTGCAATCACCCGGTGATAAGGCAAAGTTACAGGAAATTGGAAAACAAATAGCGATGCACATAGTTGCTATGAAGCCTGAAGCTTTGTCTATAGATGATTTAGATCAAATGAAGTTGAAAAATGAACGTTCTATAATTGAAGAACAAGTAAGGAGCTTAAATAAACCTGAAGAAGTAGCAAAAAAAATAGTAGATGGACGAGTGGCTAAGTACTATGAAGAAGTTGTTTTACTGGAACAAAAGTTCATAAAAGATGATAAAATGAAGGTTTCTGATTTTATAAAATCAAGCGAGGTGAGTGCTGTTAAACTCTCTAATTACAAGTTACTTGTTTTGGGTGGTGCAAACTAAATGGTAAAAAATGTTTCCCTCAACAAATGAAAAAAGCGAAATAAAATATTCCAGAGTATTATTTAAAATCTCTGGTGAAGTCTTTTGGCTATGATATGGGAATAATAAGCCAATTATGCAAAGATATAGCTGATATTAACAGGCTTGGAGTTCAGGTATGTATTGTTGTTGGTGGTGGTAATATCTTTCGTGGCACATCTGCGTCTTTAAGTGGCTGTGGAAGAGCAAGTAGTGATTATATTGGAATGCTTGCAACTATAATCAATGCTTTAATTTTACAAAACTTTTTAGAAAAAAATTTAATAGCTTCTAGGGTATTATCTGCAATACCCATGGCTACTGTATGCGAACCTTACATAACAAGGAAAGCTATTCGTCATTTAGAAAAAGGTAGAGTAGTAATTTTTGCAGCAGGCACAGGCAACCCATTTTTTACTACAGATACAGCTGCAGCCTTACGTGCTGTTGAAATGAATTGTGATGTTATTCTAAAGGGTACGCAAGTAAGTGGTGTATACTCCGCTGATCCGAAAAAAAAATGAGGATGCTGTAATGTATGATAAGCTTTCTTACACGGATTTGTTGACTCGTGATTTAAAAGTTATGGATGCATCAGCAATTTCACTTGCTCGTGAAAATTCTATTCCAATTATAGTTTTTTCTTTGAAGGGAGAAAAAATAGTCAATATTATTAAGGGTCAAGGTACTTATACTATAGTTTCAGATTGTAAACAGTAGGTAATTTATGTTAAATGAAATAAAAGCTAAAACAAAGAAAGAATGCTAAAAACTATTCAGTCCTTTCATGATGATATTAAAGGCGTACGCACTGGTAGAGCTAGCGCATCGTTGCTTGATGGTATAGTTGTAAATATCTATGGTGGACATCAAAAGTTAAATCAGGTTGCAGGCGTTTCGGTTATAGATAACAAAACCCTATCAATTAATGTTGTAGGTGAAGTGAAAAATGCTATATTAAATGCCAACTTGAATTTAAATCCTGTTGTTGAGGGTAATACCATACGTATAGCTCTTCCAGACTTAACACAAGAAACCCGTGAAAAATTAGTGAAATTATTGCATCAGTTTGCTGAAAATGCGCGGATTGCCATCAGAAATATACGCAGAGATGTTATGGAAGAAATAGAGAAAATGAAGGGAAACAAGGAAATCTCAGAAGATGATTTTCATGGTGCCAAGAAGAAAATACAAAATATTACTGATGATAATATAAAAAAGATTGATGGTGAATTGTCCATCAAAGAAAAGGATATATTGCATCACTAAGGTAATATGAAAGAAACCTTCAGTAGTGAAAAAGAAAAAATTACATGCAAGGGTGCCATGGAGGTAGCAGGCACATAACCGTACGAACGTTGCAATATTGCACAGTAAATGATGTCATTCCAGTGCCCTCGTTTTTGTCATCCAAGTGCGTGACACTGGGATCTACCTTATTTTCATCATGGACATTATATGCTCTAAGAATCTGTTATCCATTTCCCTCTTTCCTGTCATCCCAGTGCGTGACACTGGGATCTACCTTATTTTCATCATGCACATTATATGCCCCAAGAATCTGTTATCCATTTCCCTCTTTCCTGTCATCCCAGTGCGTGACACTGGGATCTACCTTATTTTCATCTTGGACATTATATGCCCCAAGAATCTGTTGTTCATTGCATAATTTGCAAATATTTTTATACTTAGATCCCAGTGTCACGCACTGGGATGACAGGAAAGAGGGCTACTGGGACGACACCTTTCAAGTGTCCCAAATCACAATGTTTGTACAGTTATATGTCAAGTACTGGAATGATATCAAGTAGTTTAGGTGAACTTTAAATGTTGAATCAAGAATCTTTACCAAAACATTTAGCAATTATTATGGATGGTAATGGTAGATGGGCGAACAATCAAGGAAGGGTAAAAATTGATGGTTATAAAAAGGGCAGTGAAGTTGCATACGATATTGCCAAGTATTGCATTGGCTTAGACCCAAAAACGAAACTGACTGTCTATTTGATTTATTTTACTCCGTTTTAACTAATGGAGATAAAGTCAATTTTATTTGCAACTGTAACATTAAGTTGAATGTTATTGGCAATTTAAGTCTGTTATCCAGTAAAATATTGGATCAAATTAAAAAAGCAGAAGAAATGACACATAAAAACGATGATTTATTACTCACTGTGGCAGTCAGTTACGGAGCAAAGCAAGAAATTACACAAGCTATAAGCAATATTATAAAAGAAAATATTGCTTATGTATCAGAAGAGGAATTTGAAAAATTTCTGTATACTAAAGATCTGCCAAAATTGGATTTATTAATTCGCACTGGCGGCGAAAAAAGGTTAAGCAACTTTTTATTATGGCAAGCAGCTTATGCTGAATTGTATTTTTGTGATACTTTATGGCCTGATTTTTCTTGTCAAGATTTGAGTAAAGCACTAGAAGATTATACAAAAAGAGAGAAAAAATATGGTAGATAATAATTTTATAATTAGAATATTGTCCTCAATAGTAATATTATTCATATTTTCTTTTGCTACATATTTCAGTGATTTATCGTTTTACCTATTGATTTTTTCAATTTCAGTTTTATCTTCTTTTGAATGGTATAATTTAACCCAAGGAAACAAAATTTTATACGTTTTTGCATTATTATTGATTGCACTACCAAACGCCTCATTAATATATTTATATAATCTTTCACAGGGAAAATACGTATTAGTATGGTTCGTCTTAACCATTTGGGGAGTTGACATTACTGCCTACCTATTTGGTAAGAATTTTGGTGGAGCTAAAATTTGCCCAATTCTTAGCCCTGGAAAAACTTGGACAGGACTTCTTGGTGCGATTTTAGCTGGAGTAGTGTGCACAATTTTTGGATCAATATTTTTTGGTCTATTTTCAATTTTTTATTCTCCAATCATTGGCCTTGCAATTGCTATTCTAGCGCAACTTGGCGATTTCACTGAGTCGCTTGTTAAAAGAGCTTACGGTGTTAAAGATAGTGGAAGTATGATACCTGGCATGGAGGAGTGCTCGACCGTATGGAGAGCTTCATTTTTACTGCCCCTCTTATTGCTATTTACATAAGCTAAGTCTGCAGAAGAAATAAAGTGCCATTAGAGGTCATCCCTAGTCAGCTTCCCAACCGCTTCTACAGTACAGTCATGGACAAACGTCTTTTCACAATAAGGGCAGGCTATTTCCTCTTCTTCTCCCATATCTAAATATATTAATGGATGGCCAGAAACCTCATCATTCTCATCACCATGACAACAAACTTTTCTATTATTAACCCTCACTTTTGACATGCTGCTCCTTTAGCTTATAACATTTTATATATTGAATATACCCATTCAGAAATAAAAAACAACAAGCACTATTTTCCATTTTTTACCCTATTCAGGTTAATCAATTCGTTTGGAACGCCTTTTGATACAAATTTGCTAACATCTTCTCCTAATCTTGCTATTTCCTTTACAAAACTTGATGAGATAAATTGAGTATCTTCAGAAGCGGGAAGAAATATGGTTTCGATTTCGGGAAGAAGTTTATAATTTACCCAACTCATTTGAAACTCGTAATCAAAATCCGATACTGCTCTTAATCCTCTAATAATAACAGAAGCATTCTCCTCTTTGGCAAACTTCACTAGCAACCCATTAAAAGATATAACATCTGCATCAATTCCTAGCCCTTTGATTTCACTTTCAGCCATGCTTGTGCGTAGCTTTCTGCTTATTAACGTTTTCTGCAACTCCTATTATTAATTTATCGACTAGTTTACACGCTTTTTTGATTATGTCAATATGCCCAAAAGTTATAGGGTCAAATGTGCCAGGGTAGATTCCTATTCTGTTATTAATGTTCATCCTTTATTTTTATATAAACTACTTTAAAAACTTTTGATAGACATAATAACATTTTTTATCTAAAAATGAAAGTATACAGTTGGCCTGATAGCTCAGTTGGTAGAGCAAAGGACTGAAAATCCTTGTGTCGCTGGTTCGATTCCTGCTCAGGCCACTTCTCTTTCTTACCAAACTTACCTTTTTGTTGTAAAACGTTCTATAATATGTTACGATATTGATATAAGTGTTGAGAAGGTAAACTATATGTATAAATGTTATAGTAGAATATTTAATATCTTATTAATTATAGTTCTATTATTAAGCAATATTACTTATGCTGACGTTAGCGAAAAACCGACATCTCAACATGTAACCAGAAAAGAAAAACCAGCGTCAACTGTCTTGACAGTAGAAAATACAGTAAATAATGACGTGGTTGTTGGTTTGTTGAAAACGGAAGAAGAGACATACCCACATGAGTTTGGGCTATCTCAAAATATTTACGAGATGTTTAATAACTTTGGCGTTAAGACTATACTGATTGATTATAATAAGATAACTAGCCTTAAAAAAATTCAGACAGAGTCACTTAATCTCGCAAAACAAGATGAAACATTGGCAAAGAAGCTGACATTATACCGAATAAAAGTTGAAGTTGCAAAGTTTATTAAAGAGCACAAAATAAATAGAATATTTATTCCTGGGAACTATTATAATTTACACTCAGAACCTTTTCCCCCCACCCTTATCGCCAGCTTGTTACTGAAGCAATTGTAAAAATAGTTGATGATAACCCTGCAATTCATTTACTTGGCATATGTGGTGGTTTGCAAGGCATAATGAATGCAAAGGGAATTGAAGTAGTGAGTGTGGCAGATATTGTGAGTGATGAAGAGAAGCAAAGATCTCATTTAGAATCAGCACCTGATCCACATAAAGATATGCACCTCTCCAGCAGATAAAGATCATTCCAAACAGTCGTTTAGCGGAATTAGTAGCTAAATTCTTAATACCTAATGAAAATGGCTGGTTTTCAACATATTTTCCAGATGCTCATTCAGGGGCAATAAGTAATACACCAGAAAATTGAAGAAAATTGGAGTTACTTGGATATAAAGTTGCAGCATTTTCCAGTGATGGGGTAATAGAGGCAATTGAAGATAAGCACGGTAATATTTACTTTCAATGTCATCCAGAAGCCCTTGTTGTGAAGTCAGATAAAAACCTCTATTTATCAAATCACAAGGAACGTCAAGTGTCTACACTAGATGCTATAGCGATTATAAATGATTTTCTTTATCGTGCTTAATGGCTATAGCTTTAGGCTTACCGACGATTTGATAAACGACAAATTCGTCATCCCGCTGCTTGTTAGCGGTCGAGATACCGCGGTGGTATGACGGTTCGCAGCGGGATGACGATAAGTCTCGTCATCCCGCTACATGTTAGCGGCTAAGAGATACCGCAGCGGTATGCATAGGTGTTGAAAGTAACACAAAAAAGACATAAAGAACTATTATTGCAGAAAATGTAGGCAATAATCGATCAAATAGAAGGCATACTAAACTTAATTAAAGAAAACATTACTACTTCCTCTTATTACCTTAAATCCACAGAAAAATCTCGCTTTAGTGAGTACACACTACGTTTTCTATATTTTGCTTATAACTTCCACAAACAGTGCAAACATAAATGAAGAATACAAATATCCTTTTGGTAATTCTATATGAAATCCATGAAGTATGAGGTACACACCGACAAGTAAAATAAATAAGATAGCAATTACTTTTAAACCTGGATTAGATTTTATTAACTGGGCGGTACAACTTGATAAAAACAGCATTGCTAGCATAGAAAATGTAAATGCTGTAGCAATTATTACCATGTTATAAGTTAGTGCTATAGCAGTTAATATCGAATCAACCGAAAAAACTAAATCTCTTAATATAATTTGTAGCACAACTAAAAAAAATTTTGATTTAACGTTTGCTTTCTTTTTATTTTTCTTACATACAAAGATGTCATCTCGTAACTCCATAGAGCTTTTAACAATAAGGAATAATCCCCCTGCAATCATAAGTAAATCCCTTGCTGAAATATTTAGCGATGCAGTGTGAAATATAGGTTTTTGCATTGACAATATAGATGATGTAAAAAATAGTATTACAAAACGCATTAATAGCGCTAATCCAAGGCCAATAAGGCGCACTCTTTCTCTCAGCGCATTTGGTACCTTATCTATTGCTAGAGAAATAAAGATTAAATTGTCTACACTAAGTATAGTTTCAAGTAGTGTAAGTGTCAGTAAAGTCCAAGCATCAGCTAGCATTTTTGTCCCAAATTCGGCTCTTCTTACTCTACAATAGATGTGTAAAAATTAAGTGACTTCACTCAGAAGTTTTATAGCAGCTCTCCAGAAAAACAGGATATATAAAGTTCAGCAGCTTCTTCTATTTTCGTTTTTGAGCAAAATCAATAATAAGAGAGTTTCTTATTTTCATACACGCAAACAAGATAAAGCCTATGAACATTTTCTGGGTTGAATGATAAGATAAAGCCTTATTTTCAGTTTTGACTTTATTTGAAAATAATACATATACTATGAACATTGTGTGCTGGGTTGAATGAATGGATATTAAAGAATCACCTCCGGGTAAAGTTGTTAGAGCATTCGCTGGTTATCAGGCATTTCCCTTGCCACCAAAATTTGAATGGGACAATGATTTAGTTAGTCTTTCCAGAGCAGATCATATTTTGGGTATGTTATCCAGGGAAGGAGCTAAATTGCCTAACCCTCATCTTCTCATACGACCCTTTATAGCACGTGAAGCAGTTCTTTCAATTAGAATCGAGGGAACTCAAGCAACTCTTGGTGAAATTTTGGCTCAAGAAGCAGGTGCTAATGTAGATCGCAATCCCGATGATTTACAAGAAGTACGCAATTATATATCAGCGCTCGATTATGGACTAAAACGTTTACAGTCCCTTCCAGTGTCGCTCCGATTAATTAAGGAAATTCACGGGAGGCTGATGCAAAGTGCAAGGCCAGGGGAATTTCGTCTAGTACAAAACTGGATTGGAAGTCCAGGGTGTACAATAAATACGGCAAAATATGTCCCGCCAGCACCAAATGAATTGATAAGTTGCTTGAGCTCTTTTGAAAAGTTTCTACATGATAGAACATTACCCCCACTTATACATATAGCTCTATGTCATTATCAATTTGAAGCGATTCACCCATTCTTGGACGGTAATGGACGTATTGGACGTTTATTAATAACATTACTTCTGATCGAAAGAAGATTATTACCATCACCTCTGTTATACTTAAGTGCATTTTTTGAAGCTACAAGAAGTGAGTATTATGACCAACAGAGGCACGTGGCATGATTGGTTCTCTTATTTCTTAAATGGTGTAGTACTGCAATCATTGGATGCATTGTCAAGAGCAGAACGAATTAACATTTTGATTGCAAATTGGCAAACTGAAGTTAGTTCTAAAACTGAAGGAGTTGCAAGTGGTATTGTAAGGTATCTCGCTGTAAACCCTTACTTTACTATAAGGAAAGTGGTTGAAAACTTAGGTGTCGTATTTACAACAGCCCA
Source organism: Octodonta nipae (assembly GCA_034190945.1). NCBI lineage: Eukaryota > Metazoa > Arthropoda > Insecta > Coleoptera > Chrysomelidae > Octodonta > Octodonta nipae. The sequence continues at coordinate 99,278,658 of CM067217.1, forward strand.
AAGAGCAATCGTAAAGCTTGAAGATTTAGGCATCGTTTCTCAAATTTCTCAAGGAAAGAGAGATCGGGTTTATTGTGCAACTGATATTTTGAATATTCTAGAAGAACCAACTAAGATTACAGAGAACTTCGATAGCACTTTGTAGCTATTGTGATGAATAAAACAGCAACCTTAAAGAGTCTGATCCAATGAACATGCTGAACAAAAAGTAAGAAGCTCCTTTTGGAAAATTATATTAATTTATTAATTAATTGCTTGACTTTTAGCAGGATTTATTATATTATTTATTAATGAGTAATGCAATCAAACCAAGGAGGATAGCATGACTGGTGACGATAACAGAAAAACTTTACAATCGATAATTACCGGCGAAAATAACAGTATAAATAGAATTGAGGAGTTAAAAGATTTTCTTGGAAAAAACAAAAAAATAACTATTAATAAAGACACATTTGCAGCGTCACGCGCTGGAATGACAACTGTGTTTTTGCTTTTTTGTCATCAAATACTCCTACTCTTTATATCATCCAAGTTTCCTGACTACTTGGATCTAGGAAATTTAATTGGTTTAAATTTTCCCCTCTATACACCAATTTAAATTTTTTGTATGTGCAATATAATCTATAATAACGTTTATCAATACAATATATTAAAAAATATTATCAGGTTCGTAAAAGAAAAAAACACCCCTGTGATGGAGCAATATTTGAACCGGAAAGCTCAATACAAGTATCATCTGCTATTTTATAGGCTAGGAGATTTTTATGAGTTGTTTTTCGATGATGCTATTAAAGCTGCGAAATTGCTGAATATAGTGCTAACCAAGAGGGGCAATTCAAATGGGCAAGAAATACCAATGTGTGGAGTGCCAGCACACAGTAGCGAATCTTACCTACACAAGCTAATAGATTTAGGATTCAAAGTAGCAATCTGTGACCAATTAGAAACTGCTGATGAAGCAAAAAAGAGGGGCTATAAATCCATAGTAAAACGTGATGTAGTGGGAGTTGTAACTCCAGGTACAATTATAGAAGATTCGCCACTGGAGGATAAAAGCAATAATTATCTCGCGTCCATAGTTGAACAAAATGACGAGTATGCTATTAGTTGGCTTGAATTATCGACGGGAAAATTTTTTCACACTTTAACGAGTTTGAAAGCTCTAGACAGTGATTTGTTGCGTATATCACCAAGAGAATTATTAATTTCTGAAAAATTCACTGAGGACGAAAAAATTAGATCGATTTTAAAAAATTATAAAATATCAATTACGCAACACGCACAGAGCTTTTTTGAGTACAGTAAATCTCACAGAACATTATGCGAGTTTTATAAAATCAGGGAACTTGGGAGTATAGGAAATTTCAGCAAAGTAGAAATCATGGCGTGTGGTGCACTGCTTGAATATGTCAGAGTAACACAAAGGGGCTCCATTCCAAGGCTAGAATTCCCAAAAACCTATAAGCAACAAAATTTCATGCTTATTGATGCTTCAGCAAGGAGAAACCTTGAGTTGTTTTCAACTCAATTTGGTGAAAAGAAAGGTTCACTAATTTCAGTGATTGATCACACAGTAATAGCCTCTGGTGGACGCCTGCTCAAACAAATGCTCGCTTCACCCCTTGCTTGCTCTAAGGCAATTAATTTGAGGCTCAGCACCGCTCAATTTTTTGTAAATAATCATGTGCCACGCAGAAAAATACGAGAGATATTATCTAACATTCCAGATATTGAGAGGTCTTTATCGCGCTTAATACTAGGACGTGGTTCACCAAAGGATATGAACCTATTAAAAATAGGCCTAGGAAAAACTTTAGAGTTGTCTGAGTTTCTGTCTACCTTGCATAATTATTGTTTAAGTGAAAAACCAGCAATTAACTCTCAGATGTCATTCCAGTGCTTGACCAGAGAAAAGGAACAAGTGTTTACTACTCAGGTGATAAGTAGTGACGAGAGTGAACTAAGCACAATACATAAAAGCCTTGGTAATCATAAAGATCTATTCTAGCTTCTAAACAGCGATATACTTGATAATAACCTCAGTTCCGTGAAAGAAGGAGGATTTATCAATCCAAAATACAACTCAGAATTATCTGAGTTATCTTATATATTGAACAACAGTAACAAATTGGTAACTAAGCTCCCTGAGTCTTATCGCGACCTAACTGGCATTGCCGCACTCAAAATATTACACAACAATATATTTGGTTATTACGTTGAAGTGTCAGCAAATCACAAAATAACTTCGGATATATTTATTCATAGGCAAAGCTTAGCAAATAGCATGCGCTACACTACTAATGAATTGAAAGAACTAGAAAATAAAATTCTCACGGCACGTGATGCTGCAATCGGCTTAGAAGTGAAAATTTTTAGTGAACTGTGTAGTGAAGTCGCTAAAGAATCTGAAAAAATTGCTCTTGCTGCAAATGCTTTGGCAAAATTGATATTAGAACCACGTTTGCGGAGCTTGCAGTGCAAAATAATTACGTAAAACCCATTATCGATTCAATATTCGCAATGGAAGACATCCAGTGGTTGAAGTTAACGATAAATTCATTGCAAATAGCATCAATTTAGCTGGTATACATGTAATTACTGGTCCTAATATGGCTGGAAAAAGCATTTTCTTGAGGCAAAACGCTCTCATTGCAGTTTTAGCTCACATGGGGTCATTTGTGCCAGCAGAGAGTGCGCATATTGGAGTGATTGACAAGATATTCAGCAGGGTTGGCGCAACGGATAATATAACAGCTGGTTATTCTACCTTCATGGTAGAGATGATCGAAACAGCAACGATAGTAAATCAGGCAACGGACCGTTCCTTGGTGATACTTGATGAAATTGGTAGGGGCACAGGGGTGTATGATGGATTATCTATTGCACAGGCGGTGATTGAACATATTCACAATGTAAATAAGTGCCGCGCCATTTTTGCAACTCATTATCATGAATTAACTAAAGTAAGCAAATACTTGAAGAACGTGAAATGTTTTTGTGTAAAAATAAGAGAGTGGAACGGAGAGGTTATCTTTCTACATGAAGTAATTGAAGGCATTGCAGATGAGTCATATGGAATACATGTAGCAAAACTTGCTGGTTTTCCTGATTCTGTTTAAATAGAGCAAGTGAAGTATTTGAGGAGCTAAAGGCTTAATGGCTCATGCTGGAAATGATGTTTTTTGTATTCAATAGAAATTGGTAATTTTGAGAGGTATACTGTGAACCTTGATCTGTAGATCTGTAAAAGATAAGACTTAATCTGACAGACAAGAATTAACTGACAGAAGAATTGAGGTAGTCAAAACTAATATCAGTCTCTTGTGTAATGCTACTAATATTTTTCTGAAAAGCAATATGTTTGCTATCAAGAAAAGTCTGCATAGGCGTCTTACCATAGCAATATTTACCTGAATGCGGTCTTGTTTCATTGTAAGAACGCAACCAATAATCAACATCAATCTGTAGACCTTCCAAAGAATTGTAGATTTTCTTTCTGAAGATAATATTGTAACACTCATCTTGCATAGTTCTATGAAACCTTTCACATATGCCATTAGTCTGTGGAGAATTGGCTTTGGTCCTAGAATGATCGATATTTTCTATTCCCAAATAAAGCTGATAAGCGTGATTTTCAGGCTTACCACAATACTCTGTTCCTCGGTCTGTAAGGGCATGCAATAATGGCACATTTTGCTCATCAAAAAATGGTATCACTCTATCATTCAGCAAGTCAGCAGCAGTAATAGCCGTTTTGTCTGTATAAAGCTTGGCAAATGCTATTCGAGAATAAGTATCAATAAAGGTCTGCTGGTAGATTCTCCTATGCCTTTTATATTACCTACATAATAGGTATCTTGAGAACCCAAATAACCTGAATGTTCAGTGTCAATTTCACCATGTGTTTCTCTTTGTTCTTTAACTTTTTCTAAAGCTGCAAGTTGCTCTTCGGTTAATATAATTCCATCTTGAGCTACTTTTGTTTCCAGTGCTTTAAGTCTTTTCTTGAAAGTTTCAAGATCATTTCTCAGCCATATAGATCTCACTCCTCCCTGAGAAATTATTATACCTCTTTTTCTCAGTTCATTTGCAGCTCTTTCTTGCCCATATGCTGGAAATTCCGTTGCTATACCAATCGCTGCTCTTTCTATATCGTCGGAAAATCTATTCGCTAATAGAGGTTTTTTCTTACTTATCTCGTGTAATGCTTCTTCTCCTTCATTTTCGTACAACTCTTTGAATCGATAAAATGTATCTCTTGAGTATCCCATCACTTTGCATGCTTGAGATACATTTCCTAGTTGTTTTGCTAGTTCTAATAACCCTAGCTTTGGTTTTAGTATTTTTGTTTGTATTGTACTCATTTCTAACACTCCTTTCTTTTATTATTTTATAACTTACTTTTTTAAAGTGTCAGATCAAGTCTTATTTAATACACTTGATCACTATGTAACATTAGATTTTTGGCAGGTTTACGCTTATTAACAGCCATACCAATTGCTTATTTATTGAGCTACTCATTAACTATCATACGTGAATATACCAAATATAGCCATCCCTTCTTGGTTCTTATATAAGTGATATCAGTTGCCCATACTTTATTTGGCTGATAAACAATAAAATTCTGGACTAATATGTTGGGTACTACAATTCTATTGTCTGTCTGCTGTTTCTTAGTTTTAAATTTTCTTCTTAGCATAGCCCTCATGCCGTTCTTTCGCATGATACTTTGCACTGTTTTCAAGTTACAACTTTTACCTAAAGCTTTTAATTCAGCATGAATTTTAGGTGTATTAAATAAGACTTGACCTGACACTTTAAAAAAGTAAGTTATAAAATAATAAAAGAAAGGAGTGTTAGAAATGAGTACAATACAAACAAAAATACTAAAACCAAAGCTAGGGTTATTAGAACTAGCAAAACAACTAGGAAATGTATCTCAAGCATGCAAAGTGATGGGATACTCAAGAGATACATTTTATCGATTTAAAGAGTTGTACGAAAATGGAGGAGAAGAAGCATTACACGAGATAAGTAAGAAAAAACCTCTATTAGCGAATAGAGTTTCCGACGATATAGAAATAGCAGCGATTGGTATAGCAACGGAATTTCCAGCATATGGGCAAGAAAGAGCTGCAAATGAACTGAGAAAAAGAGGTATAATAATTTCTCAGGGAGGAGTGAGATCTATATGGCTGAGAAATGATCTTGAAACTTTCAAGAAAAGACTTAAAGCACTGGAAACAAAAGAAGCTCAAGATGGAATTATATTAACCGAAGAGCAACTTGCAGCTTTAGAAAAAGTTAAAGAACAAAGAGAAGCACATGGTGAAATTGACACTGAACATTCAGGTTATTTGGGTTCTCAAGATACCTATTATGTAGGTAATATAAAAGGCATAGGAAGAATCATCTACCAGCAGACCTTCATTGATACTTATTCTCGAGTAGCATTTGCCAAGCTTTATACAGGCAAAACCGCTATTACTGCTGCTAACTTGCTGAATGGTAGAGTGATACCATTTTTTGATGAGCAAAATGTGCCATTATTGCGTGTCCTTACAGACCAAGGAACAGAGTATTGTGGTAAGCCTGAAAATCACGCTTATCAGCTTTATTTGGGAATCGAAAATATCGATCATTCTAGAACCAAAGCCAATTCTCCACAGACTAATGGCATATGTGAAAGGTTTCATAGAACTATGCAAGATGAGTGTTACGATATTATCTTCAGAAAGAAAATCTACAATTCTTTGGAAGGTCTACAGATTGATGTTGATTATTGGTTGCGTTCTTACAATGAAACAAGACCGCATTCAGGTAAATATTGCTATGGTAAGACGCCTATGCAGACTTTTCTTGATAGCAAACATATTGCTTTTCAGAACAATATTAGTAGCATTACACAAGAGACTGATATTAGTTTTGACTACCTCAATTCTTCTGTCAGTTAATTCTTGTCTGTCAGATTAAGTCTTATCTTTTACATTTTAGGAGCTCCATATCTACATTTAGAAGCTTTTTTTGAATATCTGCTTTTATTTGCTAATTCTCTGCTGCTTATTTTTCTTGCAGCCCACTTATAGTAGCCACTAACAGATACATTCAAAACCCTACATAATTCCTGTACTTTATAACGTTTGCTGTGCTCTTTTATAAAAAAGTATTTTACTCTTTGTGACTGGCTAGGGCTTTTTTTAAAATGTCTCTTTCCCTTGTTACTCTTGCTAACTCTCTTTGTAAATCAAATCTCTCTTTGTCGTAAGGAGCTATGTTGCCTCTACCTGGAAATGCATCTGCTGCCGACTTTTTTTCGTTGTGTTTCTTCATCCATTTTCCTAATAAACTATCCTTTATTCCTAGATCCCTTGCTACTTTTGTAATTGTTTGACCTGCCTTTCTTTGTTCATTTGCCAGTTTAACAGCTTCCAATTTGAATTCTGCCGTATATTCTCTTGCCATCTCCAAAATTTTATTTTACCAGAAAAAAACTCCTTTCTTTCTCTCCACTTTTTCTTGGTACGGTCAGCAGAATCTATGCCGAGATACCGCGGCGGTATGACGTGTTAGCTAAAAACCCTATTTTTCATACCACTCATTTATAAGTTTATTGATATCAGAATCTATAAAATCTTTTAGTGGTTGCCTGGTTTTTATCTCAGCATCTTTAGGGATACACCTATCTTTACATATCGCATAATTTATATGGAAGTTAAGGTCAATATACCCTTGATTTGAAAACACATTCATCTTAAAGGGAAATAATGCCATATCCTTATATACGTTACTAATAAATATCTCTCTTCCTACTTTATCTCTATGTTCCTTTGGAGTAGGCCAGTAAATATCTATGTTTAATGTGTTACCCTTACAATCAAAAGAAGTGGGTAGACCGAAATCTCCAGGATCTTTATAATATATGTGCCGGCCTGGTTCTACTGTAACCTTTATTGCACCTTTAAGAGTGAGGCTTGCTTCATTTATCTCGCCAATAAGTAAATGCAAGAGAAAAATAAAAACAATATTAAATATATATGTATTTTCATTAAGGCAAATTTCTCCTTTTATAGAGAAAGTGATTTAGATTTTAAGTATTATATTTAATAGCATTATATAGATTATTTATTAATATAGCGTTATGCTATAGCTAAACTGACTTACGACAATCTGAAAAACGACAAATTCGTCATTCCGCTACTTGTTAGCGGAATCTATGCCGAGATACCGCGGCGGTATGACGTTTTCTTGAGTTAGCTATAGACAACCACAATATAAAGGGATGAAACGGATGCAAACAGTAGTGCCTTTCTGCACCAAACGTATTACCTTTAACGAATAGTAAAATGTGAGATTTTTTGGAACTACCGTGGAGCAATTGCTCCACGGCTTCACTCTACTCAGAATCCACCCATGCCACCCATTTCTCCTGCGCCCATAGGAGATGAAGTATTTTCTTTGCTTGGTACATCAACTATCATAGATTCAGTAGTAATCAGCACACTCGCAACAGATATCGCTGTTTCAAAAGCAATACGTACCACTTTTGCTGGATCAATCACACCAGAACTTTCTTGATCATGTTTATGCCTATTTGCTCTTCCTCACTTGCACCTTTTAATTTGTCGAGAACAGATGAAGCATAAAGAAGCGCAACTCCACCACCTGGAACTATGCCTTCTTCAATTGCAGCTCTTGTTGCATGCAGCGCATCTTCAACTCTATCTCTACGTTCTTTAACTTCCACTTCAGTTGCTCCACCAACTTTTAGCACACCACCTGATAATTTCGCTAAACGTTCTCTTAGCTTTTCTATATCATAATCAGAAGTTGAAGTTTCAATTTGAGATTTGATCTGCTCGATTCTAGCTTTCACACTGTCAGAATCGCTATTTTCGCTGACAACTGTGGTATTATCTTTAGTAATTTTAACATTTTTAGCAGTACCAAGATCATCAAGTGTCAGATCTTCCATCTTGATTCCAAGTTCATCTTTTATGACGTACTTAGCACCAGTCAAAGTTGCTATATCTTTGAGCATCTCCTTTCTTCTGTCACCAAAACCTGGAGCTTTTACTGCAGCAACTTTTAAACCACCACGCAATTTATTGATAACTAAAGTGCTTAATGCTTCACCTTCGATATCCTCTGCAATAATAACTAAAGGTTTACCAGATTTAACAACAGCTTCAAGAATAGGAAGTAATTAATAGATAAGGATTATCAAGCTCCACGATCATTTTTTCATTATCTGTAATAAAATACGGAGAAAGATAACCGCGATCAAATTGCATGCCAGTAGTCAGCTCAACTTCTAACTCTTTTGAACCTTTACTTTCTTCAACAGTTATTACACCCTCTTTTCCAACTTTTTTCACGAAATCAGCAATACTGTTACCTATATCCTTATCACCATTTGCAGAAATTATTGCAACTTGTGCAACTTCGTCTATTTTCTCTAGAGAAATTGTACGAGACATTGACGTAATTTCCTTTAATATTATATCTTTCGCCTTCTGAATTCCATTTTTAATACCAACACGATCGTTTCCAGCAGCAATTGACTTTGAAGCTTCCATTATCATATTGCTAGTTAGTATTGAGCACGTTGTTGTACCATCACCAACTTTGTCGTTACATTGAGAACAACTTTGGGCAAAGATGCTTGCTATTGCAGCATTTAGTGGTTTTTCAGGCTTGATACCCTTCATTACCTTATAACCGTCTTTTGTGATTTCCGGTGCACCATAGGGCTTATTAATCCCTACTGTTTTTCCCCTAGGTCCCGCAGTTATTGCTACCGTTGAATCCTCTATTGCTGCGACTTCACGAAAGGCTTCTTGCAACTGCTCACCTGATACTACTACATTAGTCATTTTTATCACCTCTTGTTAATAAAAAATTTAGAAAACTATAATAAAACCATTTACAATGCGCCATGCTGCGCTTTGTTTAAGTTTAGTAAAATAAAGACTGCTATTTAATGACAGCAAGTATATCGGACTCTTTCATCACGATAAGCTTTTCATCATTATGTTCTATTTCTGTACCAGCCCATTGACGATAGAACACTTTATCACCAGCTTTCACAGTTAAAGCTACGCGATCGCCATTTGAGTTGCGTGAACCTTCACCAATTGCTACAATTTCACCTTTAGTAGGTTTCTTTTCAGCACTTGATGGAAGCATAATTCCACCTTGCTTTTCCTCGCTAACAGGCTTGATCAGCACGCTATCATCTAATACATTTAAATTTACATTTGACATTTGCTTTTCCTCTCAACAAATTAACCTATAACTTTATATATATACTCGTAAGTTAGATTTCAAGGGCTGGAGTTTGTAAAATATGCACGCCAAAAACAGTTTCTAAAAGAGCCTAATGTTATATAATAAAATTTAGATTTATTTATAGAGATTGCGTGAGTTATATACCATTCTTAAGTCGTGGTGTAATAGTGCTGTATGGGCCTGACACTAGAGATTTTCTACAAGGCATTATAACCAATGATATTAATAAGTTGGATAGCCAAAAAGCCATTTACTCTTTATTGCGTAGCCCTCAGGGAAAATACCTATATGATTTTTTTCTTATTGAATATGGTAGATATATTTTCTTAGAGTGCGAAAATGTGCACTTACAGCAAATAATCGAGAAACTAGATTTATTTACTTAAAACTTATTTGAGAGTGAAAATTAAAGACATTAGTGCACTATATAAGGTTGGAGTTTTGTTTGATACTAAGTTGGCGGAGTGTAGTAGTAAGTCACAAGTTATTTTTCAAGATCCAAGGCACAAGCTGCTAGGAATGAGGATCATACATAAAGATGAAAAAAAAAAGAACCGGTTGGAGATTTTATTCAGTATGAAAAAGTTAGAATTAAAAACCTTGTCCCAGATGGAGCAAAAGATATGGTACAAAATTCATCGTTCCCATTGCAATATTTAATCGATAAGGCAAACGGTATAAGCTTTAATAAGGGGTGTTATGTAGGGCAGGAAGTCGTAAATCGAATGAGCAGACAAGAAATATTCAGAAGAAAACTTTATCTTGTTGAGGGGGATAACGCACTTCCAGATATTGGCACTAAAGTGACAAATGAAAATAATGAGGAAATAGGGGAACTGCGTTCTAGTGTAGACAACATTGGACTATACTTAATACTTAAAAAAGTCATGCAAATTTATATGTCGATGGGGTTAAATGCGTTAAGACGTTGAAGTCTTAAGGTAGCGCATATAGAAACGAAAAGCTTATTTTATGGCCTGGCGTCACGCACTGGAATAACATCATTTACATTTATTACTTTTGCAGATACAATTTACATGCTATAATTGGTAGTTGGTAAATTGGAGTGCAAAGAAGTTAAATTAAAGCAGAAATAAAAAGATTATCACACGGAGAAGACTTGTCTCTTCCATGTTATACAACTACGCAGAGTGCTGGTATGGATCTTTATGCTGCATTGAATGGCTCTGCTGTTTTAAATCCACTTGAGAGATTACTTGTTCCAACTGGAATTGTGATTGCAATACCAAACGGTTTTGAGGGGCAAATCCGCCCACGATCTGGTCTTGCTGCAAAATATGGAATCACTGTCTTAAATTCTCCGGGCACTATAGACTCTGATTATCGAGGTGAGGTTAATTAATCTAAGTAATCAGTCGTATGAGATAAAAAGAGGAGATAGAATTGCACAAATCCTTATTTCTCCTGTAACTCAGGTAATTTGGGATGACAGAGAAAAGTTCTGCGCAGAAGAAACCGGTCGCAATGTAGGGGGCTTTGGCTCAAGCGGCAGGTAGCTTACGAAAAAGCTTGACTATGACAGTTTTTTTATTTAAGCATATCAATATTTTATTAAACGAGGTTGTTTATGCTAACTTCCAAATACTTCAAGAATCATCGTGGCCAGCTCCACAAAGCAAACACTGTATTTGTTGCATTTACTGCTATATACGTTATAGGTGGATTAGCAATACTTTCAACACCGCTTTGGAGGCCTTCAACTTGCAAGCTAGCAGCTTTTGCAGTTACACCACTTGGAATGGGCGTTTTAGCATTTGTTGCTGCTGCGCTGACTTATTTAGCAATATATGCTATCAGCAAAAATAACGAGATTTCTGAGTTGAAAGCTCCGAAAGTTTTTAGTGAGTGTGGTGAAGCAAAATTGCTAGTCACAAAAGAGGTGTATGAGGAAATGAAAAAGGATAACCAAGTTAAAGATAATGCGGAAGAGGATAAATGGTATATAGACTTCAGCTTAAAAGGCGAGAACTACCGTATTACTGTTGGTGGTCAGTTTGGTAATGACGAGACGGTAGGCAATTCTTTATTATTAATTATAAATTCACTAGAAGTGAAAAACAAAAAAGGTAAGTTCGAGACAGTAGATAAAACAGAATGGAATAAAACATTAGGTTTAGACAAAGAGGGTGCTAAAGAGGTTAACACTTATTTAGGCTCACTTATTGTTGAACAAGTTGCTTCTCAACAACAAGGAAAATAGACAGTATGGCCAAGTGAAATAAAAGAGGTAGGTTAAGCCTGCCTCTTTATTTTTTTAGTGTCAATTACTCAAATGACGTCATTTATTATGGGAATGTATCCGTTCAGCAGAGTGGTAAAGTAGGTAGACAAGATAAACCAAAAAATCAAGAAAAAGTGAGTATACAACAAATGGTGTCATGCAAGTAGCTGACACTGGTTCACTTTATGATGGTGTCATTCCAATGCTCCCTTTCTTGTCATCCAAGTAGCTGACACTGGGATCCAGAAAAATTGATTGTGCACTATACAACATTTTCGATCAGAAGCTGGATCCCAGTGTCAAGCACTGGGATCTGGTAGACAATGTTCATACAGCTTTGTGTCAGCTATGACACCCTGTGTTTGCTGGCTATAATTGCTAAGGATTTTTATTTAATTTAACTGCATCTTTTGCCTTATCCAATAACCCATTAATAAAGCCAATTTCGCTTGGTTTATCAAGTAAATCAGATGCAATGTTAGTATACTCATTGATAACAACTGGAACTGGCGTATCGCAATTAATGAACTCACATATTGCAACACGCAAGATAGATAAGCTTATAAGATTTAACCGTGAAAGGGACCAGCTTGGGTGTAAGTAAGACTCTATTATTTTATCATATTCTTCACTGCTTTTTATAACCTTATATAACAAGTTTTCTAAGAATTGATGTTCAAATTCTTCACATTCAAATATATCTCTCAACTTATTTATGTAGTCCTTAAGCTCACAATTTTCCAATTTAAAAGTGCTTTTATTGTAACCTACAAAAATATTTGAATAAGCAACTTGTACGGCAAGAAATCTTGCCGTACTTCTTTTTATGCGCCACTTTTTATCTACTGGTTTTTCCTCCATTATTTTAATTTATTATGTAAATCTATCATACGCAAAACAGTTGAGGCTGCATGGCCACCAACGTTCTTTATATTTTTGTCAGCTCTAACTAGTGCTTTATCTTTGCTGTCAGCGGTAATTACGCCCATACCAAGGGGCATTGAATAATGTATAATAACTTCATTTAAGCCTTCGATTACTCCTTTACAAACATATTGATAGTGATCGGTTTCACGGCGAATCACGCACCCAAGAGCTAAATAACCGTCATAATTAGCATTCTTGCTTTTGACTGCAAAGAGAATTGTAGCTGGTATCTCAAATGCACCAGAAACTTCAATTATCTCATAATCGACATTATTTCCTTTGAGTTTATCAATTGCACCCTCAAGCAAAAGGTTCGCTATTTCAGTATAATAAATTGAATTAACTATTAGTATTTTCGACATTCATCCCCACTTTTCTTGTTAAAAACAACTTTATTAATGATTGTTGAATTAGAGTTATAATATTACAAAATATCCAATATATTACCAGGCCGGCAGGAAAAGAAGAAAAAATAAAGACAGAAATGTAAGGTAAAAACTTCATAACATTTACTTGAATATCATCTTTACTGGTTTGATCTTTCTCACTTAGCTTCTGCTGAATTATCATGGTGGCACCGAAAATTATAGGTAAAATGCCTATAGAAATAGGAAAGTTATAATTAAACAACCCAAATAATGTAAAGATGCTTTGTGCTGCTTTAAGCTGTCATTTTTATACAACTCTTTTATACGAGTTAATTCAGGCTGCAGGCTTTTCACCTTGAACATCGAAATATATGATCTATTAGATAAGGGAAGCATCAAAAGTTTGATTACTAAAGTCAGCAATAATATTACTAAGCCAAAATTTTTTAAAACGAAGTTAAAATATTCAAGCAGTAAAAACACTGGCTTGGTTATAAAATAAAGAACACCAAAATCTACAGCTTTATCAAATAAAGGTATATTGAGAGTATCCTTATAAGAATCCAGTAAATTCAACTTTTTTGCTCCAGCAAAAAAATAATTCACATTAGAAACACTTGCGCCAGGAAGTATGCTCTTGTAAGGTTTGACAAAATCTACTTGGAATTTATCAGTATTATTAACGTTCGTGTGTTTAATGCTTACATTTATTTTATCAGATTTCTTAGGTATGATAGCTGTAAGCCAGTATTTATCATCAAAACCAAACCAATTTTTTTCACTTGAGCTTGCTTTTATTAAATGTTTCTTAGAGATATCCTTATATGTCCACTCCTCCAGTTTATTATCAAATGCACCCAGTACTCCTTCATGAGATATCCAATAAGATTCATTAATATTATCACGTTTACGGTTAATTCTACCATAAGGAACCAAAACTTCATTATCCTTTGTATTGTTTTCAATAATTTGCTCAACCTTAAACATGTAGTTATCGTCGAGGCTAATTTTCGTTTTAAACACAATGCCATTTTCATTATCCCAAAATAAATTGACCTCTTGTTGATTGAATTTATCTGCTTGCCAGACTGCCTTAGAATCTGGAACTTTAATCTTGTTAGTCGGATCGAGCCACCCAAATTCTGCGAAATATACATCTTTTGATTCTGCAGGTTACAGTAACACCACCTGTGGAGAAGAAGAATTCGGTTCTAAGTGGTAATTAGTTAAAATTAAGTCATCAAACCTTGCACCTTTCAGAGAAATTGATCCTTTAATCATGTTATTGGTTAAACTAACCCTCTGTTCTCGAGTAGAATTAATAATTTCAGAAGGATTTTTGTGTATTATAGGAGCAAGGTCGTTAAAAGATTCGATATGTTCAATATTTTCAATCAATGGCTGGTTTTGGTTTGCACTAAAAAAATTATCATAAATAATGCGCCAAGATACCATGATCCACATGGAAAGGATAGCTGCCAAAATTAAACTTTTTGCTTCTGACATGAAATTAAATCAAACATATCTTCTTAAAGTGTATACTAAATATTGTACTAAAACAATGAAATTTACTTATTTTTAATAATAACTTTTAACGCTAATCTTTAAAATTTATTTTAATAGCTTCAAATTTTAGCAATATGAACGCGGTGAAAAATCTAGTTATTTGGTTGCTAATAATAGCCACTACTGCAATGCTTATTGATTCACAAAGGGACAAACTAAGCGACAGATTTCTCAGTACTTTTTTACCATATAAAGGAAGAATTCAAAATTGTGGAAGTATCGAATTTACGAAATCATACGATGGACACTTTTATATTCAGGCTCAAGTCAATGATCGCAATATAACGTTTTTGCTTGATACCGGAGCAACCGATATTGTTCTATCACAAAAAGACGCATTACATGTTGGTATTAACTTACAAAACGTTCAGGATTTTAAAATATATGAAACTGCGAAAGGTCAAATAAAAGCCGGTGTTGTTCACATCCCTCAGGTTAAAATAGGGAATTTTTTAGTTAATGATGTACAGGCGAGCGTTAATACTCATTCTATGTCTCATTCACTACTTGGAATGAGCTTTTTAAGATATTTTCATTTCACTATCAGAGATAATAAGTTGATATTATACCGCGACTAAATATTCCTATGATCTAAAGCTCTGTAGGTCAATATAGGAGCAGAAATAAATATTGCAGAACAAGTGCCAATCAAAATACCAAAAAAAATGATCAAGCTGAAGTCTTTCACTGCATCTGTGCAGATTAATTCCAAAGAAGAGCAGCAAGAAGGGTTGTACCCGAGGTTAATATAGTGCGAAATAATGTAGAGTTGATACTTGCATCTACTATCTCACTCATCCGCCCACTTTTACCACTCTTGCAATACTCTCGAATCCGATCGTATATAATTACTGAGTTATTGATTGAATAACCAATGACAGTGAGGAGAGCTGCAACTGATGAAATATTAAACTCAATGCCAGTTAGGCTAATAAAACCAACAGTTAAAACCACGTCATGAATCAGTGCTGTTATTCCACTGAATCCACATTGCCAATTAAATCTAAACCAAACGTAAAAAAATATTTCAACAATTGCGATCAACATGGATAACATTCCTTCAAATATTTGTGTTGAGCTTATTTGTGGGCCAACATAGTCTATTTTACGATAGCTTATTGAGCTCCCCAGCTTTTCTTCTAGTATGTTTTTTATCTTTTTGATTTTATCTTCATCTCCTTCATCTTTAAAACGCATGACTAAATTATCACCCGCTTTTGAACTCTGCACTGTAAAACCATTTTCTTTTAATGCATCGAGAATAGAGTGATTCTCATCTGAAGATTTTATCTCTATCAAACTTCCGCCTGCAAAGTCTATGCCTAAGTTCACTCCACGTAACACAACAATGAGCATTGAAAAGATGATAAGAATAATGCTAATTAATGCAGTCAAATCCCTATATTTACTAAACTTGATATTGAGGTTATCTGGAATGAGTCTAAGTGCCATGCTATTTACTTAAACTTGAATTTTATATACTTTTCAAAAAATTCACTAGTTTATTTTGTGGTTGGACTTCCCTGTCATCCAAGTAGCTGACACTGATTCGTTCTATAATGGTGTCATCCCAGTGCTCGACACTGGGATGACAGCAGTCCTACGTCATACCGCGATTCATTCGCGGTATCTCAGCCGCTAACAAGAGATCCCGCTAACAAGTAGCGGGATGACGAGATGCCACCGCAGACCGTCATACCACCACGAACCGTCATACCGCGATTCATTCGCGGTATCTCAGCCGCTAACAGGAGATCCCGCTAACAAGTAGCGGGATGACGAGATGCCACCGCAGACCGTCATACCACCACGAACCGTCATACCGCGATTCATTCGCGGTATCTCAGCCGCTAACAAGTAGCGGGATGACGGTTGTTGTTTAGCTACAAACGTTAAGAAATTTACCAAACGAAAAAAAGGCAAAAGAAACCCCATGGTGGTTGGCTATTTACTATGTACTAAAATATCGGCGTTTTTTATTCTAAAACGCTTGATTAAGAGCGATTTAGCTGCTTTTAACTTGCAACTAACCTACACCGCAAGTGTTTAAGAAATTTACTAAGCAGGAAAAAAGGCAAAGGAACCCTAGGGTAGCTAGTATTCAAATTCTCCCTTGTCAATTTGACGTTTGTTGCTGTCTTAAACGCTTTGTAAGCGCGTTTCGGCTTATATAGGTAAAAACCTAAAAATTTTTAAAGACATGAAGTTTTTTGTCATTAACCTGCACAGATTGCGAAGATAAATAAATAGCTTCAGTTTCATGATAAGGGGGCTGGCGGAGTTTGTCAAGTAAGTTTTTCGCTTCTGCGAGCTACTTGAATAACGGCTACAATGTTTGTACAATTGTGCGTCACGCGCTGGAATCTGCTACCCTGCAAAAAGAAACCTCTACTCCTTATTCTTTGCCCTTCCTGCACGCTAACGTTCATTTGGATCAAGGAATTTCTTGCGTAAACGTATAGATTTTGGAGTTACTTCCACCAATTCATCATCATCTATATACGCTATCATATCCTCCAGTGTCATTATCTTTGGAGGAGTGAGTTTTATGGCTTCATCACTACCTGAAGCTCTTACATTGGTTAATTGCTTACCTTTTAGCACGTTTTTCTCCAAATCATTGTCACGGCTATGCTGCCCGACAACCATGCCACAATATACCTTATCCTGTGGCTTAATTGCATATGCCACAGCCTCACCCTTATCTGTAGAAATTAAAACTCCATTGCGCCTTCCAGAAATTGAACCTTTATTTGGAGCATAACTATGAAATAAACGGTTAATTATGCCTGTGCCCCGAGAATCAGTTAAAAACTCTCCTTGATAACCACTAAATCCTCTTGATGGCACTAAAAACGTTAGTCTTGTCCTGCCATTACCAGAAGGTCTCATGTCAGTCACTTCACCTTTTCGGAAGCTGAGTTTTTCCATGATGATTCCACTATATTCATCATCTACATCAATTACTACTTCCTCTATAGGTTCAAGTTTTTTGGCATCTTCTTCCTTAAATAGCACTCGAGGGCGTGATACCGAAAGCTCAAAACCCTCCCTTCTCATATTTTCAATTAACACTCCAAGCTGCAACTCACCGCGTCCACCTACTTCAAACGCTTCACCGCTTGGTGCCAAAGTCACAGTAATTGCAACATTTGTTTCTGCTTCCGCATATAAACGATTCTTTATAACGGTTGAGGTAAGCTTTGTTCCCTCTTGTCCGGCAAAAGGTGAATCATTAACACTCAGAGTAATCGCCATTGTCGGCGGATCAACTGGAGTTGAGCTCACTGCAGTTGTAACCTCTGGTACTGCTATAGTTTCAGAAATTGAAGCTTTCTCAAGTCCTGCAATTGCAATTATGTCTCCCGCCACAGCTTGTTCTACTGGAATACGTTTCAAGCCAGAAAATGAAAGCAACTTAGTTAATCTTCCTCGTTCAATTACTTTACCATCAAGCACCTTAAGATCTGAATTGACTTTTGCAACGCCCTGATAAACCTTTCCTGTCAATATTCTACCAAGAAACTTATCAGACTCAAGTAGAGTGACCAACATAGCAAAAGGTGCATTTTGATCATAAACAGAAGGTTTTATATAATCTATAACCGTTGAAAATAATGGGCTTAAATTTTTTCTTTCATCAGAAAGCTCCTTAGCACACCAGCCATTTCTACCTGAAGCATACAACACTGGAAAATCTAGCTGCTCGTTGGTTGCATCAAGGTTAAAAAATAATTCATATATTTCATTTAATACTTCATCAATTCTGCTGTCTGGTCGGTCGAACTTATTGAGTATCACAATTGGCTTCAAATTTGCTTTTAGTGCTTTTGAGAGCACAAATTTTGTTTGTGGCATGGGACCTTCTGCAGCATCAACCAGCAGCAACACACCATCTGCCATGCACAATACCCTTTCTACTTCTCCACCAAAGTCCGCGTGCCCTGGCGTATCAATAATATTGATCTTTTCATCGCCCCACATTATTGATGTGCATTTTGCAAGTATTGTAATTCCGCGTTCACGCTCTTGATCACCACTATCCATCACTCGTTCTTGAACTTCTTTATTCTCGCGGAACGTGCCACTTTGTTTTAACATGTTATCAAGTAAAGTAGTTTTACCGTGGTCAACGTGTGCGATTATTGCTATATTACGGATCGATTTAAATTCGTTTATTTTCTATCATTTCAAAATTAATTTAGTAATAAGTATACATAAAATACACTTAGAGTAAATAACTAAAGCTGTGCTGTGCTTCCAAGATATTATAGGATTACTTTGTTAAATATTCTCTACTCCCAGGTTTTGTTATGGGTAGTTGTTTTAATTCACTTGGGAGTTCTTCCTCGCTGTAGTTTTTGATGTTCAGTTCAATCAAAGATATGACAGGAAAAGGCAGTTTTGTTT
Source organism: Octodonta nipae (assembly GCA_034190945.1). NCBI lineage: Eukaryota > Metazoa > Arthropoda > Insecta > Coleoptera > Chrysomelidae > Octodonta > Octodonta nipae. The sequence continues at coordinate 99,297,459 of CM067217.1, forward strand.
CACTATTTCTCTTTATCAAAGAAGCTTTAGCAACAACTTTACCTCCTTCCCCTTCTGCACATTCCACTGCTTCAAGTGAAGATTTGCCTGTGGTTATCACATCCTCAATAAGTAATATTTTCTCACCATTTTTGATCTTAAATCCACGACGTAATGCAAACTTGCCATTAACGCGCTCGCAAAACATTGTCTTTATTCCAAGCTGCCTGCCAATCTCATAACCCACAATTATTCCACCAATTGCAGGAGATAATATTAAATCTATAGAGCTATTTAATTCTTTTTTTATTTTATCTGCTAATAATGCCCAACTTTCATGGCTCTGCTTGGATTTTCAAAAATCTTCGCACACTGTATGTATGTGTCACTATGCAGCCCTGACGACAGCTTGAAGTGGCCATGCAAAATTGTTTCTGCTTCTTTAAATTCTTTTATTATTAGGTTATTTTCGTCTAATATCATTTTTTAAGTTTCACTATTACATTCTTTATTAATTATCTTAGTGATACAAATATCAGACCATACGTTTATTGCAGTTTCAAACATATCGATGATTGTATAAATAGGCAAGATCAGTCCCATAATATGCAGAGGAACATTCATCGACATGAGATAACTGGTTGCCATAAAATAGCACCCCATAGGCACTCCAGCGTTACCAGCCCCTGTAGCCCCTGTAGCTAAAAAAATCCATATCAACATTTCGCTTAAGGAAAATACGTTAAATTGTTGTGCATATTGGTAAAATAAAAGACGATAATTTCTTTGGCACCTTTAGCTTGTTCTGCACACCGTCTATGGTTGTAGGCAGCATTGCACTGGATGATTTAGAAAAAAATGCAAGTGTGAGTGCCGGCATAACCCCTTTCAGTGTTTGAATTGGTGATATGCCTTTATACCACATAAGTAGCGGTAAAATCAGAAATGCCTGAACAAAATTTGCAGACATTATGCAAACAAAGTACCATAAAAGATTGTAGAAATCACTACCGCCTTTTAATTCATGCAAAAAACATGTAATAAAAGACCAAACAGCAAGCGGAATAAATTTTCATAACCCTTGAGCAATTTTAAGTAGCGTATCAAAAAGTGCAGAGAATACTTGATGTAATATATCCTGCTTTTCTTTTGAAAGTGAAACAATAGCTCCACTCATCAAAAAAGCGATTATTATGCTACCAATCATATTATTTTCAAGAAAAACTTGCACAAAATTCGAAGGAATGAGTGATTTTAAATATGAAAAATAACTGTGGTTATTGCTGTTAATACTCCCTATTGTATTACTTATGAAATTTTTTCTTGCTGGATCTATTAACAAATAAAACGATAATGCAACAAACGCAGCTATAATAGTTGTAAGCAGCGTATAAAATTTGTTTTCTTAACTAAGACTTTGATTTCAATTGAGTCTTTGAGCCCGGAAATTGTGGACACTATGGATAAAAAAACCAGAGGTAAGCTTATTAATTTGAGCAAGCTGATAAAGATATCACTAAATAGCTTTGCTATTTCAAATATGATTTCATTGTTTAGATAGTAAGCAACTATTGCAAACAGTATAGAAAAGAGTATTGCAAACTTGCGCATTGAAAATAAAACTTCAAAGTAACATTATACAACAATTTTGCTGTTTTGGAATCAGATTGATAGACAAAATAACTTTACAGATTAGGGGAAGATAAGAGGATGCATTCATTTGAAGACAGTGTAAGATTTCTTAATTTAAATTTAGGTGCACTTAGCCCATTCTGGTGATAACAAATTGGAATAGATAAGGTATGATAACTAACTCTTCTGTGAGTATATAGTTTTGCCGGACACAACAGTACGTACTACATGTCCTTTTACTTTGCGCCCATCGAAAGGGGAATTCTTTGATTTACTAGCAAAGTTGTCAGTTTTAATTTCCCATTCATGATTGAGGTCAACTAAAATTAAGTCTGCTGCAAGTTTTTTTTGTATACGACCACGTGGTATGTGTATTATATCTGCAGGCTTATATGTTAATTTTGCGAGCACATCAAGTAGACCCATTTGCCCACTGTGATAGAGTTCAAGTGAAAGGGGTAGCATTGTTTCAAGACCAACAATACCAAATGCAGCATTTTCAAGTGGCAGATCTTTAGAACTACGATCATGCGGAGCGTGTTCGGTTGCAATGCAATCAATCACACCTGTCTTTAAACCTTCAATCGTAGCTAAACGATCTTCTTCAGTGCGAAGCGGCGGATTCATTTTTGCAATTGCTCCATGTTGTTTTACTATATCTTCAGTCAAAGTGAAGTGATGAGGGGTTACTTCGCACGTAACATTTAATCCCAAATCTTTTGCACGTTTAATAGCATCAAGTGAATCTTTTGAAGAGACATGTAGAATATGGTAGTGCACATTTTCCATATCCTTCATTAGCAGTGTATCACGATTTACCATAACCGATTCTGACACACTCAAGTTCCCCTTTACTCCCAATTCTTCAGAAATTTTACCTTCGTTGATTGCGCCACCAGCAGATAGATTTAAATCTTCTGCATGTTGAGCAATAGGGACATTCAGCATACTTGAATAAAGCAGCGCCTGTCTCATAATCATTGGGTTCATAACTGGCATGCCATCATCGGTGAACCCAACCGCACCTGCTTCCTTTAAAAGTGCCATTTCAGTCATCAGTCAACTTTTCTTCCGAAGTGGTAATTTTAGCATAAAATTCAACGTTTACATGTGAAGTTTCAAGTGCTCTATATTTCAAATATTTAGCCAAACAACGCTATCAATTACCGAAGCAGTGTTTGGCTGACAAACTACAGTTGTAACGCCTCCAGCAGCTGCAGATTTGCTACCTGTATATATAGTTTCTTTATGTTCCTGGCCTGGTTCACGAAAATGTACGTTAATGTCAATAAGGCCTGGCATTAGAACAAGCCCTTTACAGTCTATTGTTTCGTCAACCCCACTTGTTGAAAATAATGATTCACCAAACTCGACAATTTTATCCCCTTCAGTCAATAATGAACCTTTTATATCAAGTTTAGTTTCCGGGTAGATAATACGAGCATTAGTATACGCAATTTTATAGCCTTCCTTTTGCCCTGTTTGCAACAAATTCCAAGTCTGTGTCATTATATTTGAGTATCGATCATGCAATAAATCTAAAGTTTTTTTAATAAAACACAACCAAATTAAAACACAGACTAAGAGCCGTCTTGAATTAAAATTGTCCCAAAAATTTGGCTCTTATAACCGGGTTACTTCAGTTTTAACGTTAATATGAAAAACTCTTAGCTCTGTTGGAGGATTTTCCGGCTGAATATCTAGCTCATTCTGTATGTTCGATAAACAAATTAAAGCTGAATCAAAATCTTCATCAAACTGCTTTACTTCATGCATACCATCGATTATTTCCTGTAATTCTTCCACATCATCCATTTCTTGCGGCGCACTTTTTAATATCGCTTTTATTTGGTTTAAATTTTGACGAATTTTCTCTTGATATCCAGCAATTCTCTCTTGATATATATCAATTATTTTTTGACATGCGTTGCCTCTAAATGGATGTTCTTTTTTCTCTTTTATGTAAGAACTTTGAAAATCTTTACAGTTAAGGATTGCTTCTCTATGTTTTTTTTATGTCATTAATTGTACTGACTATCGACTTATCTATTTTCTTCAAATTTTCTTCCCGTTCTTCTCTTTTAATTATACTTTTGGATTCATTTTTCATTTGGTTCTTTCTGCATTCTTTGTAAGATACCATTGGTTGTAATATTCCTTTTTCTACACCTTTATTGTAAAAATTCTTCAACTCATCACTTGATAGTATTGTTATAGCATCTTCCCTTTTGCCTTGTGATTTAGGATACTTTTTATTCAATGAACTAACATGATTTAACAAGAAATCTTTAACTAGCTCTTCCTTTTTAACTTCAGCTAATTTTTCTAGTGTTTTTATATATTTCAGAACTTCCACAAAGAGCTGTCCACCAGTGTGGTTTACTCTGAGCTTTATAAAAATCGGTTTGTAAAATACTTCAGCTTGTTTTTTTATTACTGAAAGTTCTCTTTTTATTATCTTGCTTTTCATTTAACATGAGATATTCTGTTTTGATAAAAGCATCACCGCGATCACTCTTTGCAATGTTACAAACGATGTTTTTTACAACTTTTTCGGTTGCTGCATAATCTATTTCTTTTGCAAAGCAGTCAACAAATGATTGCCAAACTTTTTTATTAACAAGTTTACTTATCTTATTTTCAAAATCTTCTATATTTTTGATTCCTAAAATAGTATAGAGATTTTTTTCGATTATTGGTTCGGCATGTTGTTTTGCCACTTTACCTTTTATATTGAATGGAAATTTACTAATCTTAGTTGTACCCACAATGTTACCTCAATATTAACGCTATCTATAAAAGTATAAATACTTAATATTTAATTTTTAATTAATGCCAGACAGCTAATTACAGGCTAGCATCAATAGCAAGCGTCAATTAACACTTTAACTTCTAACTTGTCATCAGTAATATTGTTTATATAAAAACTATAATTTTTTATGCCTGAACTTGGGAATATATTGCTACTCATAGCCTGGTTATTGTCTTTGACATATTTGTTTTTACCGCTTAGTTCTTGTCGGTTTATTACCACTGCCATATTTTTTTGTGTATCAACATCAATGGCGATTTTGATCTACTGCCACATTACAAATGATTTCTCACTCGAAAACGTATATTACCACTCACACACAACAAATCCTTTGATCTATAAGATTTGTGGAGTTTGGGGAAATAAAGAAGGGTCCATGTTGCTTTGGGCATTAGTGCTTGTCATGTATTTATTACTAATGGATATTTATATAACTTCTGTCATCCCAGTTTCCCCCTCTGTCATCCCAGCCTCTTCTTCTGTCATCCCAGTGCCCAGACACTGGGATCCAGACAATTTAATTGCAAATGAGTACATCAAATGGCAGTGTAATAAAAACTGGATTCCAGTGTCAAGCACTGGAATGACACCAGAACGAACTAATGGTAGTAAATTAAAAAAAATATCTCTTATCACTCATGGGCTGATTTGCTTTTGTTTTTTACTGTTCACTTTACTTGAATCCAGCCCCTTCACTAAAATGCCAAGCGTTGAAAAAGATGGATTGGGTTTTAATCCGATATTGCAAGATATAGGCCTTGCTATTCATCCACCGATATTATATTTGGGGTACCTTGGATTTAGCGTTCCTTTTTCGCTCTCTATAGCTGGATTAATTGCAAATACTGAAGGAAATGTTTGGGCTAAAATTGTCAGGCCTTAGGTACTTATTTCTTGGTCGCTGCTCACTTTGGGCATCAGCTTGGGTTAGCTGGTGGGCATATCGCGAACTTGGGTGGGGTGGATTTTGGTTTTGGGATCCACTGGAAAACGTTTCTTTGATGCCGTGGCTAATTGCAGTGGCGCTGACACATTTGTTGCTCGTTGTACGAAATTTCAATACTTTAAGGAATTTCGCTATTTTACTTACGCTTACAACTTTTATATTGAGTGTAACTGGAACATTTCTAGTCCGCTCAGGAATACTCACCTCAGTGCACACGTTTGCAGATGACCCAAGGTATGGACTATATATATTAGCTTTACTTGGTGTAATTACAGTCAGTAGCTTAGTAATATTTGTAGTGTTTACGAGAAAGAATCACACATCTGCGATGTTATTCCAGTGCTTGACACTGGAATCTGAAAAGAAACCTGTTACTCAAGTGACAGAGGGTAGAAGATTCTTTTCACGTCTTACGATGATGTTAATGAACAATTTATTATTTATCACTGCCTTTTTCATCGTGTTCGTTGGCACTTTATATCCTACAGTGCTCGAATATTTAACAGGTGAATTAATTTCAGTTGGAGCACCATATTACAATTCTTTATTTAATCCTATTGCACTGGCTATTCTAGTGCTCACCAAAATCGGGCAATACTGCTGTTGGCAGGGAAATAGTCTATTGCCAATATTCCGTGAATACAGATTCTCATTCTGTAGTGCTGCAGCTATTTTGCCGTTTATCTTTCACATGGAGCTAATAATTGTGCTATCGATTACCACCTCCATAGCATTATTAATCTTTGTTTTAGAAGCATATAGTAAAAGAATTTGTTTATTTAAGGTAGCATTTGGTGAATCAATTTTATTAGCAAGAAGAGTTTCTAAATCTTACTATGCAATGATGGCAGCTCATGCTGGAGTGGCAATTCTAGTGCTTGGTATAGCTTATTCAGTTGGTTGGCAGGAGAAAAAAGAAAATTACTTAAAAATAGGGGATAGCATAACAGTCAATAAATTTAAAGTTACTTTACGAAATATTGAATTAATACAAGAAGAAAATTTCCATGCAGTGAGAGGTACAATGGATATCAGGAATTTGCTGAATAATAAGATATTAGGTGAAGTAACTCCTGAATATAGATTTTACCTTGTGGAAGGTCAAAAAAATGTTGAAAGCAGTATCTACCACAATTTGCTTTCTGATATTTATGTTGTAATTGGAGAGATTGATAAGAGTAAGAGCAAAATTGCAGCTAAAGTGCACTATAAACCTGGAATGCCTATAATCTGGCTTGGATCCTTTCTTATCGCTTTTGGTTCGCTCCTTGCTGCTTTTCCTTTATTGAGAAGATTTTAATAAGACTCCTTTATACTATAACGAAAAAACTTCCTTGACAAGCTTCGCCAGCCCCCTTATCATGAAACTGAAGCTATTTTATTTAACTTCGCAATCTCTGCAGCAGATTAAAATGACAAGAAAACTTGTATTTGGCGTACTATTGTTTAATTCTTTGCACTATGTGCACCGTATGTCTTTATCAAATTTCTAGGTTTTTACCTATACAAGCTGAAACGCGCTTATAAAGCGTTCAAGACATCACCGAACGTCAAATTTTAAAATAGAGAGTGTAATAACTAGCTACCACGGGTTTTCTTTGCATTTTTTTCTGCCTAGTAAATTTCTTAAACATTTATAGCTAAGGTTAGTTGCATTTAAAAGCAGCTAAGTCGCGGTTATTAAGCGTTTAGAATAAAAAACGCCATACTTGAAAGTATAATGTAAGTAATTAGCCAACCACGGGGCTTCTTTTGCCTTTTTTTTCGTTTGGTAAATTTCTTAATGTTTATAGCTAAAGATTGCACGAAAAAAGCGATCTCTACTAGGAGGATGTCATCCCAGTGCTTGACACTGGAATCCCAAAAAAGGATGATGTGACCAGAGTAGCCCTCTTCTTGTCATCCCAGTGCGTGACACTGGGATCTAATTTTTTATGCAAAATTACTATATTTATATATTTGCAAATAGATACAATTTGAAGTAATTTATACTATGACGTTACGAAATGAGATCCCAGTGTCAAACACTGGGATGACATCATAGGGGCTCGGATGACAAAAAAGGAGCACTGGAATGACAGGAGAAGGGGCTACTCGGATAACAAGAAAGAGGCTACTTGGATGACACCCTGACAATCGTCATCCCGCTACGTGTTAGCGGGATCTATGCTTTGAGATACCGCGGCGGTATGACGGTTAAGTAGGGTGTCATCCCAGTGCCCCATAAGTGTTGAAAAATAACGTGATATGAGATCAAGAAAAGTCTGCATAGGCGTCTTACCATAGCAATATTTACCTGAATGCGGTCTTGTTTCATTGTAAGAACGCAACCAATAATCAACATCAATCTGTAGACCTTCCAAAGAATTGTAGATTTTCTTTCTGAAGATAATATTGTAACACTCATCTTGCATAGTTCTATGAAACCTTTCACATATGCCATTAGTCTGTGGAGAATTGGCTTTGGTCCTAGAATGATCGATATTTTCGATTCCCAAATAAAGCTGATAAGCGTGATTTTCAGGCTTACCACAATACTCTGTTCCTCGGTCTGTAAGGACACGCAATAATGGCACATTTTGCTCATCAAAAAATGGTATCACTCTATCATTCAGCAAGTCAGCAGCAGTAATAGCCGTTTTGTCTGTATAAAGCTTGGCAAATGCTACTCGAGAATAAGTATCAATGAAGGTCTGCTGGTAGATTCTTTCTATGCCTTTTATATTACCTACATAATAGGTATCTTGAGAACCCAAATAACCTGAATGTTCAGTGTCAATTTCACCATGTGCTTCTCTTTGTTCTTTAACTTTTTCTAAAGCTGCAAGTTGCTCTTCGGTTAATATAATTCCATCTTGAGCTACTTTTGTTTCCAGTGCTTTAAGTCTTTTCTTGAAAGTTTCAAGATCATTTCTCAGCCGTATAGATCTCACTCCTCCCTGAGAAATTATTATACCTCTTTTTCTCAGTTCATTTGGAGCTCTTTCTTGCCCATATGCTGGAAATTCTGTTGCTATACCAATCGCTGCTCTTTCTATATCGTCGGAAACTCTATTCGCTAATAGAGGTTTTTTCTTACTTATCTTGTGTAATGCTACTTCTCCTCCATTTTCGTACAACTCTTTGAATCGATAAAATGTATCTCTTGAGTATCCCATCACTTTGCATGCTTGAGATACATTTCCTAGTTGTTTTGCTAGTTCTAATAACCCTAGCTTTGGTTTTAGTATTTTTGTTTGTATTGTACTCATTTCTAACACTTCTTTCTTTTATTATTTTATAACTTACTTTTTGAAAGTGTCAGATCAAGTCTTATTTAATACAAGTAATGCTATTTTGAACACATGTAGATTATTTTTGATTTTATAAACAAGAAATAACAAAGCCGTAATAATAATCATGTACCTTCATGCCATTCATAGTATGGCTTAAAAGTGCTTATATCCAAGATTTTGCTTTATAAATTTAAAGAACACTTCTATATCCCATCTGCGTCTATATAGCTCTGTTACTTCATAAGCTGGCATTTCAAACAAGTTTGTCAAAAACCATATTTCATCTCCAATTTTATTTCTGATTTTTATTAGCCGTAGATCATGCTTTTCTGCCACTTTACCTCGTGCACGATAAAGATTAACTATTATATCTTCTAAAATCTCTGATCCATCCGATTTTTGTTCTCTTATAACTTTGTTCCTGCTTATAACATCATGTTTTCTTCCTACTTTAACTCTTGTGATAAATTTGTACTCATTTTCATCAAATTCGGCAAAATTCCAACTTTTCTGATTCCTCTATCAAATAATAAAATATCCTCTTTTTCAACTTTAGCTTCATTAATTGCTCTCACTAATGCTATATCTTCACTACTTTCTTCTTGTCCTTTACAAAATCTTATACTTGTTGGCAATTGATCCTTTAATCCTACACTCACTTTAACTTGACTGTCGTTACTTTTACCGCCTATTTTTTTATGATCGTCGAATCAAACTTATGTAAGTTATTTGATGTTTTTTGGGGTAATAGCTTTTTAATCTTGCTCATCAAATCAATATATACTCCCTTAAAATATTCTGGATTTATAACTTTTAACCTTTTTGACAAACCACTGTATGTTACTGTACTTCTATCGCTATTCTTATCCATTATACACCTGTTTATTACCATTTCTAGCGCTCTTAGGCTTGTTTTTTGCCCCATTAATATTAACTTCATTAGAACTTTAAATATAATCTTGCCCAACAATTTAGTATTACATTTATCTACTTCACTTAATTTTCCTAGCCTTTCTAAATCCTCATCTTTTATTAAATTTAGTACTCTTTCTATTTGATCGATTATTGCCTCCATTTTCTTGCAATAATAGTTCTTTATGTCTTTCTTGTGTTACTTTCAACACTTATGCCCAGTGCCCCTATGATGTCATTCCAGTGCTTGACACTGGAATCCCAAAAAAGGATGATGTCATCCGAGTAGCTGACACTGGGATCTAGAAACAAAGAAGCTGGATCCAAGTAGTCTGGGCACTGGGATGACAGGAGAGGGAGGCTACTGGGATGACAAGAAAGGAGCACTGCCATTATAGAGTGAACCAGTGCCCCTATGATGTCATTCCAGCGCGTGACGCTGGAATCTTGTTCTTATTGTACATTTACTTGGTGTAGAGTTAAGTTTCCTGGATCCCAGTTTCTGGGCGCTGGGATGACAGGAGAAGGAGGCTACTTGGGTGACAAGAAAGAGGCTACTTTCATGACACTGTCATAAAGTGAACCAGTATTTGGCTTGTGTTCTAGGCAAAACCTGCTATAACATTTAACATACTGTTTTCGAAACAAATGTTCGTACAGTACGCACTGGGATCTGCTATGTAAGAGGTCTAATGATCAACGAAGAAATTGTAAGAGAGAACTTAAAAAAGGTCATAGAGCAAAAAAGCGGTAAAGATGTGATCGCTCTTGACATAATATCCTCAATCATTATTAAAGGCGGGGACATTGGTTTTGCGCTTGAAGTTGCCGGTAACACGCAAGCAAACGAAGAATTAAGAAGAAATTGTGAGCAAGCTGTTAAAGCTATACCGGGGGTGACAAAAGTGACCGTGGTTACTACTTGTCAAAAACAAACTGGGCAACAAAAAGCTAAATTACATATCGAAGGAGTGAAAAATATAATCGTTGTGGCCTCTGGTAAAGGCGGTGTGGGCAAGTCCACAGCTGCGCTAAATCTTGCTCTCTCATTAGCAAAGTTGAAACATAAAGTTGCATTAGTTGATGCAGATATATATGGGCCTTCAATTCCTAACATGCTTGGTGCTGAAAAATTAAAGCCAGAGATACGGGATGGGAAAGCAATACCTATAGAAAAGTATGGCCTGCATACTATTTCAATCAGCTATTTTATTGATAAAGATCGTGCAGCGATATGGCGTGGTCCTATGATCACAAAAGCACTTTATAATCTGCTCATGGGAACAAGGTGGCCTAATATAGAATATTTGATAGTTGATACACCACTTGGAACTGGCGATGTGCATTTAAGTCTGATGGAAAATTTTAACTTAACCGGGGCGATAATAGTTTCAACTCCACAGGAGCTCTCTTTAATCGATGCTCGCAAAATTTATGATATGCTTAAAAAGCTCAGTATACCGATTATTGGCATTGTGGAAAACATGAGCTATTTTACTCAAAGCGGCTCAGAAATATACATATTTGGAAAAGACGGCGCAAAAAGAATGTCTGAGGAGATGGGCATCAAACTCATAGGCAGGATTCCTCTGGATCCACAAATATGTCATGCTTCTGATTGTGGAAATCCTTTAATGTTAAGTGAAGATTTGGCAGAGATTTATGAAGACATTGCTAAAGATGTTATAGCTAAAGTGGCTTAGGTTTACCTACAATTTGAAAAACCGTCATTCCGCTACTAGTTAGCGGAATCTATACCGCGCATAGCTGTACGAACATTGTCTACCAGAAGTGTGTCATCCCAGTCTGGGATCTAGTCCTTATTATGCAGCCACTTATTTAAAGTTAAAGAAGAGGGCTACTTAGATGACACCGTCATAAGGTGAACCAGTGTCAGCTACTTTCATGACATCATTATAAAGTAAAATGAGATCTCAGTGTCACGCACTGGGATGACAAGAAAGGGCTACTGGGATGACAGGGGAGTTGCCTTTTTTCTACTTAGTTTGGGTTATGCAAGAAATCTAATATGATTACTTCTATGCTTAGCCATTTTCAAGACAGGTTCTAAGAGACTTAATTTGTATATAGGAAAACCTTAAAGTCTTTTACTCATAGTATACAAAGTTTGTTTAAACTATTTTCAAAATAGATAAAATATAATTTTACAATTAGCGTGAATAAAATGAATTATGATGTAATCATTTCAGGTGGTGGGTTGCTTGGTCTTATTACTGCCATTGGCCTCAGTTGTGACTCTGTGTCTGTAGCTGTGATTGAAAAAAATAGTCTACCACGTGTAGTAGATGACAGCCGAGCATTTGCTGTTTCTCAAGGTTCGAAAAAAATATTGGAAAAGTTAGGGATTTGGCAGTTTGTGGAGAGTGAACCTGAGCCAATACTTGATATATGCATATTAGATGGAGATAGCCCAATTACTGTACATTACAATCATAAAATGGTTAGCGAAGAGCCAATGGGTTATGTTATCAACAACGCCACTATATGGAATGCAATAAATAATAATTTTTTGAATAAACTAAATATATACTCTCCACATTCCTATAAAACAATTGCTTGTGATTCAGGATATGTGGAAGTTATTCTTGATAATAACCAGGAATTAATATCATCGCTACTTATTTGCGCTGAAGGCAAAAACTCTAAACTACCAGAGTTATTTTCTATACCGACAGTGAAATTTGATTATAAACAAAGTAGCATAGTATTTAATGTAAAGCACGAACTGCATCACCAAAACTTAGCTGTGGAGCGTTTTTTTCCTGGCGGTCCATTTGCAATTCTACCGATGAAGGGTGGCTATACTTCTTCGATAGTTTGGATAGAAAAATCTGGAATTTCAAAAATGCTAATGGATCTGTCTGAAAAAGAATTTATTATAGAGCTTAAAAAAAGATTTGGTTCTTATTTAGGAGAGATAAAATTAGAGGGTGAAAGAAAACTTTATCCTTTAAGTTTTGTTTTCGCAAAAAGTTATATAAGGGTAGAGTTTTGCTTATCGGCGATGCAGCACATTCAATTCATCCAGTTGCAGGTCAAGGGCTTAATCTTGGAATTAGAGATGTAGAAAGTGTTATATAGCACATAGTTGCTGCAAAAGCATCTGGTATTGATGTTGGCAGTAGTTATTTATTAAAGAAAATTTCACGTAACAGATACTTTGATAATTTTACAATGGCGCTTGCAACTGATGGATTAAATAGGATGTTCTCCAACAGAATATTCTGCGCTAAAGCACTAAGAAATCTTGGCTTGATTGCAGTTGAAAATTCAAATTCTCTCAAAAAAAGCTTCATTCGGCATGCTATGGGAACTACTATTTTATAGCTAATGCAAGCCATACCGCCGCAGTAGCGGGATGACGGTTGTCAGGCTAGCTGTCATCCAAGTAGCCGATACTGGGATCCAGAAAAGTTTGCTTGTAAGCAAGCAAACTAGCATAGAAAGTGGTTACAACATTTTCAATGAGTTTATATGGAAAACTAGATTCCAGTGTCAAGCACTGGAATGACATCATAGGGGCTACTCGGATGACAAAAAAAGGAGCACTGGAATGACACCTTCCTGCCCAGTTCATGTTGCTATAAACATTAAGAAATTTACCAAACGAAAAAGAAGGCAAAAGAAGCCCCGTAGTGCGAGTTTTGACTCTATATTACTGTAAGTGGCGCTGTAATAATGTGCTGACGCTTAGTTTAAGCGCGATTTGGCTGAATGTAGAAAAAATAAAAAAGACATGCAGCCGCTATAATTTTATGTAATCCGCCAATAAATACTCTGAGTTTTTTACTGAATTTTTGTTGTTGAACCTGCGCAGGTCAAAAACAAGTTTTGAGTCATAAATACCCTTATTGTCATAACAAGGGGGCTGGCGGAGTTTGTCAAGCAAGTTTTTTCGTTTCTACTGAATGACAGTTGTGGCTTGGGAGGTGATGCAAGAAATCTGTTATTTTAATTGTGTGAAATTTAGTTTTGTGTTTCGTAGTATTATATAATCGAATTGATAAAAGCTGTATTATCTCCTTGCAGCATTAAGTATATATATTTTGCTATTTTTTCCACTAAGGGAGTAACATTATCAAAATTTGAAAATTTTGATAACACATAATCTGCTAAGCTTTTTTCATCTTCAGGTCTACCCACTCCAAATCTCAAGCGCCAATAATCGTTGCCAATAAAACTATCTATGTCTATGTTAAGTCCGTTATGTCCAGCAGAGCTACCTCCTTTCTTTATTTTTATTCTTCCAAGTTCCAAATCAGCGTCATCGTGTATGACAATGATATTATCTAGCGATAATTTGTAAAAGTTTCGTATTTTTGCAACAGAGGTGCCTGAATTATTCATAAATGAATAAGGCTTTATTAACATGATTTTATTATCATTAATTATGCCAGAGGTTATCAGATAATCGGCTTTTTTAGAGAACGACTGAAAATTCCAATATTTGCAAATTGTATCAACTACAATGAAGCCGATATTATGATGAGTTAACTCATATTGACCACCAGGGTTACCAAGCCCAACTATCAGGTGCACTATTCCTCTGTTTCTGCTTGAGGTTCTTCAACGTCACTATCGGCAGCAGAAATTGTCACAATGGTATAATTTTCTTCTTCATGGGCTACAAACTTAACACCTTCTGGTAATTTTACATCATTAATATGTACAGACTGGCCAATCATTTTACCGGATAAATCAACTTCAATAACCTGAGGTATTTTATCAGGAGAGCATTTAACAGCAATAGAACGACACAAAACATTAAGCACTCCACCTAACTTGATCCCTGGAGCTTTACTTTCATTCATAAATGATAGAGGTATGTCTATTTTAATTTCGCTGCCTTTATCAACAAATTGAAAATCAACATGTTGCACAGTAAGGATACTGTAGTACTGTAGTAAAGGATTACTACATGCAATTGGATATCGCGAACAAGAGCATATTCCTTTTTGCCCGAAATATTCAGCTCTATCAAATGTGCAGAAAGAGAGCCTGATTTATATTGCTTCGTGAATTCCTTTGCAGACAATGTCAAATTTACATTATCATGGCCCTTTCCATATATGATTCCAGGGATGATTCCTTTCTTCCTTAGAGAATGCATCGCTTTTGTTTTTGTTATATCACGTAACTCTGCATTAATTGTTACTATTTCTTGTTGCGTCATCGATTACTCCTATTCAGCTAATCCTTTTAATATAATTTAATAATAATATAACATAAAAATATTTATTTCAAACTTCATTCTTTCATACTAATTGTTTGTGAAAAGATTTATTTAGATATATATTTAAACTTATTTAACAAGAACTATGGGCATTGATGATAAAGTAGTTTTTAGGATTTATAGACCAACAAGAACTGCAACACAATCTGGTTTAGGTAATACAAATTTCTGGCACCTAAAAATTGAATCTGGCTCTTACTACATTGAACCTTTAATGGGGTGGGTTGGCTCAAAAGATCCAAAAAAACAGATTGTATTAAAGGTTGATTCTCTTGAAAAAGCAGTATTCTACGCAAAAAAACGCAACGTTAAATACATAATTGAAATGCCAAAAAATGTTAAGAGGCTGCCAAAATCTTACGCAAGCAATTTCATACTAAAGTAAGGTTTATTGTGGTGTGCTTATCTGTAAAAGATAAAGCTTAGTATAACCAATTTAACTCTGTGTTTTAAGTTGTGTTAACACACTACGGCCATTTAAAGAGTCAAGATTTTTAACCTGGCTAGCCAGTATTAAAGAGTTATTTTTTAGGGATTTCTTTACAAGGCTTGCAAGTCTTTTTGGATTATTCAAATAGCTCCACTCTGCTTGTAAAACTTTTATATCACTTTGTACTAATTTCACTTTTTATTTTTATTAGCTCTCTATTTAATGACTGAACATGTAGTTTTATCTTAAATAGTCCTACAATGCTAAGAAAAAACATAACTATTGAGATGATGCAGAAAGTTCTCATGACAACCTCTGTATAGCTCTTAGTTTTGCTGAGCGTGAACGCGGATTTGCATTTACTTCTTCAATACTTGCTTTGATCACTTTTTTATTTAGAATCAGTAGCACATAAATCTTTAAAAAAAGTTTTGACTATACGATCTTCTAAGGAATGAAAGGTAACGACAATTAATTTGCCATTCTCACTCAAAATCTCAGATGCAGCTTTAATGCCCTTTTCAAGTTCTCCCAGCTCATCGTTTACCCATATTCTGATTGCCTGAAATGTTCTGGTTGCAGGATCAATTTTGCTTTTTCCACGGAACACCACAGAACGTACAATGTTCGCAAGCTCAAATGTAGTTTTAATAGTTTTCTTCTTCCGTGCACTTACTATTGCTCTTGCGATTTTGCGAGAATGACGTTCGCCTCCGTAGTTATATATAGTATTTGCAATTTCTTCTTCGCGTAAAGCGTTAACAAACGTTGAAGCGTTTATATAAGAAGAGTTATCCATGCTCATATCAAGTGGACCATCATGTAAAAATGAGAACCCTCTATCTCCATTATCAAGTTGCATAGATTAAACTCCGATGTCAAAAACCACCCCATCCACTCCGTTTGATGTCATTCCAGCGCGTGACCAGTTATTTTTTCCAGTATCAAGTACTGGGATAACAGGAGATGGCTCAACGCTGCTTAGTATACTTTTAATATTACCAAACTTCTCAATAAATAGGTTTATTCTATTGGGATACTTAACGCTTAAATCATCATAAAACTTGGTTACCGTTTCATCTCTATCAATTGCATATACCTTGCAATCAGCTGACTCCAATATTGCTTTGCTATACCCTCCAGCTCCAAACGTAGCATCGACATATATACCACCATCCTGTGGTGATAGTAGTGATAGCATCTCTTTTAACAAAACTGGAGTGTGTGTCATAGTGCTCCATCAAGAGACTCTGTACATACAAATAAAAATGGCTTCCCACTAAAACATATGGAAATATATAGGCAATAATATAAAAATACTTGAATATAGTCAATGATATAAAAATATTAAGATTTAATAAGATACTATTACTAATACAATGTTTAAATTTTTCTATTATATAAAAAACAGTAATGTATATTACTAAATACTAAACAAACTATAGAAAATTATGCAGCAAATAACAAAAGTAATATTTTCAAGTTTGATTCGTAACACTTTATTGTGGTATGACCACATGCTTTTTGGCCACTTAATAAACATAATAGGTGGTGTGTTTTTTCCATCGGATGATCAACTAACCAGCGTATTGAAGGCTTTTGGAGTGTTTGCAGTGGGTTTCTTAATGAGACCAATTGGTGCTGCTATATTTGGTCATATTGGTGATAAGTATGGCAGGAGGGTTGCCTTATTGTTATCGATTATATTGATGACCCTATCAACCGTATTAATCGCCTTTGTGCCAGCGTACCAAAGCATTGGGATACTAGCGTCAATACTGGTAGTTTGTTTAAGGTTATTGCAGGGTATATCTCTTGGAGGAGAAGCAGGAAATGCACCATTTTTAATAGAACATGCTCCTAAAAATAAAAAGGGATTCTTTGGCAGTATTGAAGTTTTAAGTGCAATTTTTGGTTCGATATTAAGTCTTACAGCAGTGCTCATATGCAAGAGAGTATCTGATTTTGAGTCTTGGGGGTGGAGATTACCTTTCGTTCTCAGTTTAGCAATGGGATTAATTAGCATATACATGAGATATATACTTGATGAGAGCCCAGAGTATGAAAAACAGAAAAATCCATCTAAATTGCCATTAAAAGAGTTATTAAATAGCTATAAAAAACCTTTTCTGATATCAGTTGGGGTTGATATAGTTGACAACTCATCTCTTTACATATATCTGGTATTTTTCAATGTGCTTACGAATAAAATATTAACAGTAAATACTCATTTTAATCACATAGTGGAAATACTGAATCAAGTTGCACTTGGAGGCCTGACCATATTGTTTGCAATACTTTCTGATAAGATAGGGAGAGAGAAAGTCATGAAATTCGCATTTGTGACTTTTGTAATAGTGAGTTATCCAGTTTTTTCAATGTTATGTACTGGCGATTACTTGCTCGCTTTTATGGCACACATTCTTTTTATAATTCCAATAGCTGCATCACTTGGGCCTGTTAGTGCACTGATGTGCGAATTATTTCCAACAAAGGTTCGGTACAGTGGATTTGGTTTATCAAGAAATATAGCTGCTGGATTTTTTGGTGGCCTTGCACCATTTATATGCACAACAATTATCAAAGTTACAGGACAAGAGACTTCAGCAAGTTTTTACATGATTTTCTGTGCATTAATTGGGCTAGTTGCTATATCACAAGTTAAGGGTGAGCTTTCTTCAAAATCACCCAAAGTAAACCAAGTATAGTTGCAGTATAGCAGAATTAAAAAAAATCTAATTATAAGGTGGGAAATGCCAATTCTTAGGTGATAAAGTGAATATTTCAGCACCATCTTTTGTTACTCCAATCGTATGCTCAAATTGAGCAGAAAGTGAAAGATCGCGTGTTGTTACTGTCCAGTCATCGAGTTTACTGAGCAGAGTCTCATGTTTTCCAGCATTAATCATTGGCTCTATTGTAAAAAACATACCTTCCTTCAAGACGAGATTTTCATCTTGATCATAGAAATGCACTACATTTGGTGGAGCATGAAAGACTTTTCCTATACCATGTCCGCAGTAGCTGCGTACGATAGAATATCCAAAATCTCTAATATATTTTTCTATAGCAAGCCCTATTTCATTTAACTTATTGCCGGGCTTAACTTGTTTAATTGCTTCCATCAACGCATTATAAGTAGCGTCACACAAACGTTTTGCTTTTATTGATGGCTTGCCAACCCAAAACATGCGACTTGTATCACCATGCCAGCCATTTAAAATCACCGTGACATCAATATTTAAAATATCTCCATCTTTAAGTGGTTTATCATCGGGAACACCATGGCACACAACTGCATTTTTTGAAGTGCAAATCGATTTTGGATACCCCTATAGTTTAGTGGTGCTGAAATTGCACCTGCATTAATTATAAAATCATGACATAGATCATTTAACTCATTAGTTGTCACCCCTACCTTTACGTACGGTGCAATGAAATCAAGAGTTTCAGCAGCAAGCCTGCCAGCCTTGCGCATAAATTCAAAATCTTCTTGTTACTGTATAGTTATGTTCATATTTTCCATGTCTTATTGTAATTGGTACGCTTACTCGCAAGTACATAAACATAATAATTTTACATATTATAAAAATAAGTCCTATGGATCCTAGTGTCAAGTCATTTGTATGAAAGGTGGTAAAACAGAAATCTAGACTGTAACTTTTGATTTAACCCAATTATACAATTTACTCATTTTACCATCTTGACCGAGCATTCCAGAGTTATTTTTATAAAAAGTGTCAACTATTAGCTTTATAGAACCTATAGCAGCAGAAAATACAGGATTTTTATCATATTCGCCATCAAGACCGCTACAAGACTCAGGGCACCCAATTCGAACTTGCTTATTGAATATATAGCCTGCAATTTCCTTCATGCTTGTGAGTTGACTAGTTCCACCTGTAATCACTACTTTATTAATTGGATCTTTCTGCTCTTGAAATTGCTCTCTTACCATTTCAAGTATTTCTTCAACTCTTGGTCTTATGATGTTAATAAGCTCAGATTTGAATACTTGAGTAGGTTCATCGTTCTCGTTGTTTTGCATTGTAATGTACTCATTCTCATCTATTGAAGTTACGATAGTGCTGCCATACAGTATTTTTATATACTCTGCACGTTCTATGCTTGTGCATAGCCCGTAAGCAATATCTCGAGTGATATGAACACCACCAATTGGAACGCTGCTTGCATACACAAGTTTCCCTCTTTTGAAAATTCCAATGCACCCACCGCCTATATCAACAATAGCAGTCCCGAGCTCTTTTTCATCTTCACTGAGACACGCAAGACCTGCAGAATATGCAGAAGCAATACAACCTGCCATATTTAGTCCACCATTATTGGTAATAAAGTTTTCAATATTGGTAAGCGCTGGACGCGAAGCAGTGACAACATTAACATCAGCAGATAGTCTTTTTCCGTACAATCCACCAACTTCTTTTATGTCAGTCATGTCATCTAAGTGATATTTCAGTGGTATATTGTGAATGATAACATTTTCTTCAATATATTTCTCAAACGTCTGAAAAACTACACGTTTTATATCCCGGTCAGAAATTTCATGATTAGCTGCAATAATTTCATTATGTACATTAAAAGATGAGATGCCACATCCAGCAATGTTCACATATATCTGATCTATGGTTTCTTCTGATACTTGTTCAGCTAAACCTATAGTTGATGAGATGGAGTAATTTGCGTGTTTTACATTAGTTATCGACCCACCGTTTACACCTTCTGCAATCTTATAGCCGGTTCCTGTCACTTTATAGCTGAAGTTGCCATTTATTTTAACGATTAGACAAATAATCTTTGTTGTACCTATGTCTAAAACAGCAAAAACGTTTCTCTTTGGTTTTGCTATTACTGCAGAGTACATTAGTTAACCTTATTACGCAATTTCATTTAAATTGTAGCTTCCTTTAATAATTTATATTTCTATTATAGATATAGCAACATTTTAATATACACTAAATTCTGGACAAAAGGAAAAGCAAAACATAGAATTATAATTTTTATGCCCATATTACCAATTGTAATTGTTCCTGATGAAAGACTAATCACACGTGCCAGTGAAGTAACAGATATAAACGATAAAATTAAAGAATTAGTAAACGACATGTTCGAAACTATGTATGATGCAGAAGGTCTTGGCCTTGCTGCAGTGTAAGTTGGAGTGTTAAAGAGAATTTTTGTTGTGGATGTTCAGCTAGAAACAATTGAAAATGAGCCAGCAGGATATGAATCAATTGGCAAATTTTACATGATTAACCCTGAAATTACGGAATTATCCGATGAACAAGTAATTCTCAAAGAAGGGTGCCTTTCAGTTCCAGAGCAAAGCTATGAAATTAAGCGTCCAAAATATTTGACTGTGAAATATAAGGATTTAAATAATGAGGAACAGACGCTAAAAGCTTGCGGCTGGCTCGCAAGGTGTATTCAGCATGAATTAGATCACTTAAATGGTATATTATATATTAGACATCTATCTAAATTAAAGTATGATATGGCCATGAAAAAAGCACAATGGGTTAAAAAGCATTATGAGCAATGAAGACCTAGAATTATTAAAGTTTTACCATGAAGTGGGCGTTGATTGCATACTAACAGAGGGTGAAGAGGAAAAAAAGTTGGAGAGCAAAGAGAGTGTACAACCCTCTGTTATCCAAACTGAAACCAAGAAGAAAGATGCAGATACGCGCTGGAATGACACTAAAGATGGGAAAGACATGTTTCCAAGTGACTGGATAATTGAAGCAAGGAAACTTGCAGGTAAATGTGGTAGTGTGGATGAATTAAGAAGTGCAGTTAAATCATTTGAAGGTTGTGAGATAAAAAAAACTGCAACTAATACTGTCTTTTCCGATGGTAATCCAAACGCAAAAATTATGCTCGTTGGTGAAGCTCCAGGAGCAAATGAAGACCTTCAAGGCATACCATTTTGTGGTGCAAGTGGAATGTTGCTCGATAAAATGTTAAATGCAATCAATCTTGATCGCACTAAGGTATACATAAGCAATACCGTATTTTGGGGTGCCCACCTGGCAATAGAAAGCCAACCGACCTAGAGCTTGATATGTGCAGACCATTTGTTGAGAAGCATGTTGCACTGGTTTCACCGCAAATTCTAATTTTGGTCGGGGGAATTGCATGTTATAGCCTTCTTGACAGCACAAAAACTATATCGAATTTGCGTTGGAGATTTCATACGTACACTAACCAATATTTATCACTACAGCTGCTATATTTCACCCAGCTTACTTACTGCGTCAGCCAATGCAAAAACGTTTAGCTTGGCAGGATTTGAAGAAGATTAGGGAGTATCTTAATAATACCAATAACTGTACGAATACTTAACACTACTGATGTCGCCGCAGAAACGAAAAAACTTGCTTGACAAACTCCGCCAGCGCCCTTATCATGATATTGAAGGTATTCAGTTATCTTCATCTGTGCAGATTAAACAGCAAGAAAACAACGTAGTTGGCGTCTTATTTTTAATTTTTTGCACTATGTGCACCTTATGTCTTCACAACATTTCTAGGTTTTTACCTATATAAGCTGAAACGCGCTTATAAAGCGTTAAAGACAGTATAGTACGCCAATTTGCAGGATTAGAGAGTGAAAACTAGCTAACGCGGGGTTTCTTTTGCCTTTTTTTCTGCCTAGTAAATTTCTTAAACATTTAAACTAAGGTGAGTTGCATTTAAAAGCAGCTAAATTGCAGTGTTTAAGACTTAAAAAACGCCAAATACTGAAAATAGATAATGACTAGGGCTTCTTTTGCCTTTTTTTTCATTTGGTAAATTTCTTAATGTTTGTGGCTAAAGATTGCACGAATGTTGCAATTACAAAAGCGTTTCTACTAGGAGGGTGTCATCCCAGTGCGTGACACTGGGATGGCTTTGTTGCATCGCTACTTATGAAAGGCTAACTATAGTTAGAATTATAAGCAACCTATTGAAAATCTTGTTTTTTTGCAATCAATCTGATCAAATTTAAGAATAGTAATTTATTATTTATATTAATAAATTTAATTCTATTGAAAATAGCTAAAGCATTGAAATTCTTGAATTTTAGCCAGATTAATGAGTGGTAGTGAAATTTCTTTTACTCAAATTTAGGTATTCACTGACCGTTCTTATTATAAATACCAGAATAATAAGCTACTGATATTCTCCATCTTTTTTATCTTTAATCCATCATAGCTAGCGATGCAACAAAGCCCACTGGGATCCAGAAAACTTAACTTTAAATAAGTGGCTGCATAATAAAGACTAGATCCCAGTGTCAAGCACTGGGATGACAGGAGAAGAAGGCTATTTGGATGATGATGATAACAAAAAAAGGAGCACTGGGATGACAAAAAAGGGGCTACTCGGATGACAGGAGAAGGGGCTACTCGGATGACAAAAAAAGGAGCACTGGGATGACAGGAAAAGAAGGCTACTGGGATGACAAGAAAGGAGCACTGCCATTATAGAGTGAACCAGTGTTGGCTACTCGGATGACAAGAAAAAGAGGTACTGGTATGACATTAAAAGAACAGACAGTAGAATCGAAAGATTATTACAAAGAGAAATCTTACACAGGGGAATGTTCAAAAAAGTGTGTCAAACCGAAAAAAAAGTAATAAATTGATATAAAATAATGGAGGTTTGACAATGAGTCAGAAAGTAGTAAACAGAATTACCGGTTTGGTAGATTATAAAGAATTAGAAACAAATAGCCTGTCGTCTATACGAGAAGGCAGGCCGTTGACAGGAAGAGATGGTGCATTAACACCATTTATAAAAAGACTGCTGGAGGCAAGTTTGGAAGGTGAAATAGAAAATCACTTGTTGGCTGAAAGCGAAGAAAATAATCGAAGAAATGGGAGGAATGGAAAGACTTTACGTACCAGTGCAGGTTCATTTGAGCTATTAACACCAAGAGACAAAGATGGAAATTTTGAACCTCAAATAGTCAAAAAAAGGCAAACAAACCAGAGCTTGAAACGAAGATCTTGAGCACATTTGCCAGTGGTATTGAGCTATAGAGATATAGTGTAAAAGATAAGACTTAATCTGACAGACAAGAATTAACTGACAGAAGAATTGAGGTAGTCAAAACTAATATCAGTCTCTTGTGTAATGCTACTAATATTTTTCTGAAAAGCAATATGTTTGCTATCAAGAAAAGTCTGCATAGGCGTCTTACCATAGCAATATTTACCTGAATGCGGTCTTGTTTCATTGTAAGAACGCAACCAATAATCAACATCAATCTGTAGACCTTCCAAAGAATTGTAGATTTTCTTTCTGAAGATAATATTGTAACACTCATCTTGCATAGTTCTATGAAACTTTTCACATATGCCATTAGTCTGTGGAGAATTGGCTTTGGTCCTAGAATGATCGATATTTTCGATTCCCAAATAAAGCTGATAAGCGTGATTTTCAGGCTTACCACAATACTCTGTTCCTCGGTCTGTAAGGACACGCAATAATGGCACATTTTGCTCATCAAAAAATGGTATCACTCTATCATTCAGCAAGTCAGCAGCAGTAATAGCCGTTTTGTCTGTATAAAGCTTGGCAAATGCTACTCGAGAATAAGTATCAATGAAGGTCTGCTGGTAGATTCTTCCTATGCCTTTTATATGTATTAAATAAGACTTGATCTGACACTTTAAAAAAGTAAGTTATAAAATAATAAAAGAAAGGAGTGTTAGAAATGAGTACAATACAAACAAAAATACTAAAACCAAAGCTAGGGTTATTAGAACTAGCAAAACAACTAGGAAATGTATCTCAAGCATGCAAAGTGATGGGATACTCAAGAGATACATTTTATCGATTCAAAGAGTTGTACGAAAATGGAGGAGAAGAAGCATTACACGAGATAAGTAAGAAAAAACCTCTATTAGCGAATAGAGTTTCCGACGATATAGAAAGAGCAGCGATTGGTATAGCAACGGAATTTCCAGCATATGGGCAAGAAAGAGCTGCAAATGAACTGAGAAAAAGAGGTATTATAATTTCTCAGGGAGGAGTGAGATCTATATGGCTGAGAAATGATCTTGAAACTTTCAAGACAAGACTTAAAGCACTGGAAACAAAAGTAGCTCAAGATGGAATTATATTAACCGAAGAGCAACTTGCAGCTTTAGAAAAAGTTAAAGAACAAAGAGAAGCACATGGTGAAATTGACGCTGAACATTCAGGTTATTTGGGTTCTCAAGATACCTGTTATGTAGGTAATTTAAAAGGCATAGGAAGAATCTACCAGCAGACCTTCATTGATACTTAGTCTCGAGTAGCATTTGCCAAGCTTTATACAGACAAAACGGCTATTACTGCTGCTGACTTGCTGAATGATAGAGTGATACCATTTTTTGATGAGCAAAATGTGCCATTATTGCGTGTCCTTACAGACCGAGGAACAGAGTATTGTGGTAAGCCTGAAAATCACGCTTATTAGCTTTATTTGGGAATCGAAAATATCGATCATTCTAGGACCAAAGCCAATTCTCCACAGACTAATGGCATATGTGAAAGGTTTCATAGAACTATGCAAGATGAGTGTTACAATATTATCTTCAAAAAGAAAATCTACAATTCTTTGGAAGGTCTACAGATTGAAGTTGATTATTGGTTGCGTTCTTACAATGAAACAAGACCGCATTCAGGTAAATATTGCTATGGTAGGACGCCTATGCAGACTTTTCTTGATAGCAAACATATTGCTTTTCAGAAAAATATTAGTAGCATTACACAAGAGACTGATATTAGTTTTAACTACCTCAATTCTTCTGTCAGTTAATTCTTGTCTGTCAGATTAAGTCTTATCTTTTACAAATTATTATACCTCTTTTTCTCAGTTCATTTGCAGCTCTTTCTTGCCCATATGCTGGAAATTCCGTTGCTATACCAATCGCTGCTCTTTCTATATCGTCGGAAACTCTATTCGCTAATAGAGGTTCTTTCTTACTTATCTCGTGTAATGCTTCTTCTCCTCCATTTTCGTACAACTCTTTGAATCGATAAAATGTATCTCTTGAGTATCCCATCACTTTGCGTGCTTGAGATACATTTCCTAGTTGTTTTGCTAGTTCTAATAACCCTAGCTTTGGTTTTAGTATTTTTTTTGTATTGTACTCATTTCTAACACTCCTTTCTTTTATTATTTTATAACTTACTTTTTTAAAGTGGCAGATCAAGTTTTATTTAATACACATTAAGATTTTTTTTTAAACTCCTCTTATTTACTTTTATCTTGTCCGTTATGCACTGGTCTTGGTGTGATATATGAGAATTTCATTCTTTGCATATTACGGTGTACTGTAGACTTGCTAAACCAAACTTTTCCTGAATTCTTATTCTCGTTTCTTTAATGGTAATATTGGGATTTTCCTCTATCCACACCTCAACTTGTTCAAGTTGACTTTGATTCAATATAGTTTTTCTACGGCGTTGAGGCGGAGCAAATAATTTCTCTTCTCTGCCAAATTTTAGGTCATGCAGTAAGTGCCTTTCTTGAAATGCAACATATTTTTGCTACTGCTGTTATACTATGCTTTTTTGCTGCAATTACAGCATTTAGTTTTTTGCAACATATGCACTATTTCTTACTTTCTTCAGCATTTCTTTTGCTCACCTTTTCATCCAAGAATTTTGATCTTAATGCCATTTAAACCTCGCTATTTTACTTACTTCAGTATGGCTTTTTTTCCATTATTGTCTAGCGGGAATTGGTATAACTAATTTACTTATCAACATATCCACTAACTATAATCTGTATACCGCTACACAGTTAGAAGTATTTTTTGATTTTACAATACAGCTTGAGATTCTATAATTTTCTTGTTTACTAGCCAGACGGTATCTACCTTCTCGGCTTGCTGCTTTTGATAAAGTGTGGTTTTCAAGACCATATCAAATAGATCCTATTAAAAATCATTCGAATCTTCACATGTTTGTTCTTCATAAAAGAAGTTCAATGTTATCGTAGTACCAAGTTTTGCTTCACTTTTAATGTCGAAAGTTCCACCCATTAACTCTACTAATTTCTTGCTTAGCGGTAATCCGATACCCGTACCTTCATTTCTATATCCCGAATCTGCTTGGTCAAAAACAGACATAACTTTATATATATCCTGCTGCATTATTCCTATTCCATTGTCATGAAACTCAATAGTTAATAAGTTTTTTTCTATATTTTCTTTTATCACCATTCTTATTAAACCACCCTTTGGGGTAAATTTGATTGAGTTTGATAATAAATTTATTATAACTTGTTTCATTCTCTTAGGATCTGCAATGACTAATAATTGTTTATTAGTCATCTCTTTTTTTAAATTAATCCCGGCTTCTTTTAATTTAGGTAATAGCATATTTACGCATGAATCTATTATTTTGTTCAGGTTAAACTTCACTTTTTCTACTGTTAAACTACTTGATTCAGCTTTTGAAAAATCTAACACATCACTAATTAAGGTAAGTAAGTGTGTTCCTGCATTATATATATCGTCTGCATACTCCTGGTATTGAGAGTTATCCATTGAACCTAAAGTTTCATTTTTGATCAACTCCGCAAATCCAATAATAGCATTAAGAGGTGTGCGTAATTCATGTGTAACGCTTGCAAAAAATTTTAGCTTATTTGCATTTTCTTGCTCTAATGCCTCTTTTATCTGCTATAATTCAATGTTAGTTTTATGTTGCTTGGCTAGCATTTGGGTATTAGAAAAGTCCAAATGGAACATTATTAATATTAAAATTATTAATAATAAGCCCAAAAATGTTAAAAATAGGCCATATGCTATAACATAAGAATTATTGTAGTTTCGAAGAATCTTCAAAAAAAAACGACGGTTTAGCACTATTTTCATGGAATATAGGAACAATAGAAGTTAATGTATTTCCTGTAGTATAAAATATTTCTTGGTTACTTAATAGTTCATTTATTTCATCGTTTGTAAGTAACTGTTCATAATCATAATCTTGAGTGTTAAAATTACTGAATATTATTCTGCCGTTTTGATCATACAGTATTAAGCTGAAATCCTTTACTTTGCTCACTAATTGTAATAATTCAGCACGCAGTTTTACCAGTTGGTTTATGTAATCAAAACTTTTGTATTTAATGTGATGCTTTTCTATTAGTAAATAATGGTATTTTTTTATTATGCCATTTTCCAGTATACTTTTTAAGTTTACACTTGAATCACGGTAAGAAGAAAGGAAATTACTCCTTAGTAAATAATTACAATATATCACACTGAATAAAATCATAAAGATCGATGAGAGTAATGCAATAACTTTTGTGTATTTGTTTTTCTCCAGCGCAGAAAACATTAGCTTATACATATCCTTCTTATTGTAAAATAACAGTTTTTATGTTATTAATAATAAAATTTAGCATATAATATTTTATGACAATTTCTCCTATTTTGCCAGTTTATTCTCCTGTTAACATAAATTTTTCTTATGGTAAAGGTATTTACTTGTATGATATTGACGGCAAGCGCTACGTAGATTTTCACTCTGGAATAGCAGTTAGTAGCTTAGGTCATGCTAACTCGCGATTAATTAATACCCTTAAATTGCAAGGAGAAAGGTTATGGCATATAACAAATACCTATAATATACCTGCTGCTAACAACTTTGCAGAGAAATTAATAAACAACAGTTTCGCCGATACTGTATTTTTTGCAAATTCTGGATCAGAGGCAGTAGAATGTGGGCTTAAGATTGCTAGGGTCTATCAAAACGGAAAAGGCAATAAGAACCGTCACAGAATTTTAACATTTCATGGTGCATTTCATGGAAGAACCTTTTTAACTTGTTCTACAAACGATAAACAGAAATTTTCTGAATTACTAAATCCTTACATTGATTGGTGTGATAATATCGAGTCCAATATTGAGAGCGTAAAGAAAGCAATTTCAAGTGGTATAGGTGTTATATTAATAGAACCGATACAAGGACAAGGTGGTATCCAAGTAATGAATGAAGTCTTTATGAAAGAACTAAGAAAGCTGTGTGATGAAAATGACATATTGCTATTTTTTGATTGCGTAAAATGCGGTGCTGGTAGGACACGAAAATTATTCGCATACGAACATATAGGAGTGGAACCTGATATATGTGCTCTTGCAAAGGGAATAGGCGGGGGGTTTCCGCTGGGGGCTTGTCTTGCAACTGAAAAGGCTGCTAAATATATGGCAGTTGGTATGCACGGTTCCACTTTTGGTGCCAATCCGCTTGCAACCTCAGTAGGTAATGCTGTGCTCGAAGAATTGCTCAGACCTGGCTTTTTGAAAAATGTTGAAATTAGAGGTAAGTATTTAAAAAATAAATTAGAAGACTTAACAAGTAAATTTCCAATAATAGAAGAAGTGAGAGGGAAAAGGTTAATGCTTGGAATAAAAGTGAAAGCAGACAATCAAAAGTTTGCAGAAGAGTTAAGTCATCGTGGTTTACTCACTGTTGGAGTAACATCAGATAACGTTGTGAGAATTTTGCCTCCACTCATTATCACTGAAAATGAGATTGAAGAAGGAATTGAGATCCTCACTCAATATTTATCTGAAAAATCTTCTAGTTCAAGACTAAACCCTCCTGCTCACTAGTTGTTGGCTGTACTAAAACTGCGGACAAATGTAAAAGATAAGACTTAATCTGACAGACAAGAATTAACTGACAGAAGAATTGAGGTAGTCAAAACTAATATCAGTCTCTTGTTGTAATGCTACTAATATTTTTCTGAAAAGCAATATGTTTGCTATCAAGAAAAGTCTGCATAGGCGTCTTACCATAGCAATATTTACCTGAATGCGGTCTTGTTTCATTGTAAGAACGCAACCAATAATCAACATCAATCTGTAGACCTTCCAAAGGATTGTAGATTTTCTTTCTGAAGATAATATTGTAACACTCATCTTGCATAGTTCTATAAAACCTTTCACATATGCCATTAGTCTGTGGAGAATTGGCTTTGGTCCTAGAATGATCGATATTTTCGATTCCCAAATAAAGCTGATAAGCGTGATTTTCAGGCTTACCACAATACTCTGTTCCTCGGTCTGTAAGGACACGCAATAATGGCACATTTTGCTCATCAAAAAATTGTATCACTCTATCATTCAGCAAGTCAGCAGCAGTAATAGCCGTTTTGTCTGTATAAAGCTTGGCAAATGCTACTCGAGAATAAGTATCAATGAAGGTCTGCTGGTAGATTCTTCCTATGCCTTTTATATTACCTACATAATAGGTATCTTGAGAACCCAAATAACCTGAATGTTCAGTGTCAATTTCACCATGTGCTTCTCTTTGTTCTTTAACTTTTTCTAAAGCTGCAAGTTGCTCTTCGGTTAATATAATTCCATCTTGAGCTACCTTTGTTTCCAGTGCTTTAAGTCTTTTCTTGAAAGTTTCAAGATCATTTCTCAGCCATATAGATCTCACTCCTCCCTGAGAAATTATTATTCCTCTTTTTCTCAGTTCATTTGCAGCTCTTTCTTGCCCATATGCTGGAAATTCTGTTGCTATACCAATCGCTGCTCTTTCTATATCGTCGGAAACTCTATTCGCTAATAGAGGTTTTTTCTTACTTATCTTGTGTAATGCTACTTCTCCTCCATTTTCGTACAACTCTTTGAATCGATAAAATGTATCTCTTGAGTATCCCATCACTTTGCATGCTTGAGATACATTTCCTAGTTGTTTTGCTAGTTCTAATAACCCTAGCTTTGGTTTTAGTATTTTTGTTTGTATTGTACTCATTTCTAACACTCCTTTCTTTTATTATTTTATAACTTACTTTTTTAAAGTGTCAGATCAAGTGTTATTTAATACAATTCATATCACTTAGTGAGTCAAACTTTGTTGCATCCTCAAATATAAATGATTGTAATATGCTTTTTGGAGCATGGAAGAAAACGCTATTATCAACTGATAATGTCATTTCTGATAAATCCTGTACTAAATCGTTTCTAAAAACGCATTTCGATAATTCCCCTAACAGGATTGGTATTCCAAAAAGAAAAAATGTCCCTTTCACTAAGTAGGTCGTTATTCCACATAATAATGCACCACACAAAAATGCTAGCGGTCCAAATGCTATGAACCGCAAAGTGATGGCAATAGCATAGTATAGCCTAATGATATTTCATATATAAGCTTCACTGAAACTATAAATCCGATGAATAGCATAGCTGTACCCAAGACCATCCTTTGTCTAGAACGTTCTGTCAAGTTCTTGCAATACAATTCAGAAAAGTCATTGTTAACTTTTACTTTAAAAATATTATGGTTAGTTTTTAATTTTAGTTCTAAATCAAAATTTTCTCTAAACTCTGGGTCAACAAAATCTCTCAACATATTGTTCTGCTCTGAAATTACTGCATGACGCTATTTATGGCAATCTATAACTTCATCAATTACCATACTAATTTGATTATTGATCTTGTATAAATTGCTCATTTCATATGAACATTCACCATAATGCTTTTTTCTAAAGTCTGCGCAGCTTAAATTCTTTAAATCGTACAAAAAGTCTTTAATTTCTTGTGCTGTTTTATTAGCATCATCTCTGCAACCTACGGCTTTCAAAACTGTTGCTAAATGCTCATTTTCAATGCGAGAAATCGTTTTATCTAATGTATATAAATATTGTTTAGATTGAAAGTATGAGATGATTTTTTCTTTACACCTATCCCCATTGCCTTCGTACAAACTATTTTGTGTAAAACTATCATCATTTTCTCCGGCAATTTTTAATACATGACCTAAAACATTTTTAGCCTTCACACTACTTTCAAAGTAGCAATTTCTGATTATGTGCACATATGCTTTTGCATCAGCATTTTCAGACTTACCTACATTATACGCTTTAGCTAAAAAGACTAAATAGTCAAATCCTGCCCATAGATAATACATGGACTTTACAATAGCACTTCCCACAGAAAATAGAACTGAGCGTGTGCAAGATAATTTACCGTTGTTTTTAATTCTATCTTCATATGAATAAAGATATTTTTCTGTGCTCTTTAAAATCTTACGTAAATCTTCTTCTGTCTTTCCTACGTCAAAATCATTTATATCATGTACTTTTTCATACACCTCTTTTATCAA
Organism: Octodonta nipae; assembly: GCA_034190945.1. NCBI lineage: Eukaryota > Metazoa > Arthropoda > Insecta > Coleoptera > Chrysomelidae > Octodonta > Octodonta nipae. The sequence goes on from CM067217.1 coordinate 99,328,823, forward strand.
ATCCTTTGAAAATTTTTCCAGAGCTGCATCATCGATATTTCCTTGTGCATTCATGTTTTCGCTAATATAGATCTCTATTTTTTCTCCAAGCTCTATTCCCATTCTATTTTTTATTAGTTTATTGTACCTATCAGTGGCTGGAAATAAAACCTTTTGACAAAAATCCTGCCGTGCGCTTTTTAATTTTGCTAAAACTACAAATAACTCAATTTTTTCACCTCCAGCAGCAAAAAACCAAGGTTGCCTGTTAGGATTGCGTTCTCTATTTCTTCCCAAATTCTGCAAAGCTTCTGCTGGATTGTTGAACTGACTAGTTGAATCTGTAAATATTGATGCAACATGATTATATTCACTATCGAAACCACGGCCTTTTGACTCGTCTATAATGGTTATCAACGCATATTTAGCCAATGTACTTAAATCACCTTGGTCATAATTACAACAGTCAACTTCACATTTACCTCTACCACTAGGTGTGACTTCATAGTTGTGTAATCTAAAAACAGATTTGCCTTTTTCAACACCTAAATCATTTTTCTTCATTCCTGCAAAAATACATTTATTTTTTTCGCAGAAGTCGTTTAGGTTATGTAGTACACCCCCCTGTTGTTCTATGAAACTATGTAACTCCTTGCTTAAGTGCCAATTGTCTACTATCAACCTGCGTTGCCCATCATTGCTGTCACCCAATGCTTTAATTACTGTCTTTATCTGTGGTAAAAGCTCACCCCTAGCGAATTCCTCACTAAAGCCTTTTTTCTCTAGGAAAGCTATAATGCTACCATCATTAGCAGTACTAACCTTAGCAATATTTTTTATTAAATCATCTAAATCTTCTCTTCTTTTTTTATCCAAAGCGGTGCAATCACATTTCACTAAATACGAAAGTGTAAGATCAATCATTGAGTGCATTACTCTATATTTTAAATACTTAGCAGTGTCACTAAAGTCTACTTTCTCTTTTAATTCAGAGATCTTCTCTTCTGTTAGACTAGAGTGCTTCTTTTTAACACAGTTTATAAAGTTTGATTGACGTAATTTGAGTCTGTAATCTTGGTACGACATTCCTTCAGGCTGAAATTTATTATAAACTTCATAACGCGTACCATCTTCATATACCAAATTATTCTTACCTTGCAATGCAAAGCTAAGGTTAATTATGCTATTCACATCATCAACTAGAATAAGAGCATTTTCCCCAACCGGACTTTGTATGTTCCATCTCACAGATTCCAGCAGATTATCAGAGTCAACAAGTTTATTGTAATTAAAAACTTCTTCACATTCTTCAACATATTCATGAGCTGTACTAGATCTTTCCCTAGTGAATAAGCTGCGCACGTTAGCAGCAAACCTAAGGAGCAGTTCTTTTGATGCTATTCCAGTTATTTTGGTCAAAGCCCACCAAATTGGCAACATTACTATAGAAAGTATAATGAAAGAAATTGTAAAGTATAGATTATTAATTAAAGCGGAATATAACCAATAATCTGAAGTTAGACCAATTATTGCAGCAACATTACTATTTATAATAGGGAATAATGTAATTAATGGTATTATGGTAGCAGCAACATTCACCACGAATGCTCGATTGAATTTTTCTCTTTCATTAGTTTTTGCAATAACATTTATTGCTTTGATAGTGTCTGCAATGCAGCGTCTACTTGATCTGGTAGGACAGATAATTTTTCCACATCTGTTTAAGATCCTTTTCTTTGGTGTTGCGGTTAGGTAAGTCGTAGGATACTCCGCATCAAGTTTGCACATATTTTCAAAGGTCTGCTGCTTGTTAATGCTATCTGCTTCATCAACACTAACCGACAATTTAAGCTTTTCGCCGTTTTGCTCTTCAAATTTTCGATCATTCTCTTGCTGTAAAAGCAGATCATGTGTTACTATAATTGTTGTAGATTCAGTGACTTACAGCGCATCTTTAATTTCTTGCACAGTTTTAGGTGTTTTAACGTCTACAATAAATGCACCATCTATCATTTTCTTAGCTTGTTCAACTAAATTATCAATTGGCTTGAGCTAGCACATGACTCCACAATCCAATATCATAAGTCTTGCCAAACCCAGTTTCTGCATCAATCATAGTATTACAGTTAGTGATGGAAGAACTTTCTAGATGCTTTAGCATCTCTTCAATAACAGGTTTGCGACGTTCTACTATTATAGATTCTTTGTCACTGAAGCGTTTTATAGATTCACCTTATAGCTTACTATTAACTTCCTTTAAATGAGGGATAAGCTCTTTTATTTGATTAGTAATACATTGACTCATATCTTCCCACTATCAATACAATATATTCCATAATACATTGTATTAATAGAATTACAACAAACATTTTTAGGTATTTTATGCCTTATAGACAAAAAATCCAACATTAGCTCTCATCTTAATATGAACGACAATCTGGTATGCTTAGGAATTATTACTTCTCCTCACGGAATTAAAGGAGCTGTTAAAGTAAAAACTTTTACCGAAAAACCTGAAAATATCTCCTTATATGGTGAGCTAATAAGTGGTGATGAGAATTATAAAATAGACTCAGTATCTGTCATAGGTGATAATTTAGTAATAGCTACAATAAGCGGAGTAAATCCCCGTAATAAAGCAGAGCTTTTGAGGAATAAGAGGCTATATATAGAAAGAAGCAAGTTACCAGAGCTAAATGATGAGGATGAATTTTATCAAAGTGACCTTGTAGATATGGAAGTAAGGCTGGAAAGTAATGAATTATATGGCAATGTAAAATCCATATATAATTTCGGCTCAGGGGATATATTAGAAATTTTGGTTATCAGCACAAAAAAACGCATTATGCTATCTTTCACTAAAGAGATATTTCCACATATAAATATAAGGGGAAGGTATATAGTATTAAATATGCCAGAATTTATTGACTAATAAAGACTTTGATATTTATATAAAGCTATTTATAATTGTAAGATCAAACTGAAAATGTAATTATGGCAGAAAGAGCTAACGATATCAGACCAGGTCAGGTGTTGGAACATAACGGCGGATTATTTTTGGATGTAGGTATTATGCATACTTAACCTGGACCTGGAGTGGTGCACACATACAAGCCGAAATGAAAAATATCAAAACCGGAGCAAAACACTATGAAAGATTTCGCTCTGATGCAACAATCAGAAGGGCAATTTTAGATGAAGAGGAGTATGTTTACCTTTTCACTGAAGGAAACATTGTAAATCTTATGCATCCAAGTAATTATGAGCAAATCACTATAAATTTGGATTTATTGGGAGAAAAAAAGATTTATCTACAGGATAACATGAAAATTAAAGTTGTAGCTTATCAAGACAAAATAATTTCTGCGCATGTGCCTGATTATGTTACACTTGCTGTGAAAGAAACAGAGTCTGTTATTAAAGGGCAAACTGCTACTGCTTCTTATAAGCCTGCAATTTTAGAAAATGGAATGCGCGTTAACGTGCCTCAATTTATAAAAGAAGAGGATAGGATTGTAGTATATACTCCAGATGACAGCTATTATGAAAGAGTGAAAGAGTAAAAAGAAGAATGTCCATCTCATCACCACGAATTAATGTGATGCTTGATTCTGTGCGTAGTGCTTCCAGGCAGCTTATGCGCGATTTTAATGAATTGCAAATTTCTAATGTTAAATCAGCAGACTTTATTAATAAAACTTATTCAAAATCCAAGAAAACCATATACGATTGCTTGCACGACTACAAACGAGACTATGGGTTTATTTCCGAAGATGATACTGATCAAGAAGTAAAAGATGACACTTATACCTGGTTTATTATGCCTATAGAGGGCAAGGAAAATTTTTCTAGTTGTATGGTTTATTTTGCAGTATCAGTCTGTCTCATTCATAAAAATAAAGTTGTGGCAGCTGTAATTGATGCTTCGGCTCTTAGAGAAACTTTTTGGGCAGAAGAAAAGAAAGGTGCTTTTCTTGAGGATTTTAGACCTCGTTATATAAAAATGCGGGTGAAAAACCGTGAAGGGGGTTTAATAGATGTAAGTGGTAATTTATTAAATAAATTGCTGCCTGGTAATAGTAATGTACACTCCATAGGTTCAACAATTTTAGGCTTTGCATACCTTGCAGCAGGAAGGCACAGAGGAACAGTTTACTCTGGAGTTAACAAATATAAAGCCTTGCTCGGTAGACTTTATTTCAAGAAAGCGGTGGAAGGCTAACGGAAGACAACGGGCTAATCATTGCTGGAGATATTAAATTAGGAGAAACAGGCTACAGAGATAGACAACTTTTCGAAAACTTTTACAAGAGATTCTGTTAAATGTTCTATCATTTCATCAGTATGATAAGGTGTAGGGGTAATACGGAAACGCTGAGTTCCTCTTGGCATTGTTGGATAATTTATATGTTGAACGTATATTCCATGCTCATCAAATAATAATTTTGATGCTCCTTTGGATAACTCTGGGTCGCCAATTATTATTGGAATTATATGAGTTTCTGTTGGAATGAAGTTAATTCCTGTATTTCTCAGTGAGTTTTTTACTTTTTCAACGACTTGCTTTTGCTTTTCCCTTTCAATATTGCTCGATTTTAGGTGTTCAACGCTTGCCTTTGCTGCCGCTGCTAAAACAGGCGACATAGCAGTGGTGAAAATAAATCCTGGAGCGGAACTTCTTATTACATCTACCAAGCTCTTTGAAGACGCTATATACCCACCTATCACTCCAAAAGTCTTCGATAGTGTACCTTGAATGACGGTTATTCTATCCATCAAGCCTTCTCTTTCTGCAATTCCGCCACCATGTGAACCATACATGCCAACTGCGTGCACCTCGTTCAAATAGGTCATTGCATTATGTTGATCTGCAAGATCGCATATCGCTTCAAGCGGCGCTATATCGCCATCCATTGAATATACAGATTCAAGCGCTATTATTTTTGGTGTCTTTTTGTCTATAGACTTGAGTAACTGCTCTAGATGATCAACATTATTGTGTTTAAATATATGTTTTGGTTTTTTTCCTGATTTTATGCCTTCTATCATCGAAGATTGGTTTTTCTCATCTGAAAAAATTACTACGCCCGGAATAACAGATGATAGAGTGCTAAGTGTTGTCTGGTTAGCAAGGTAGCCACAAGCAAAAGTTAAAGCAGCCTCTTTTTTATGCAAACAAGCTAAGGATTTTTCCAGTTCGACAACCTCTTTTGTTGTACCAGATATATTTCTTGTTCCTCCAGCGCCAACAGATGAATTTTGAATAGCGGCAATAACTTTCTCATTCTGCGACATTCCCAAATAGTTATTACTGCACCAAACAATTACTTCCCTATTTCTTTCATAGTCCATAATGTTAGTCCATAATGTGGGGGAGCCTACCTGGCAATGACGCAAAGTGCGTAAATTCACGGTAGCGCCCCTCATCTTTTATATCTTTTATTTTATTCAAGAATATTTCTTCGTAGTTTACCAAGTTTTTATTCGCTAATAATTGATACAATTATAACAAATTATTAAATGGTAAACTACAATATTTATTCTTCAACTTACTGTTGCAGCAAGCTCTTTATCAGCTATAAGTTCAACATTACTACCCTTAAATGAACTTGAAGGTCTGTTACAGCAATATATGATTACAGCAGCAACTAAACAACAAGCTCCAACTGCTACTCCCACTGCTAACATCTCTAAGTAAACTGCGATAGCTATCCCTGCAGCAATCCCAGTTACTGCTAATGCAGAAGCAGCTACAATAGGCAGCTTACTACTTTTTGTACTGTTGCTACTTTTTAGCGTAGAATCTTCTTTATTTGTTTTCTCTGGTTCATCAGTTACATCTTCAATTAAAGAGTCTTTACTAACAATTGAAGAGTCTTCACTATCCTCAATATCTTCTATTGAAAAAGTGCTAGGTGATGGTACTGAAATTTCTGGTTGTATGCCTTGCAAACTACCACTACCTTTGGGAGTAAGGTCCTCCTTAGTCATATTCTCAGGAGAAACTTTAACATATTTATCATTGTTATTGTCAGTATTACCTTCATCACTCTTAGGCAATTTAGTGAAGCTTGAAGGACCGCTACTGCACTCATCACCACTCACAGAACTCTGTGGTGAAAGTGGTGGTGAATCTTGTTGATCACCTTTACTTTCAGACTCTACCGGTTGAACAGGAGCTCGTTCCTTCTCATCACCATCAATTGATAACACGGTAGTACTGTCACTTTGAAAAACAAGAGCGTCCTGTGTACTTAAACTTTCAGTATCATCCATTTGTCCTAGAACTGAAGTCTCAGGAACTTCTTGTAGCTCTTGAGTATTAGAAGGCTGTGCCTTAAGTCCTACACTTTCTCCTGGTACATGCTCAGTAGGCTGAACAGGAGCTTGTTTTTTCTCTTCACTCTCAACACCTGCATTGCTAGGCTTGCTGTCAACTACTAAAGTTTTTGGTTGTGTATTTTGTATAGCAGCATCTCCTTGGTGCTCTTTAAACACGGTTTTATCATGCTCACTATCATTTGGCTGTCTTGTTGTAATTACTACAGACTCTTCTTCATCACTTCTAGATGTCAAAATATCCCCACTTACAGGACTTGATACTGGAGTTAGATCATCGTCATTTATATTATCAGACTGCTCATTATTGACTTTAGCTTCCTCAGTGGCCATTGAAGGCATTTCTGATGTTACTGCAACTTCTTCAGATGGAGAGCCATTACCTGAAGAAGTTCCAGCAGACTTTCAAGCCTAGAATAATCATCACCCTCAGAACTCAGTGAATCTGATTCACTTTCTTTAGGCTCTATTACAGGAGCTTCGTGGCTACTTGCAGTAATTTTTACATCATTGCCCACTAGTGATGCAGCAATGAGCTCTTCTGCAAGAAATTCTCTAATTTTTTAATAATAAAGCTTGAATAAAATAAAGCTTGAATAAAAACCAACACCAAACTTCCCAATCAGCTCCACAGCTTGGCTTGAATCCTTGCTATTCTTAATCGCATCCACGAACTTTTGCGTACCAGAGCTTGCAATTGTACCAAGATTGTCTATTAAATCCTGTCTATTCATTCCAATGCCATTATCAGTGATATATAGCTCGTTTTTATCTTTATTGGAGCTGATAGTGATTTTTAACTCATCACTCAAATCTAGCAAATTAGAATTTAGTTGAGATTCATAGCGCAATTTATCACATGCATCCGATGCATTTGATATTAACTCACGCAGAAAAATATCTTTATTAGTATAAAGTGAATGAATCACTATATTCAGTACTTTCCCTACTTCAGCATCAAATTTTAAATTTTCAGTTTCTTGTAAATTGTGCATTTTGAGCTCCATTATTTGCCTACTACCCTAATAATCTAAGTATTGCACTGCAATCTTTCAAGGTCACGCACGCCAAAATTATGTAGCCGCCAAATTATGACACCCAATTTATGGGATCTCTTGCATAAAAATTCCTTGACAAACCTCGCCCCCTTATCATGAAACTGAAGCTATTTTATTTAACTTCGCAATCTCTGCAGCAGATTAAAATGACAAGAAAACTTGTATTTGGCGTACTATTGTTTAATTCTTTGCACTATGTGCACCGTATGTCTTTATCAAATTTCTAGGTTTTTACCTATACAAGCTGAAACGCGCTTATAAAGCGTTCAAGACATCACCCAACGTCAAATTTTAAAATAAAGAGTGTAATAACTAGCTACCACGTGTTTTCTTTGCCTTTTTTTCTGCCTAGTAAATTTTTTAAACATTTATAGCTAAGGTTAGTTGCATTTAAAAGCAGCTAAGTCGCGGTTATTAAGCGTTTAGAAGCAGCGTTTAAGACTTAAAAAACGCCAATACTGAAAATAGACAATGACTAGGGTTTCTTTTGCCTTTTTTCATTTGGTAAATTTCTTAAATATTTATGGCTAACATGAACTGGGATGATACTATTATAGAGTGAAATGAGATCCCAGTGTCACGCACTGGGATGACAGGAGAAGGGGCTACTCGGATGACAAGAAATGAGCACTGCCATTATAGAGTGAACCAGTGCCCCTATGATGTCATTCCAGTGCTTGACACTGGAATCCCAAAAAAAGGATGATGTCATCCGAGTAGCTGACACTGGGATCCAGAAAACTTAACTTTAAATAAGTGGCTGCATAATAAAGACTAGATCCCAGTGTCACGCACTAGGATGACATTATAGGAGGCTACTGCATAAGTGTTGAAAGTGCAGTCACACAAGGTGATTAATGGTATGTAAATCTCCTCTTGGTATCAACCTTCGTTGTTGGGAAAGCAGATAAACCACGTCAAAAATTCGCTTAAACCTTCTAACCACAGGCAAAAAGGCGCTTTTTTGATTTATTTTATTATCATTGAAATTTATGCCATTAACCACCTTATATAATGCCACTTATAGCACTTTCAACACTTATGGAGGCTACTGGGATGACAATATAGGGGCTACTTGCATGACACCATTCTTTTTCCTGGATACCAGTGTCAGCTACTCGGATGACAGGAGAAGGAGGCTACTTACATGACGCCATTCTTTTTTCTGGATCCCAGTGTCTGGGCACTGGGATGACAAAGAAATAGGCACTGGGATGACGAGAAAGGAACGCTGGAATGACATCATAGGGGCTACTCGGATGAAAAAAAAGGAGCACTGGGATGACATCATAGGGGCGCTGGGCATAAGTGTTGAAAGTGCTATAAGTGGCATTATATAAGGTGGTTAATGGCATAAATTTCAATGACAATAAAATAAATTGTATTAAATAAGACTTGATCTGACACTTTAAAAAAGTAAGTTATAAAATAATAAAAGAAAGGAATGTTAGAAATGAGTACAATACAAACAAAAATACTAAAACCAAAGCTAGGGTTATTAGAACTAGCAAAACAACTAGGAAGTGTATCTCAAGCATGCAAAGTGATGGGATACTCAAGAGATACATTTTATCGATTCAAAGAGTTGTACGAAAATGGAGGAGAAGAAGCATTACACGAGATAAGTAAGAAAAAACGTCTATTAGCGAATAGAGTTTCCGACGATATAGAAAGAGCAGCGATTGGTATAGCAACGGAATTTCCAGCATATGGGCAAGAAAGAGCTGCAAATGAACTGAGAAAAAGAGGTATAATAATTTCTCAGGGAGGAGTGAGATCTATATGGCTGAGAAATGATCTTGAAACTTTCAAGAAAAGACTTAAAGCACTGGAAACAAAAGTAGCTCAAGATGGAATTATATTAACCGAAGAGCAACTTGCAGCTTTAGAAAAAATTAAAGAACAAAGAGAAGCACATGGTGAAATTGACACTGAACATTCAGGTTATTTGGGTTCTCAAGATACCTATTATGTAGGTAATATAAAAGGCATAGGAAGAATCTACCAGCAGACCTTCATTGATACTTATTCTCGAGTAGCATTTGCCAAGCTTTATACAGACAAAACGGCTATTACTGCTGCTGACTTGCTGAATGATAGAGTGATACCATTTTTTGATGAGCAAAATGTGCCCTTATTGCGTGTCCTTACAGACCGAGGAACAGAGTATTGTGGTAAGCCTGAAAATCACGCTTATCAGCTTTATTTGGGAATCGAAAATATCGATCATTCTAGGACCAAAGCCAATTCTCCACAGATTAATGGCATATGTGAAAGGTTTCATAGAACTATGCAAGATGAGTGTTACAATATTATCTTCAGAAAGAAAATCTACAATTCTTTGGAAGGTCTACAGATTGATGTTGATTATTGGTTGCGTTCTTACAATGAAACAAGACCGCATTCAGGTAAATATTGCTATGGTAAGACGCCTATGCAGACTTTTCTTGATAGCAAACATATTGCTTTTCAGAAAAATATTAGTAGCATTACACAAGAGACTGATATTAGTTTTGACTACCTCAATTCTTCTGTCAGTTAATTCTTGTCTGTCAGATTAAGTATTATCTTTTACAATTGAGACCCATTTGTTTCATGTTAAGTATAACGAAATTATCCGTTCAAGTTCCCCGCTTCGATTGGGTAAAATATGAATTTTTGCGATAAACGACTAACGCCGTATCTGCTGTTCAGCATGGTTGTTTGTCAGCAGAATGTTTTCTGGGTGATCTAAAAAATTCCACATTATTCTTTCAGATTTCAAAATATTTGTTGCAACTCGAGAAGCTCTAATTGCTTCAGGTAAACGGCTTCAAGTAATACCTTGTACGTTTTCACAACTTTCTGGCACGTCTGGTAAATCTAAAAACATAGTTGATCTATCTCATTTTTTAGCAAGGCCTTTTTTAGTGCAAATAATTCAGTGGCTACGTTTCTTGAGTAACAGCCCAGAACTTTAACTTCAATGTTCCAACTATGCGTTTCTAAGAAACTCAACTAGTTCATCTTTTTGAACTAAAATGTAGCCAAATTCCTGTGCTTTTTTGATTAAGTTTTTTTAAACTCTCTCTTTGTAACGTGTTTCATAATAGTTCATTCCTTTTTCAACATATTCTTGCCCATATTTTAGCATACTATAAAAAATGCATGCTAGTTTTCTTGCGGTACCGTGATTGCTTTTGGTGCACCTAGTCGTCTCTTTATTCTTCTACAGTACGCACCTATTCCTCTGTTGCTTCTTGATAAACAGTGAGCAGCTATTCGAAATGCATTCGCAGCACGATTAATGACTTTACGCGTTCCTGTGCTAAACACTTTTTCACCTGTAATTTTATTGGCAGGCTAACCACGATGAAAAGTGTTTTTCTGTCCGCCATCTATTGGGGTTTATGCCAGTTTATGAAATTATTGTTTGTATGGTTACTACATCAAGTCCTGGAACTTTTGTGAAATCCCTACCTGTAATTCTATGCAGTTCTTCGTGTATAGCAAAGTTTGGCCTATGTTTTGTAGACTTACGCTTTATTTTATTACATAGCTTGTTCCCACTTGACTTTATCTCAAATGCTTTTTAATATCCTTCAATACTTCTATCACATTCTGCTATTTTTTCCTGATAAATATTGTATAGCTCAAACTCTTGTTTTAGTGTAAACAGGTATTCCTTTCTATAGTCTCCTGCTAATGCTTTTGCAATGGTAGATTTCGAGATTTACACTTTATTTTATAAACGACACGTGTTTCGGCATACAATGCCTTTATCAAGTTTCACAAAATACTAAAACTATTATTCTAACTACACCAATATATATACATATTACTTAACTAAACTAATTATACAGAGCCATTAAAAAGATTTAAAAGTGGGGATGGATTAAGATCTACCTGGTTATTTAATAGTCTACCTGAATATTTATACCTGTTAATTTCTAGGGATTCTAATAGATTAATTTTACTGGGGTTATTTTCCAAATGTAATATATTTACAGTATCGTTAAAGTTGTGATTATCCTCTACTAAATGACGTGCATAATTAGATTTATTGTCTTGTTGGAATAACTTCTTTTGTGCTCTCTAATACGAGTATTAAAATTTCTAAATGTCCTACCGATTTATAGCTTGTCACAATTGCAGCAGTTGTGTTTGTATACCCCGGATTTACAATTACTATCTACTCTTGATTTATTATGCTTAATATATCTGGATAAATTATTTGAAGTTTTATAACTGATATTAATGTCTTGTTTTTCTAAAAATGATTTAACTTTATTACTTGTTTCGCCCAGGTAAGTTAAAGTTTTGAAAAAATCATAAGATCTTTTATCAATAGGATAAATTAAATTTAGAGCCTTATGGAACATTTTCTTTTTTACTAAGTTATCGATGAGATGGGGATCAAAACCGTTGTTTACTGATATCTGTTTAATGATGTTTAATTCTTTTTCGAAATTTAACGGCGTCAAAGGTACATTGATTAATCTATGGATCATACTATAAAATGCAGTCATTTTTTGTTGGTAAGGTTGATAAGAACTACTATGAATGACTATGTCCGAATATGTAGGCTTGTGATAAATTGCAAATGTATGTTTGTTATTTATTCTGGTAATTGTCAAGTCTAAATAATTAATTTCATTATTTGTTTGTATTTCAGTCGTCAATTCAATATTTGGGTGTATATTATTAATGTATTCTAAAAAGGTGCTCAATTGTCTATTAGTTCCTGTAAAACATACCAAAATGTCATCAACGTATCTATACCAATAAGTAAATTGTTTTGATAGTGGGTGTTGAAAAATTTTTTCCTCTATATCACTCATGAATATTTCTGCTAGTAGGGGACTTAATGGGTTTCCCATAGTTAAGCCATCATTACCTTTATATAAAATATTATTAAATTCAAAATAATTTTGGGCTAAGCAAACTTTCAAAACATTCAATATATCTTGTTTTATGATTGGATTGGTATGGCTATTTTCTAACAACTTCTCTATTAGTTTAACTGTATCGCTAGGCGGTATACTCGGAAACAAATTTTTTACGTCAAAAGAGATGAGTTTAGCATTCGATGGAACAACGATATTCTTAATTAATATTATTAATTAATATTATTAAGAATATCGTTGTTCCATCGAATGCTAAACTCATCTCTTTTGACGTAAAAAATTTGTTTCCGAATATACCGCCTAGTTAAACTAATAGAGAAGTTGTTAGAAAATAGCCATACCAATCCAATCATAAAACAAGATATATTGAATGTTTTGAAAGTTTGCTTAGACCAAAATTATTTTGAATTTAATAATATTTTATATAAAGGTAATGATGGCTTAACTATGGGAAACCCATTAAGTCCCCTACTAGCAGAAATATTCATGAGTGATATAGAGGAAAAAATTTTTCAACACCCACTATCAAAACAATTTACTTATTGGTATAGATACGTTGATGACATTTTGGAATGTTTTACAGGAACTAATAGACAATTGAGCACCTTTTTAGAATACATTAATAATATACACCCAAATATTGAATTTACGACTGAAATAGAAACAAATAATGAAATTAATTATTTAGACTTGACAATTACCAGAATAAATAACAAACATACATTTGCAATTTATCACAAGCCTACATATTCGGACATAGTCATTCATAGTAGTTCTTATCATCCTTACCAACAAAAAATGTCTGCATTTTATAGTATGATCCATAGATTAATCAATGTACCTTTGACGCCGTTAAATTTCGAAAAAGAATTAAACATCATTAAACAGATATCAGTAAACAACGGTTTTGATCCCCATCTCATCGATAACTTAGTAAAAAAGAAAATGTTCCATAAGGCTCTAAATTTAATTTATCCTATTGATAAAAGATCTTATGATTTTTTCAAAACTTTAACTTACCTGGGCGAAACAAGTAATAAAGTTAAATCCATTTTAGAAAAACAAGACATAAATATCAGTTATAAAACTTCAAATAATTTATCCAGATATATTAAGCATAATAAATCAAGAGTAGATAGTAATTGTAAATCCGGGGTATACAAACACAACTGCTGCAATTGTGACAAGCTATAAATCGGTAAGACATTTAGAAATTTTAATACTCGTATTAGAGAGCACAAAAGAAGTTATTCCAACAAGACAATAAATCTAATTATGCACGTCATTTAGTAGAGGATAATCACAACTTTAACGATACTGTAAATATATTACATTTGGAAAATAACCCCAGTAAAATTAATCTATTAGAATCCCTAGAAATTAACAGGTATAAATATTCAGGTAGACTATTAAATAACCAGGTAGATCTTAATCCATCCCCACTTTTAAATCTTTTTAATGGCTCTGTATAATTAGTTTAGTTAAGTAATATGTATATATATTGGTGTAGTTAGAATAATAGTTTTAGTATTTTGTGAAACTTGATAAAGGCATTGTATGCCGAAACACGTGTCGTTTATAAAATAAAGTGTAAATCTCGAAATATAATTTTCGTTTTTGTGTTCTCATTATGGATTTACATCAAGTATCAGCCGCAACAATTCAGAATGGTAGATTTATCATTTCTTATTCGTCCATTTCTTAATTCAGCTAATTTTTCTGGATTTCTTTCACCTTCAAGTATTGCTTTAATAATTTGCATGCCAGTAACTCCTGTTGTATCGCTTATCACCTTATGCAATTGAATGTTCCTTTGAATTAACGCTTTTTGCATACGTTGAATGTGTGCTGCTGCACTTTTTATTAGGTTATCTCGTTGTCTAACGTAGCTGCGTAATACACAAATTTGATTATCTGACCCTTGAAGCAGTCCATAGCTGTGCAGTTGTTGTAACCACTGGCAATCCTGAACATGAGATTTTCTTCCAGGCACATTCTTAACATATTTTGCGTTTACTAATTTTACTTCAAATCCATATGATTCAATTACTTGAAACAAAGTGATCCAATACACTCCTGTTGATTCCATGGCTATTGTAGTAACTTTTCACATACTGCCTAATTTTCCGTAACAGTTGAAAAAATCAATAGAAAATCAATATATCACTATAAATTCACGTATTTTGAGGCTATAACGGTTAATACGCTATATGGTATAATATGGACGATTTTATCAGAGTTAAGGGCGCAAGGGAACATAATCTGCAAGGTGTAGACGTCAATATACCGAAAAATAAGCTCCTTGTTATAACTGGGCTAAGTGGTTCTGGCAAGTCTAGTCTCGCTTTTGATACAATTTATGCGGAAGGCCAACGCCGGTACGTTGAAAGCCTATCAGCTTACGCGCGTCAATTTCTCAATATTCAGGATAAACCAGATGTTGAGTCGATTACAGGTCTCTCTCCTGCAATATCTATCAACCAGAAATCGATCTCAAAAAATCCAAGGTCAACAGTTGGAACTGTTACCGAAATTTACGATTACTTGCGCTTAGTGTATGCACGAATAGGAGTTCCTTATTCTCCTGCAACTGGATTACCGATAACAAAGCAAACTGTATCTCAAATTGTAGATACTATAATCGCGTTACCTTTAGAAACTAAAATATATATACTTGCCCCTGTTGTGCGTGGTAGAAAGGGAGAACATCTCAAAGAGATATTGGAAATTAAAAGACAAGGTTACGTAAGGTTCAAAATAGATGGTGATGTATACAATGTAGATGACTTGCCTAAACTCGATAAGAACAAGAAACACGACGTTTTTGTGGTTGCAGATAGAATATCAATATTGGACGATATAGGAAATCGACTACCAAGTAGTATAGAATCCGCACTAAAACTTGGTAATGGTCTAATGTATGTAGAAATAGTAAACCTACCTGACAACCATAATTCCGAGTATAAAAATGGTCAAATTCTGACTTTTTCAGAGAATTTTGCATGCCCCGAGTCTGGTTTCACTCTTGAGGAAATAGAACCAAGATTATTTTTTTTAACAGCCCTTACGGTGCATGTGGTTCGTGTAATGGGCTTGGTAAAAAACTAAGTGTTGATATAAAGCTAATAGTACAGGATGAAACTCTTTCAATATCTGAGGGTGCTTTAAAGCCAGTGGGATCAATGTTCCGTCAAGTGCACATAGGTTATGGATTTCTAAAAAGTGCAATTCTACCACTGGCTGAAAACTACAAATTTAACCTTGATATTCCGTGGAAGAACATAGATCAAGAAGTAAAAGATATGATACTCTTTGGCTCTAATAAATTTCAAGGTTTGATCAGTATCTTGGAGAACCAGATGGATTATGATGAAACACTCGTTGAGCGATATTGCTCTGTCACTCACTGCAGAGAATGTACTGGCTATAGATTGAAAAAAGAAGCGCTTACAGTAAAAATTGATAGCAAACATATAGGTGAAATATCAGGGCTCAGCATCGATAAATCCTTTAAATGGTTTGAAAATTTGCCAGACAAGCTCACAAAACAACAGAAGCAAATCTCAAGTAAAATATTAAATGAAATAATCAAGAGACTAGCATTTTTAAAGAATGTAGGGTTGAATTACCTAACACTTGATCGAGAATCTAGCACTCTCTCTGGCGGTGAGAGTCAGAGGATCAGACTTGCTTCACAAATTGGCTCTGGTTTAACAGGAGTGCTGTACGTGCTTGATGAACCCTCGATAGGCTTTCATCAATGCGATAATGATCGGTTAATTGCTAAACTGAAAAACTTGAGAGACATGGGTAACACTGTAATCGTTGTTGAGCATGATGAAGATACAATAATGGCTGCTGATTATGCTATTGATATTGGTCCTGGAGCTGGCGTAAATGGTGGAAAAGTTGTTGCAGAAGGAACACCAGACCAGGTGCAAAGAAATTCAGAGAGCATAACAGGGCAATATTTGATTGGAGAGAAAAAAATTTTAATTCCAAGGAGAAGAAAGCAAGCAACTCAGTTCATAAAAGTAATAAATGCATGTGAAAATAACTTAAAAAATGTGAACGTTAAATTTCCTATATGGAATCTTATTTGTGTTACTGGAATATCAGGAGGAGGAAAATCAAGTTTCGTCATAGAAACGTTATATAAATATTCAGCACATAAGATACATCATTCGTCTGCAAGGTATGGCCAATGCGATAAGATAGAAGGTCTTGGATACGTAGATAAAATTATAGAAGTTGATCAGTCGCCAATTGGTAGAACTCCAGCGTCAAATCCAGCAACACATGTTGGTATGTTCACTCATATAAGAAATTGGTTTGCAGGTCTTCCAGAGTCAAAAGCAAGGGGATATAATATAGGCCGATTTTCATTTAATACCAGAGGGGGAAGGTGTGAGGCTTGTAAGGGTGATGGGCACTTAAAGATAGAGACGCATTTTCTACCGGACGTTTATGTGAAGTGTGAGCAGTGAAGGGGCGAAGGTATAATCGTGAAACATTGGAAGTTACTTATAAAGGAAAATCAATCTCTGATGTGCTTGATATGACGATAGATCAGGCTTGTGATTTTTTTGAAAACCTTCCAATGGTAAAAGAAAAGTTGGTTTCTTTGCAGGAAGTGGGGCTTGGCTATATAAAACTCGGACAGTCGTCAACAACGTTGTCTGGGGGTGAAGCACAACGAATAAAGCTGTCCAAAGAGCTATCAAAACGATTTACCGGAAGAACATTGTATATTCTTGATGAGCCAACAACTGGATTACACTTTGAAGATATAAATAACTTACTAAAAATACTCCATAGATTAGTCGATCTGGGAAACACTGTTATAGTTATCGAGCACAATTTGCATGTTATAAAAACTGCAGATTATATAATAGACATCGGACCAGAGGGCGGAATAAAAGGCGGAGAAGTGATTGCTACTGGAACTCCAGAAGAAGTGGCAAAAATTCCAGAAAGTGTTACAGGCAGGTATCTTAAAACGTATTTATTATAAACTATTTCTTAATTATATTAGGCTAGGTTGCATATTTATGATTTGGAGATAAGAATGTCAGTATATCGATACTTTAGAAGGTACGTTGAATATGGAGTTGTACCTGCTAAGAAAGCAGAAGATAACACACTAGTTCCAGAAAATAGTTTCTATAAATCTGTACGTTACTTTGATAATGTGCTAGGACCTGTGAAAGATGTAATTTGTGGAGTTGAGAGTAAAGACAATTATAACAAGTATTATCAAGATAATGATAAATGTGAATACGTGGGCCACAGAGCAGAGGGAATGTATTCATTGTGTACACTGGGTGCTGTTTTAGCAGCCAACATAATATTGCAACCTTTATTTTTGATAGTGGCATGTTTGTCATACTTTCCAGTCAAGTTATTGTCAAAAATAACAGGGGACTATTGTTTTAAAACGGATACAAAATCATTCGTTAATTATTCAAACATATTTTTAGAAATGGGGCAAGATTGTGCTAATGCAGTAGCTAGAGTATTTAACAAGATTGTAAGTTATGCTTGCGCTGCTATCATTTGGGCTGCCGCGTCAATCATATCGCCACTTGTGTGGGCTTGCAACAAAGTGCAAAGTAAGTTGAGTGAAATACAGAAGCTAGAAAAATATCAGCCTTTGTCTCATCGGAGTGATTCGAAGACTACTTTGGTCGGTGGTGTACCATGGACTGAGTTATAAGTTCTGCTTTTATAGCACTTAGCAGTATGAACTATATTGAAATGAAATAAAAAGTGAAAGAGTGTAAGCACAAGTTACTTTAGCTATACTATATAAATTTTATAATATATTTAATGAATTGTGAACCTTCTCTTACTAAAAAAAAGCTACAAATCTCATATTTCCAAACGTATGCGTAAGTTGCGAATGTATCATTGATGAAAATCTTAATCTGTGTAGTGAATGCAACAAAAAAAATCAATTTTCTAACTAAGCATTACTGCAATGTTTGTGGCGCAGTAATCTCAGACAATATTCATACGTGTGGTAAGTGCATCATCAATCCTCCACCGTTTAAAGTATTAAGATCAGTTTTTGCTTATGATCAAAATAGTAAAAATATGATTATAAATTTCAAATTTTTTGATAATTTGAATTACGTAAAAATCTATGCAAAGTGGATACACCAAGCTAATCAGGATACGTTTCAGAACGCAGAGGTCATAATTCCTATACCGTTACATAAAATGCGCTTGTTTAAACGTAAATATAATCAAGCTGCACTGCTTGCAAAAGAGTTGAGTAAGTTGTCCAATTTATCCTATACGCCATTTGCAATAAAACGTCTTCGCCTTACCACGCCTCAAGCTGGTCTTTCACTTAAACAGCGTGAAAAAAATTTAAAGAAGGCTTTTAGCATAAGCAACAAGAAAATTATCGAAAATAAAATCGTGATATTAGTTGATGATGTGGTAACAACCGAAGCAACTGAAGGATCTTGCTCTCAAGAAATTTTAAACTCCGGTGCAAAAGAAGTGAGAGTGCTGAGAGTGTGAAAATCAGCATGTTAAAACGTGATTTTTAATAACCTCAACATCACTAAACTCAAAGGTTTGATTCCCTATGATTTGAAATCTTTCGTGCCCTTTTCCTGCAACTAGCAGAATCATACCCTCGTTATAGGTAATATCTACTCCTTTCTCTATAGCTTCTCTCCTACCTCCTATCTCCAGTACACTAGAACAATGTAGCAAAATATCGTGGCGAATTTTTGCCGGATCTTCATCACGCGGATTGTCATCCGTGATTATCACTTTGTCTGCATAAATTTGTGCTATTTTACCCATTTCTGCGCGTTTTGTTTGATCGCGATTTCCACCACAACCAAAAACTAGAATTATTTTTTTATTGAAGTGCTATTTTAAAGACAACAGAGCTTGTTTAAGTGCACTTGGAGTGTGTGCATAATCCACAAATGCAAAAGGTTCTACTTTCTCCATTCTTACCATTGGAAAAACGAGTTTTCCTAAGCATATTTCTCTGTAATTTAATACAGATATACCAATTGCACATAGCAGATTATACGCCTGAAACTGCCCCAAAACTGGGAAAAATGTATTGTAAATTTGGTTGTCAATTTTTACTGTAAGAAGTTGACCATTAGGGGTTGGTGTTTGCTTTAATAAAGTAATATCAGAACCTGTCTTTCCATAGGTTATAATTTTGTTGCTGCGTTTTTCAGCTATTTTAAGCAATGCACAGTATTCATCTATATCCGCATTTAAAATCGCTGTTTTTCCTTCTGGTAATACCTCATAAAATAACCTTTTCTTAGCCTCAAAATACTCATCGATACTCTTATGATAGTCCAAATGATCTTGCGAGAAATTAGTAAAAGCTGCAGCACTTAACTTTAATCCATGGATTCTATATTGATCAATCCCATGACTTGATGCTTCTAACACTAAGTGCTCTACGTTTTTATTATCTATACCACGCAATGTTGCGTAAAGGTTATCTGCACCTGGAGTGGTAAGACTGTTGCTATTACCTTTTCTACCATTATTGATGCATGTTCCAAGTGTTCCAATAGACGCAGCATTATAGCCAGCATTCTGCCACATCTGACGGCAAAATTCTACTACTGAAGTTTTACCATTCGTACCAGTTACAGCAGCAACATATTTGGGCTGTTTGAACTGATAAAATCTGCTGGCTATTTCGCTGTATATTTCTTGAGGGTTTGGGTGGAAAATATGAATTCCAGCGTCACGCGCTGGAATGATACCATTTGTTATGCAATCACTTGCAATTATCGCTTTAGCTCCACAAGATAATATCTGATCTATGTAAATCCTATCCCTTTCTGACACACAAACGAAAAGATAACCTTCCTTGACTCTCTTGGGATTACATGTAACGCCCTTGATTTCAACGTCAAAGTTAACATCAATAATGTTATGCAGTAATTCTCTCAGTTTCATGTTTTACTCTGCCAGTTTTAGTGTTCAAACATGGCAACCTTGCTAGTGCAGCATTTAAATCAGAGATTAAATCTTCAGGATCTTCCAGTCCACAAAATATCCGTATAAAACTTCCACCATAATCTGAATTCATTACAGATCTTGACATAGATCTACGATCTATTGGTAATATCAAACTGTCGTATCCTCCCCAAGAAGCACCGATACCAAAAATTTTCATGTGATCAACCATGCAGCTTAGTTCTTCACATGAATATTCTCTACCCAGTACTATACTGAATGTGCCGCTTGCTCCTTTGAAGTAACTTTTCCATAATTCGTGTTGAGGATGGGAGGGAAGTGCTGGATACAAAACTTTTTTGATTTTTGAATGTTTTTCTAGCCACTTTGCCACTTTCATTGCTGTATTTTGGTACCTTTTCATACGTGTGTACAATGTTCTAAGTCCCCTGTGTGCAAGGTAGCAGTCGTGCGATTGAATGGTTACTCCATAATTTTTATAGCTCTCATAAAGCAATTTAAAAATTTCACCTTCAGCAATCATAGTCCCCATCAATAAATCTGAGTGACCGGCTAGATACTTTGTCACCGCATATAGTGCAACATCAATTCCATAATTAAGCGGCTTAAATAACAAAGGAGTGGCCCATGAGTTGTCGCAAACGGTTACGATTTCACGTTCTTTAGCAACTTTTACTATATGCTCTACATTTGAAATCTCAAACGCTACAGAACCAGGAGTCTCGATCATTATCAATGAAGTATTACTCCGAATTAAATCAGTTATATCCTGTGTTGGATCATAAAAAGTTACTTCTATTCCTCTTTTTGGTAGCTCATTTTCTACAAACCTCCTAAGCCTATAATAACTATTATCTTGTATCAAGACATGCGAACCCGCTTTAGTGAAAGTCAAAATATCAAAAGTAAGTGCAAATAGTCCGGAAGGATAAATAAGCGCTTGTCCACTCCCTTCAATTTCAGCAAGTGCATTTGAAAGATAATGAACAGTAGGAGTACCAACATTACTGTAGCTGTAATCCCTTGCAACACCATCGTTGATTACATCGTATATACTTTCTCCACTTGCAGCATTTAAGTAGTCTTTGTAAGTAGGAAATAATATGGTAGAAGAATGATAAACTGGCGGGTTCATAGAACCTTTATAGTCCTTAAATTTTCTTCCTGCTTTAACTAATATAGACTCTTCCTTCACATTTTTATTATTTATTTTTTAAATTGTACTCGTTTTGCGTATACAAGTGAAGAGAAATTGCATGTATTAGCTCTATCTCACCCTTCAATAACTCATAAATCAACTTATGTCTTTTTAGAATGCTCATTCCAATAAAGCCGTCAGATATTAACATTAATTTAATGTGCGAAGGTAATGTTGAAGATGAAGCAAAATAATGATCAGCAAGCTTTGCTGATTCATCGATAATGTTGATATCAGTTACATCTATCGAATCGCGTTTTTTTTTCTATTGCCTTAATAATGTCCATAATGGTTTCTTTAAGCAACAATATGCTCCTCTTGTCATTCCAGTATCAGCTACTTGGATGACAATCGCAATTACTTATTCTCTTTTTTATTATCTATGTCTTGATAATCAGAATCTACTACTTTTTCCTCTTTATCATTTGGATTTCCTTCTGATGAAAAGCCATTTTCAGCACTATTTTGTTGAGATGTTTGATACATAGCTTCTCCAAGTTTCATAGATAATTGAGAAAGATTAGTAACTTTCTGCTGTATGGAATCAGCGTCATCAATGTTATCAGATTTACTAGCCTCTTTCAGCTCATTCAGTGCACTTTCAATAGCAGATTTATCTTAGTCAGCCAAAAATTGCCTCGTAGTTTATTTGAATTATCAGCTTCTTCATTGCTGCTATCCCCAATTTGGTATCCAGAGTTCTGTAATGGCTTATAATCGTTTAAATTAACATCATCTCCTTGTTTTAAAACAAATGCATTTACATCTAAACTGTTATCAATACTAACGTTCAATGTAATATTAAACTCTTTTTCGATTGTAGAAACTGTATTGCGTTTGTTATTAAAAACGTACGCTATAACTGCACTGTGTGCTACTAAATCAAAAGACTTATTTCGATTCTTGTTAGCAATATGTTGTAAATCCCTTAGTATTGATGAAACAATTACTTCGTTTGATTTTATTCTTCCAGTACCTTTGCAGTGTAAACATTCTGTAGTATTAATTTCTTGTATGTTTTGTTTAATTCTTTGTCTTGAAAATACCATTAAACCAAAGTCATGTTATGTAGCTAAATTGAACTTTAGCTTTATCATCTTTAAACGCTTGCTTTATAGCAGACTCAACAGCTCTGCAATACTGATATTTCAACATATCAATAAAATCGACTACTATTAATCCTGATAGGCCCCTAAGATTCACCTGTCTTGATATTTCAGGTACTGCTTCGATGTTGGTTCTATAAGCTGTTTCTTCTATGCTATCTTCTCCTGTCATCTTTCCTGAATTCACGTCTATCGAAACAAACGCCTCAGTTAAAGTTATTATCAAACACCCACCAGATGGCAATTCTGCTCTATTGCTATATAACTCAGAAATTTGATCTTCGATTCCGGAGTAAGTAAAGATCGGAGCATAACCTCTATACAATCTATAGCGCAACTTACTACCTTTTAGTGCATTGTTAGCATATTGCCTAACTGCTTCAAAAGCTTCCTTTCCAGACACTATAACTTCTATACCATCGCTACAAAAATCACGAACAGATCTCATAATTTCATCTGCTTGATTGTAAATTAATGATGGAACGTTTACAGAGAAGGCATTTTTTTGAATGCTCTGCCATAATGAGGATAAGTAATTGTAATCCTGCTCAATTTCTTTCTTATTTTTTCCTGAACCAACAGTTCTTACTATTAAACCTGATCTTTTTTGCAAGTTTATGGAACTCAGTATCTCCTTTAACTGCTTTCTGACATTAGCATCTTCAATTCTGCGAGACACTCCACCTTTACTCATGGAATTTGGCATGAAAACACAGTATCTACCCACTAAAGTTATGTATGTTGTAAATGAAGCTCCTTTATTGCCTCGTTCCTCTTTAGTTAGCTGAACCAATAGTTTTTGATTTACTGAAATAACATCTTGTAATTTGTAATTTTTATATAAAAGTACCTCTCTTACAAAACCACTACCTGACTCATTGACATTCTTACTAGCTGCAGAATCTGAAGAGACATTTGCTATGGTATCGTTCCCTTTTTCTGTATAATCGTCATTTGAGTAGCTCTCAAAGATAGTTTCCTTTTCTTTTTCTGGAATATTGAAGTAATCTAGAGATATCTCGGAAAAAGACAAAAAACCTTGCTTATTTTTTCCATATTCGATAAATACGGCTTGCAAAGAAGGCTCTATACGCTTTATATAAGCAACGTATATATTACCTCTTAATTGTTTTTTTTTTCTTTTTTCCTTGAATTCTTGTTCAAATTCTACAACCTTATTATTAACTGACAAGGCAACTCTTACCTCATTAGAACAGGTGGAATTTTCTATCAATAATAACATTTTGCCACTATTTTCCACTTATATTTACCGTTTGCTTTTCATTCTGAAGTTAACTTCATGCTACTTAATGCACTGTTGATTGTCAAGAATTTTACGATCTGCATTATTCGGTTGACTTTTAGTGTTTTGCGTAATAAACTCGCATAGAATTTATTATATCATTATAAGTATGGCGAAAAAAATGCTTCTTTGCTCGTTAAGTTAGTTAGCACTGCAATCAAGAAAACAAAAACTGGTGAAGAAAAATCAACAGGTTATTTTTATGTAAAAAAGCATATTCCAAAAAAGCTCACCAAAAAACTGGAGTTTAGGAAGTATGACCCAGTAGTCAGAAGGCATGTGTTATTTAAAGAAGAAAAACTAAAGTAATTTTTTTATAAGGGATTTTATTATTATGCAAAATTTACAATTAAGTTATCCTATAATAGTAGAGTTGGGGGATGTAAAAGATACAAAACTGAAATTAATAAAGATCATTGCACAATTAATAAGTAAGAAGTACACAACACAGAAAAAAGCAGCGAACGCTCTAAAGATTGATCAACCTAAAGTATCTCAAATCAATAGGTCAAAAATCGAAGGGTTCTCCTTAGAATACTTGCTTAACTTATTGATTGTATTGGGCCAAGACATAAACGTAAGAATAAAACATAATTCTAAACCTGCATAATATGTAAAGGACAAATAAATGCAGAACAATAAAACAGTAAGCTAAAAGGGAACTTATTACTCAACAAAACAAGACTTAAAATTTTGTGCAATGCTATTGATTATAGCTAGATATGCATCTTTTCCAGGCTCTATGTCTGATCCAATAGGATCAAGAACTACCATTTTTGCGTCATTAGAAAGGGCATTAGGCTTTATGCTATCTTCCTGTGAATGAGCAAATATACATTTAACGTTTTCTTCTTTCATTATCTTTTTTAGCTTCATTAAACTCCTCATACCTATGTAAAAATCCTCTTCTATGGAAAGAATGGCACTTGGGTGATTTAAACCAAAATATTTTTCAAAATATTGATAAGCATCGTGAGTGACGATATATTTTTGATTTTTAAAATCATTCAGTTCTTTCATGATTTCTTTTACTTCTTGGTCTATTTTTTTTATAGCTTTTGTTGTATTAGAGTTGTATCGATAGGAATTTTCTTTATCTATGTTAGACAATGTTGCACTTACAGAAAGTATCATGCTCTTTGCATTTTCTGGACTCAGCCAAATGTGTAAATCTTTTTCATCTTGAATATTAGTGATTTTTCTAGAAAATGAATGTGATCACTTGATTCTAAATTACTCGCATCAGATGGCTTTAATATATAATTATGCGCAGATGTTGCATAGCCAAGCAATTCCGGTTCTAAAATCCCTTCTGTAACAGAAGCTACAAGTGAGTGGATAGGTTTGATTGTAGCTACAACTTTTAAATTGGATGAAAAGGCGATATTATAGTATAGTGTAAATGAAAGTAATAAAAAAAAGTCAGTAAATGTCTCATATAAAGGTTGAGAAGAAGTTAAATTTTGTCAATAAATTGAATAATGTCAATAATCGTGTTCTAAAAATAGAAAATCTTGCTCTCACATATGATGGTAAAAAAATCCTTGACAATATCAATATGTTCATGGAAAGAGGAGACGTAATTACAATACTTGGTCCAAATGGTGGAGGTAAAACCTCTTTAGTGAAAGCAATTGCTGGCATAAATAAAAGCTGTACCGGTAATATCGTATTTGCTGACAACATAAAAATTGGATTGAGTTGGCTGTTACTTGATGCAAGTTAATATTCATGATGAAATAAGTAATACAACTGATTACACACTTACACTTTATTGAAAAACTGTGACATGTTTCGCTTCCGATGGAGCTTATATGCTGTATGAATAAGCTCCATCGGAAGCGAAACATGTCACAGTTTTTCAATAAAGTGTAAGTGTGTAATCAGTTGTATTACTTATTTCATCATGAACATAAAAATTGGCTATATGCCGCAAAATTTTAGTATTAGTAATTTGATGCCAATAACAGTTGAATATTTCCTTTTAAATAGCTCCTTGAAAAGACTAAAGAAAAATCAATCCATTATTACAGAAGCGATAGAGTTGGTTGGTATCGGTAACATTTTGAAGAATCAAGTGTTAGAAATTTCTGCAGGGCAAACACAACTACTACTGCTTGCACGTTGTTTAATTGCAGAGCCTGACTTGATCATTCTAGATGAACCAGTCAGTGCAATGGATATTAACGCGCGGGCTAAATTTTATGATATTATAAATAAAATAGCAAAAAAACGATTGGTATCGATTCTTATGACTTCTCATGATCTTAACTCTGTTCTACCATCCTCAGATTACGTAATTTGTATAAATAATACTATCTATTGCCAAGGCAAGCCTGATGAGATTATGAAAAATAGAACCCTAAATGAAATATTTAGCAGTTACGCAGCAAAATGATTCAAAATATTTTGCGTCTTCTGCACATAACTACAGTGCTGACACGTTACAATATATTAACTTATTTACTTCCACCATCAAAGAAATCAATAAATAAAATACAAGGCCATAAGCTAAAGTGTGCTCTTGAAAAATTAGGTCCGGTGTTCATTAAGTTTGGGCAGTCTATCTCATCACGTACTGATGTTTTAAATGAGGACATAATAAATAACTTGTTATTGATATGTGATAGCTTGCCATCATTTTCACATAAAATAGCAGTTAAAATTATAGAAAGTGAGTTTAATTGTAAATTGAGCGACATTTTTTCAAGCTTTTCTGAAAAGCCAATTGCAGCAGCATGGATTTCTCAGGTGCATAGAGCAGTTACAACTGAGGGTAAGGAAGTTGCTGTGAAGGTTTTAAGGCCAAATATTGAGAAAACATTCTCAAAGGATATAAAAATGCTTTCTTGGCTTGCAGAAATTGCAGAAAAATTTAGCGAACAATCAAAAAGGCTGAGGCCAATTGAATTAGTCAAAACTTTTGCTGAAATTTGCCGATTAGAGTTAGATCTACGTTTTGAAGCTGCTCACTCTTCAGAACTAAAGGAAAACACAAAAAATGACAGAGGTTTTTATGTACCTGAAATAGATTGGAATAGAACTGCAAAAAAGGTTTTAACATTAGAATGGATAGAAGCAACACCAATATACGAAGTTGAAAAACTGAATAATCGTAAGCAAATAGCTATCAATCTTATAGAATCGTTTTGTAGTCAGGTATACAGGGATTGTTTTTTTCATGCCGATATGCATCCTGGAAATCTAATGGTTGATAGTAATAACAATATTATTGCCCTGGATTGTGGAATCATGGGTAGAATAGATCGTGAGACATGCTATTATGTTATAGAGATACTCAAAGGCTTTTTAAATCGGGATTATGATCATGTTGCAAAAATGCACTTTAAAGCTGGTTACGTTTCATCACAGCATAGAAATTTTGTCACAGCTTGCAGGGTAATAGGTGAACCTATTATTGGGCAGCCTATACAGAAGATTTCATTTGCTAGTTTACTTGCTCAGCTATTAAAAATAACTGGTGATTTTGATATGAAAGTTCAAATACAATTGTTATTGCTGCAGAAAACTATGATTTTACTGGAAGGGACATGTAGAAAGATCTACCCAGAAATCAATATGTGGAAAGTAGTTGAAGCGTGGATAAGCAGTCAACATGAAAGTAAAATAGGGTATAGGGAAAAAATTAGAAGTTCTTATCCTGTAAAAACAATCCAAGGGATATTTAGCCTTATAGAAAAATTAAACCTAATAGCTGATAAAAAATTAGAAAACATCCTAATTAAAAATAAATCAAATGGAAAAGTCTATTTTTTTCTTTGGTCTGTAATTATAATTCTAATTGTTTTTAATTTCTTAAACTGTGGGAAAAAACTGCGTCAAACCCAATTTTTAATTCAACTTAATTTTTAATCTGCAGGAGTCGAATTGAGAATGTCCAATTTTCCACTTTCTATAACATACTTCAGCGCCTCTTGCTCCTCTTGAAGCCCAATGGCTCACCACTTATGTGCAAATTAATCGTTAATGTTGTACACGTTCTTTTCTTTTTCTACTCTCTCTTGCTCTTCAATACAATATATAGCAAGCGGATTAGCTTAAGTCTTTCGACTCCTATTTCTTCTCCTGTTCCATCGCAGTAACCATAAGTGCCTAATTTTATTTTTTCTAACGCCTCCTTAATTTTTTCTTTTCTATCTTTTCGGCGCTTGATTAATTCCTCATTTCCACTATCTCCATCAGAATAGTATGTATCAATACTATTATCTTCTAGTTCTTGTTTCTCCAACTCAGCGAGTATTGATTGTAACTTTAAGCTGAAGTATTCCAGTTGTTTTACGCTCATATATTCTTCATCTTCTGAAGGAGTGTAATCCTCTGGTGACTTTATTTTCGATAACTTTTATGGCATTATCAAAAAATAATAAAACCTATATAACTTATGAACAAAAAATTATACTACCTCAAAGTAAACACTATAATTTATAATAAACATTTAAAAGCCTAGTATGATCGACTCAGTAAAAAAATTAGTAACAGATGATAAGAACTTTACCTATATAGTATGTATTTTTATCATAATGTTAAGTTTATCTTCATTTACACTTGAAAACAACAATAAACAAGAAGTTATGTTAACATTAACATGGATATGTGCTACATTTGTTTTGCAGATCTCTACAAATAATTTGTTTACATCTGATTATCATGATGGAATATTAGAGCAAATCTTTGTACAGCCACTCTCTTCTAGGCTTACAGTTGCTTATAAAATTTTCGCTCACTGGTTATTATTTGGGTTACCGATTTCAGTAATTTCTTCCATATTCAGCTTTGCAATTTTAGATAATAGTGTTGAACACTCAATAGCAGTTGGAGTGTCTTTATTATTTAACACGCTGATAATCATTAATATTTCAGCTACTGGAAATGCATTGATGATTGGTCGAAACAACTTAGCATCAGGAGTATCGCAAATTCTTGTTTTGCCAATGATAATGCTAACCTTCGTGTATTTTAAAATGCTAACTCAACTTGAAAATTTGTCCTTGAATATTTATACACTACTAATCACCATGTTAATTTTTATCATTTTGATTGTTAACAGCACTATAACTACTCACATGGCATTAAAATTTGCTGTGGAACAGGATTGAAAAATCTTACTGTTATTCAGTAGGTATCCGTTCAGCAGAGTGGCAAAATAGGTAGACAAGATAAACCAAAAAATCAAGAAAAAGTGAGTTTACAACAAATGGTGTCATGCAAGTAGCTGACAACATAGAAACGAAAAAACTTACTTGACAAACTCCGCCAGCCCCCTTATTATGGCAGCAAGGGTATTTATGACTCAAAACTTGTTTTTGACCTGCAGGCTCAATGACAAAATTCAGTAAAAACTCAGAGTATTTATTGGCGGATTACATAAAATTATAGCGGCTGCATGTCTTTTTTTATTTTTTCTACATTCAGCCAAATCGCGCTTATTTTAAGCGTTAGCACATTATTACAGCGCCACTTACAGTAATTTAGAGTCAAAACTCGCACCACGGGGTTTCTTTTGCCTTTTTTTTCGTTTGGTAAATTTCTTAAATATTTATGGCTAAAAAGCTCAAGAGAGGTGTCATTCCAGCGCGTAACGCTGGAATCTAGTCTTTATTATGCAGCCTACTTGACATTCATTAAAGTTAAGTTTTCTGGATCCAAGTAGTCAAGGCACTGAGAGGACAGGAGAAGGAGGCTACTTGGATGACAGGGGAAGGTATTAGGATGACACCCTGACAATCGTCATTCCGCTACTCGTTAGCGGAATCTGCTGTGGCGGCATAAACTCAAATCATTTCAAAATTCAATCCAAAGAGGTATCATTATGTCAAACAACTTCAATTTTAAAGAATTTTTTAACCACTATGAAACAAATAGTACGTCAGATGATATACAAAGGTATTATTTGCTGTGGAAATCAGTAATAGCGCAGGCAATGATTGATGCAGCAAGTCACTGCAAAAAAAAAACAGAAAGCTTGGTAGAGAAACGTAAGGCGATTTCTTGGTTGTCAGACTTTAGTCAAGATTTTGTGCACTCATGTATATTGGCTGACTGTGATCCGGTAAATGTAAAAAACAAAATACAGCCAATTTTAAAAAGCCTTACTAGATAAAGCCTTTTTAATGAGGTTTACTCCTTTTACCGAAAAAAATATCATGCAATCTCCTATCTATAGTTTCCTCTATATCTTTGATTAATAGCTGCTTTATCATATTTACTTTTCGCTTTGCATCTTGAGCTTGACGCTCATTGTTACCACTGTTATTGCTTTAATTATTCTTATCACTATAACTACTGCCACTTGGTTTGCTACTGGTACTGAACTCACTACCCTTTTTTCCTCTTGTGTTGAGTATCTGCACTATCTTTTCCTTTAAAAAAGACTTCCAACCTGTGCCAAGTAATAATTTATAGAGAAAATGCGGAGTAAGAAACGCCACTAATATTCGAATAGAAATTCCGTAACCGAGATCTTCCCTATTTTCATAATACCACTTGCAATATTGAAACAAACGGTAAAACGCATTTTTGAAAGAGCAAAATTCTACAGCATACCAAAAACCATTGCTGAGAAACATGAGCATAATGCTGAACGCGTAAAGATACATTGTGCAGAGAAACAGCTTTACAACTATATCTTTCAAGCTGCCTAGTATATAATTAAATAACCTTAATCTATAGAAAAGTGCTGCCTTACCACTTGGCTACACCCCAATACTACTTACATCAATAACACTATTAGCCCAATTAGTAAAAGATTTATTTGCTTTTTCTATGGACATCACAGCAATAGCTGGCTGATCATAAGAATGCATTGCTTCGATTTTTTCCACAATTTTATCAACTTGATCATTCCTGCTCTTCATAATTACCACTACTTCACAACCACTGTTAATTTCACCCTTCCATAAATACAGAGAATTTACTTCAGTTACACATACAATTAACTTCTCGTTTAACAATTCTTCAGAAATAGTTTTAGCCTCATTTAAATTTGAAAAAGTTGAAAACTAAATTATTCATTAGAATCTATATAAACGCATTGCTACTATACTCCACTCAGGTTTATTCATCAAGAGAAAATAGATTAGATTTTTCTGTTATTCTAGCACTCTCTTCTGTCATTCCAGTGCCTCCTTCCCCTGTCATCCCAGCACCCTCTTCTGTCATTCCAGTGCTTCCTTCCCCTGTCATCCCAGTGGTCTCTTCTGTCATCCCAGCGCCCCCTCTTGTCATCCCAGTGCGTGGCACTGTGATGGCTTTGTTGCATCGCTACTTATGAAAGGCTAACTATAGTTAGAATTATAAGCAACCTATTGAAAACTTGTTTTTTTGCAATCAATCTCATCAAATTTAAGAATAGTAATTTATTATTTATATTAATAAATTTAATTCTATTGAAAATAGCTAAAGCATTGAAATTCTTGAATTTTAGCCAGATTAGTGAGTGGTAGTGAAATTTCTTTTACTCAAATTTAGGTATTCACTGAACGTTCTTATTATAAATACCAGAATAATAAGCTACTGATATTCTCCATCTTCTTTATCTTTAATCCATCATAGCTAGCGATGCAACAAAGCCCACTGGGATCCAGAAAACTTCACTTTAACTAAGTGGCTGCATAATAAAGACTAGATCCCAGTGTCACGCACTGGGATGACAGGAGAAGAAGGCTACTTGGATGACAAAAAGGGGCTACTCGGATGACACCCTGACAACCGTCATCCCGCTACGTGTTAGCGGGATCTATGTTAAGAGATACCGCGGCGGTATGACGTAGGACTGCTGTCATTCCAGCGCTCCTTTCTCGTCATCCCAGTGCCCAGACACTGGGATCCAGAAAAATTGATTATGTACTATACAACATTTTCGATCAAAAGCTGGATTCCAGTGTCAAGCACTGGAATGACATCATAGGGGCTACCTGCATAAGTGTTGAAAGTAACACAAGAAAGACATAAAGAACTATTATTGCAAGAAAATGGAGGCAATAATGGATCAAATAGAAAGAGTACTAAATTTAATAAAAGATGAAGATTTAAAAAGGCTAGGAAAATTAAGTGAAGTAGATAAATGTAATACTAAATTGTTGGGCAAGATTATATTTAAAGGTCTAATGAAGTTAATATTAATGGGGCAAAAAACAAGCCTAAGAGCGCTAGAAATGGTAATAAACAGGTGTATAATGGATAAGAATAGCGATAAAAGTACAGTAACATACAGTGGTTTGTCAAAAAGGTTAAAAGTTATAAATCCAGAATATTTTAAGGGAGTATATATTGATTTGATGAGCAAGATTAAAAAGCTATTACCCCAAAAAACATCAAATAACTTACATAAGTTTGATTCGACGATCATAGATTTATCGGGATATCTCATAAAAGATGGGCTAAAAATAGGCGGTAAAAGTAATGACAGTCAAGTTAAAGTGAGTGTAGGATTAAAGGATCAATTGCCGACAAGTATAAGAACCTGTTCATAATCTTTTGAGGAACAAAGCAGTGAAAGCAAGAACTACCATTTGCAAGCTGGTGTTGAGTTTACGCTCGCAATTTTTCCATAACCGTCTACATTTTTCCAACCAAGCAAAAGAACGCTCTACAACCTATCTTTTTGGCAATACAGCAAAGGTATGTAATTCACTGCGTTTTATTACCTCAACAGTTGCACCAATAGTTGCTTTTATTTGTGTTGCAAAATTCTCTCCCGTATAGCCTGCATCAAGCAGTACATTTTTAACTCCCGAGAGGTTTTCTTTTGCATTTTCTACCGTTCTCACAGCACTGCTACGGTCAGTTATCTCTGCTGTTGTTACATAAATTGCATGTGGCAAACCTTGCGTATCTACTGCAATATGGCGTTTTATTCCTGAAATCTTTTTGCCTGCATCGTAGCCTTTTTCTTCAGCAGTATCTGCATTTTTTACACTCTGTGCATCAATTATGCAGAAGCTGGTTTTTTCTTTCCGACCATTGTTTTGTCGGACTACGCCAAATATTTTTTTAACACCAGCTCCAGAACACTTTCTTTATTTGCATCTGGTTTTTCACTCCACTTCTTAAAATAGTCGTAACAATTGCGCCATTTTGGAAACTCTTTTGGTAGCATTCTCCACTGACAACCGCTTTTCAGAACGTATAACACTTCACAAAATACATCATACAAATCAAGTTTTCTTGGTTTTGTTTTTTTTCTACAGGACTCTAGATCTGGTAATATAATCTCAAATCTTTCCCGACTTATATTACTTGGGTATAAACTCCTCATATATACATTATCTCTTAGTTTATTCCTTCCTTGGGATCATGTACAGGTTCTAAGATTTTGTAAAGCACAAGAAGAAAGTAGTGAAGATATAGCATTAGTGAGAGCAATTAATGAAGCTAAAGTTGAAAAAGAGGATATTTTATTATTTGATAGAGGAATCAGAAAAGTTGGAACTTTTGCCGATGAAAAGGAGTACAAATTTATCACAAGAGTTAAAGTTGGAAGAAAACATGATGTTATAAGCAGGAACAAAGTTATAAAAGAACAAAAATCGGATGGATCAGAGATTTTAGAAGAAATAATAGTTAATCTTTATCGTGCACGAGGTAAAGTGGCAGAAAAGCATGATCTACGGCTAATAAAAATCAAAAATAAAATTGGAGATGAAATATGGTTTTTGACAAACTTGTTTGAAATGCCAGCTTATGAAGTAACAGAGCTATATAGGCGCAGATGGGATATAGAAGTGTTCTTTAAATTTATAAAGCAAAATTTTGGATATAAGCACTTTTTAAGCCATACTATGAATGGCATGAAGGTACATGATTATTATTACGGCTTTGTTATTTCTTGTTTATAAAATCAAAAATAATCTACATGGGTTCAAAATACCATTACTGCAATTCACATTGGATCTAAATGACTCTTTTATACGTTCGATTGTTTTACTGTCGGGAGGAAATTTACATGCCGTTGATCATCTCATATCACGTTATTTTTTATACTTTCAGCACTTATGGGGCACTGGGATGACAAGAGAGGGTATTGGAATGACTGAGGATAATGTAAAAAGTCTAATTATAAATTTAAGTCGACTATAGTCAAAAACAAAAAAGGATGTTACTCATTGAGTAACATCCTTTGGAGAAAGTGAGTGGTTTTGTTTATCCTACTGTTTTCACCTGCGTAGATTCTGGCTTACTTGTAAAAGATAAGACTTAATCTGACAGACAAGAATTAACTGACAGAAGAATTGAGGTAGTCAAAACTAATATCAGTCTCTTGTGTAATGCTACTAATATTTTTCTGAAAAGCAATATGTTTGCTATCAAGAAAAGTCTGCATAGGCGTCTTACCATAGCAATATTTACCTGAATGAGGTCTTGTTTCATTGTAAGAACGCAACCAATAATCAACATCTGTAAAAGATAAGACTTAATCTGACAGACAAGAATTAACTGACAGAAGAATTGAGGTAGTCAAAACTAATATCAGTCTCTTGTGTAATGCTACTAATATTTTTCTGAAAAGCAATATGTTTGCTATCAAGAAAAGTCTGCATAGGCGTCTTACCATAGCAATATTTACCTGAATGCGGTCTTGTTTCATTGTAAGAACGCAACCAATAATCAACATCAATCTGTAGACCTTCCAAAGAATTGTAGATTTTCTTTCTGAAGATAATATTGTAACACTCATCTTGCATAGTTCTATGAAACCTTTCACATATGCCATTAGTCTGTGGAGAATTGGCTTTGGTCCTAGAATGATCGATATTTTCGATTCCCAAATAAAGCTGATAAGCGTGATTTTCAGGCTTACCACAATACTCTGTTCCTCGGTCTGTAAGGACACGCAATAATGGCACATTTTGCTCATCGAAAAATGGTATCATTCTATCATTCAGCAAGTCAGCAGCAGTAATAGCCGTTTTGTCTGTATAAAGCTTGGCAAATGCTACTCGAGAATAAGTATCAATGAAGGTCTGCTGGTAGATTCTTCCTATGCCTTTTATATTACCTACATAATAGGTATCTTGAGAACCCAAATAACCTGAATGTTCAGTGTCAATTTCACCATGTGCTTCTCTTTGTTCTTTAACTTTTTCTAAAGCTGCAAGTTGCTCTTCGGTTAATATAATTCCATCTTGAGCTACTTTTGTTTCCAGTGCTTTAAGTCTTTTCTTGAAAGTTTCAAGATCATTTCTCAGCCATATAGATCTCACTCCTCCCTGAGAAATTATTATACCTCTTTTTCTCAGTTCATTTGCAGCTCTTTCTTGCCCATATGGTGGAAATTCCGTTGCTATACCAATCGCTGCTCTTTCTATATCGTCGGAAACTCTATTCGCTAATAGAGGTTTTTTCTTACTTATCTCGTGTAATGCTTCTTCTCCTCCATTTTCGTACAACTCTTTGAATCGATAAAATGTATCTCTTGAGTATCCCATCACTTTGCATGCTTGAGATACATTTCCTAGTTGTTTTGCTAGTTCTAATAACCCTAGCTTTGGTTTTAGTATATTTGTTTGTATTGTACTCATTTCTAACACTCCTTTCTTTTATTATTTTATAACTTACTTTTTTAAATTGTCAGATCAAGTCTTATTTAATACACTTCTATTAGCGAATAGAGTTTCCGACGATATAGAAAGAGCAGCGATTGGTATAGCAACGGAATTTCCAGCATATGGGCAAGAAAGAGCTGCAAATGAACTGAGAAAAAGAGGTATAATAATTTCTCAGGGAGGAGTGAGATCTATATGGCTGAGAAATGATCTTGAAACTTTCAAGAAAAGACTTAAAGCACTGGAAACAAAAGTAGCTCAAGATGGAATTATATTAACCGAAGAGCAACTTGCAGCTTTAGAAAAAGTTAAAGAACAAAGACAAGCACATGGTGAAATTGACACTGAACATTCAGGTTATTTGGGTTCTCAAGATACCTATTATGTAGGTAATATAAAAGGCATAGGAAGAATCTACCAGCAGACCTTCATTGATACTTATTCTCGAGTAGCATTTGCCAAGCTTTATACAGACAAAACGGCTATTACTGCTGCTGACTTGCTGAATGATAGAGTGATACCATTTTTTGATGAGCAAAATGTGCCATTATTGCGTGTCCTTACAGACCGAGGAACAGAGTATTGTGGTAAGCCTGAAAATCACGCTTATCAGCTTTATTTGGGAATCGAAAATATCGATCATTCTAGGACAAAAGCCAATTCTCCACAGACTAATGGCATATGTGAAAGGTTTCATAGAACTATGCAAGATGAGTGTTACAATATTATCTTCAGAAAGAAAATCTACAATTCTTTGGAAGGTCTACAGATTGATGTTGATTATTGGTTGCGTTCTTACAATGAAACAAGACCGCATTCAGGTAAATATTGCTATGGTAAGACGCCTATGCAGACTTTTCTTGATAGCAAACATATTGCTTTTCAGAAAAATATTAGTAGCATTACACAAGACACTGATATTAGTTTTGACTACCTCAATTCTTCTGTCAGTTAATTCTTGTCTGTCAGATTAAGTCTTAACTTTTACAATTTAAGTTAGTCAATGAGGCGCTTCTAGTTGGTACTTCTGGAGTTCCTACCCTAGTAAGGTTGCTAGTACTATTACGTCGTGCAACTCCTGGTCTTCCTCCTATTGTTGCAGTTTTATCAGTATTTTCAGTTGGAATAGGAGTACCAACGTAAAAAGTGCTATTTCCTACTTTTATAGGTGGCTCTGTACTATCAGTCCTTACAGAATCTAGTGAACCCATTGAAGTGCTTCTTAACAGGCTGTTAGATTGTTCAGAGTTTTTTCTTCTTACTTTAAAGGGAATGATAAAGATCTGCTAGGTTTAGCACTACCTTCTTCAAACATGTTACTACGCATTTTAAGTGATCCTTTGAGAATATGATCTTCTTTGCATTTCGCAATAACTTCCTTAATTTCATCGTGATGTTCAGAGAAAACACGGTCGATGAAATAAACATCGCTAGGCAATGCTTTCTGTTTTATCAAGACATGCAAATCTTTTTCATCCAAATGCTTAATGAAGTCCTTTTGTACTTGCCACTTAGGAGTATGCTCTATCGATTCTGATTTTGCCTCTTCTGCTATTTTTAAATCAATTTTTAACAATATTCCAGAAAGTATATTTTTTACTAACTTAGAAATATCTCCTTTATCAGTGAAAATCTTTTTTAGTTCGTACTTTATTTTACCGGCTTTCTTGCGATCTTCCTCAGGAAACTTTGTCATTTTTTCTATAGCAGCACCTTCCTTAGAATGATTGTAAAATACAACTCTATCCCTTTCCTTAAAGCTTTTTTTCAGTGAATCTACACCTTCTCCCACCTTATCTTTAACATGCACAGCACCATCTCTAACTTTTCCGGCAGCGTATGTTGATGCGTCCTTAACTTTTTCGGCAGTATATTTCGCCCCATCAACTGTTTTTTCTGCTGACCATTTGAGCCCTTTATATCCAGATTGAACTGTTTTTACAGCGACTTTTACAGCGAAATATAAAGCAAGACCAACTATAGCACCTGGTATAGCAAGTGTTGCACCAACTGCCAAAAGTGGTAGTACTGCCGTAAATAATCCACTTGCTGCACTTACTACAAGAATCTTATCTCCTTGTTTCATCTTAGAGAATTCTGTATCCCCTTTTAACAGGTCAGTAATTCTTTCTTTTAGCTTCTTGGGATCCTTAGCAGCCTCTAAATTTAATGAATCTTGCGTCGTTTTATTCAAACCAAGATCATTTCCTTGTTCAGTTACAACAGAATTTTTTTCATTAGGAGACATTTTAAACCTCACTATTAATTAAATATATTATAATTGTATTCCTTGATTCTTAAGTTAGTGTTAAATTGATTGCCAGTATTTATTGTCTTCAAATAATTTTAGAAAAAGAACACTCATCTTTTTGGCTGTTATAACTTTAATAATAATAGCTTTACTATTTCGGTATAATTCCCATTTTCACGAAGACGTAGTGCACTTAAAGAGTGACAATAAAGAATTCAAAAAAAAGCCAGAAAATTTTATAGAGTCGACCATACTACATAGAGAAAAGGAAGTGTATGATCATGTTTTTCACCCTGACAATTAATTTGTAAATGAAATAGTAATTTATATTTGCATTTTCTTATTTAAATAAGTAATATTAACGCATTAATTAGAGAATCAATCATTATGTTTGATGATAATAATCCTTGGAATCTGGGAAAGAAACCGGTAGGGAACAAAACTCCTAATAATGAACATATTTTAAGTAAAGCTGTATCTGATATAAGGTTCTTTCTTAATGGATTAACCAGAAACAGGGGCAAAAAACCTTATTTCATCATTGTCATTATTTTGCTGCTCTATGCTTGCACTGGCTTTTATATTGTCCATCCTAGTGAAGAAAGTATAGAACTTACCTTTGGTAGATATTCTAATACAGAAACACCTGGTTTGCGTTATCACTTTCCCTACCCTATTGGCAAGGTTTTTAAAGTGAACGTTAAGGAAGTAAATGGTGAAGAAATTGGGGTAAGTAGTTCTTATGGACGAGATACAGATCGTGGTGAAGGTGTGATGCTAACTGGAGATGAAAATATAGTCAACGTTAACTTCGAGGTTCAGTGGGGCGTTAGAGATGCTAAAGACTATTTATTCAAAGTGCGGGATTACAAACCCGGTTTCAGTGTTAAAAATGCTGCTGAAAGTGCCATGAGAGAAATAATAGGTAAAAACACGATCTCTTTTGCACTTGGTCAAGGCAGGCCAGAATTTTCTAGAGATACTAGAATTCTATTGCAGCAGATTCTTGATGGATACCAAATGGGCATAGAGATTTTATCTGTTCAAATGAAAAAAATTGATCCACCAGAAAAAGTAATCAGTTCGTTTAGAGATGTACAAAGCGCTCGTGCAGACAAAGAGCGTACTATAAACGAAGCATACGCTTATAATAACGGTATTATACCTCGAGCAAAGGGTGAAGCGATAAAGATAAAATTAGATGCAGAGGCATATGAGAATGAAGTAATAAATGAAGCAAAAGGTAATGCAAATCGCTTTTTATCTCTTTATGAGGAATATAGACAGAATCCTTCTCTCGTTAAGAATCGTATTTATCTTGAAACTATGGAAAATATTTTCAGTAAGGTAGACAAATTTGTTGTAACTGATGATCTGAAAGGTATGTTTTCTTATTTACCTCTTACAAATTTAGGGAAATAACCATGAGTAGTAATATTAAAACTGTTTTTGTTTCTGTATTTATTGTTTTATTGATTGTTTTATTTAATTCAATATTTGTTGTGCAAGAAACAAAGCAAGCGATAGTTATACAACTCGGTAAAGTTGTAAGAGATGTTAGGGAAAGTGGCTTATATTTTAAGTTACCATTCATAAATAGTGTATAGTTTCTTGATAAAAGAGTTTTAGATTTAAGTCCTGATAAGATCCCAAGGGAAGTGATAACAGCGGATCAAAAACGTATCATAGTAGATGCGTATGCAAAATATAAAATAACAAATCCTGTTACTTTTTACCAGGCTGTGAGAAATGAATCAGGGCTGGTTAGAAGATTGTATCCAGTTATAGAAGCACACATAAGGGAAAATATAGGTAGGTTTTCGTTGATTAGTTTGTTGAACGAAAAAAGATCAGAGGTTATGCAATTGATTCACCGTGGAGTTTATTATGAAGCTGAAAAATTTGGCATAGAAATAATAGATGTAAGAATTAAGAGAGCAGATTTACCAGAAGAAAATAGTTCTGCAATATTTCGCCGTATGCAAACTGAAAGGGAAAAAGAAGCAAAAGAAATTAGAGCAGAAGGAGAGCAAGCTGGGCAGGAAGTTAGATCAAAAGCTGATAAATTAAAAAGGGAAATTATCTCCAGTGCAGTAAAAGAATCATATGAAATAAGGGGCCGTGGTTATGCTGAAGCAACTAGAATTTATAATGAGGCATTTAAGGTTGATGAATAGTTTTTTAACTTTTATCGCTCCATGAGCGCTTACAGTAAATCATTTGTCGAAAATAATACTAAATTTGTACTTTCACAAAACAATAACTTTTTAGATATTTTAAACAAAGGATGGAAATAATTTATGAAAAGTAAGGCATTTATTTTATCTATATTTGATTATTTTCTAATTGCATTTTCTTCGTACGCTAATATGTTTGATTGGAATGCAAAAAAGGTCGTTGATGCTAGCACTACTGCATGTAACTGTAATCAAGGACTTGCCGATTTAGTGGAAGAACTTATTTCTGCGGTTGTAAATATTTCAAGCGAACAAATCATCAAACAAGAAAATAATAGCAGAACTAGAGTTCCACCTATGCCAAGAAATAATTTCTTTGATGATTTTAGAGAATTTTTTGAGCATTTTGATCAGTTTTTTATGGATAGGGGCCCTAGTGTTCACAGAGAGGTGGTGTTGCTTGGTTCTGGGTTTATTATAGAAAAAGGTGGAACTATAGTAACCAATTATCACGTTATTAAAAACGCCCAAGATATCACAGTTACTATGAACGATAATACTTATTTCAAAGCAGAAGTTTTAGGCTATGATCCAAGGACTGATCTTGCTGTGCTTAAGGTTCATTCTAATAAAGATCTTCCTTTTGTTGCATTTGGCAATTCTGATACAGCAAGGGTTGGCGATACAGTTATTGCAATAGGTAACCCATTTGGTTTGGGTAGCTCTGTAAGCACAGGAATTATATCTGCAAGGTCCAGAGACATTAGTATCGGCACTATGAATGAATTTATCCAAACTGATGCTGCAATTAATAGAGGCAACTCTGGAGGGCCATTATTTGATTTAAATGGAAAAGTTATAGGCATTAACACCGCTATCTATTCCCCATCTGAGTCTGGCGGCAACGTGGGTATAGGCTTTGCTATACCATCTAATTTAGCTATGTCAATTATTGACGCATTAAAACGTGGCAAAAAAATAAAACATGGTTGGCTTGGTGTGCAAGTTCAGCCTATAACGAAAGAATTTGCTGAGTCTTTGGGTTTAAAAGATATAAAAGGTGCACTGGTTGCAAGTATAGTAAAGGATAGCCCTGCAGAAAAAGGTGGAATTAAGGTGGGTGACATATTATTAGAATGTGATGATAAAAAAATTGATAGAATGACACAACTGCCTCAAATGGTTTCAAGAACTGAACCTGGAAAAAAAGTACAAATTAAGTTACTTAGAAAAGGCAAAGAGGTCAATATTAAGGTTGTGATTAAAGAATCTGCAAATGATGATCAAGAAGAAAATAGATCAACATCCGATTACATAACTGGTTTAACTGTTTCAAACCTGTCAAAAGAATCAAAAGAAAGTAATCCTACAAA
The DNA here is from genome assembly GCA_034190945.1 of Octodonta nipae. Classification (NCBI taxonomy): domain Eukaryota; kingdom Metazoa; phylum Arthropoda; class Insecta; order Coleoptera; family Chrysomelidae; genus Octodonta; species Octodonta nipae. The sequence continues at coordinate 99,370,037 of CM067217.1, forward strand.
AGGTGTGATAGTTACTACCGTAGATAGTAACAGTAATGCCACGCTGCGTGGTATTAAAAAAGGAGACATTATTATCCAATTAGATGGAACCGATATAGAAAATACTAATGATTTTCAAAAACAACTTGATTCAGCAGTAAAGAAAAACGGTAAAGATTCAATAATGTTGCTTATTTACCGCAATGGAAATCAATTCTTTACTTCGATAAAGTTGAAGAAATAGCACTCGTAGGTTATTTACTAAATTAGCAGCATTGTAAGCCTGCCATTGTAACACCTCAATCTTACAAGACAAATCAAAACCATTAAAGTCTACATTCCATTCACTAAAATACACATATGGATAATATAAATTTTCTAAAATTCATTGAACTGTGCTTTCAAACAGTGGTGCCGGGATGTGAGTATAATGATTATCAGTACATAAAAGTCATAGCAGATAGGCTGGAAGCAGCGAATGCTGGCGAAGTAAGGCGCATAATATTCAATATGCCTCCGCGTTCAATGAAGTCCATATGTGTGAGTGTTGCGTGGCCCGCATGGATACTGGGAAATCAGCCAACTGCAAGAATAATAGTTGCAAGTTATTCTAAGTTGCTTAACGAAAAACATTCGCTCGATACGAGGTGCATAATGCAATCCAATTGGTATAAAGAACTATTTCCAGAGGTAAAATTATCCAAAGACCAGAATACCAAACACAAATTCCAAACAGTGCAGAGAGGATACAGAATCGCAACATCAGTTGGAGGAACATTAACCGGTGAAGGTGGTGACTTTATTATTGTGGATGATCCGCTTAACCCTGCTCATGCTTTGAGTGAGACATTTAGAAAACGTGCCACAAATTGGTTCGATCAGACTTTGGTAACGAGACTCAACGATAGAAAAAAAGGAGTAATTGTGCTTGTGATGCATAGGCTCCACCTGGAAGACTTAACTGGGCACCTCTTATCTAAGCCAAAAAACATATGGCATCACATTTGTTTGCCAATGATTTCTGAAAATAAGGAGGTTATTTATTCAATTAATAACCATACTGGTGTCATTCCAACCCCCCTCCTGTCATCCCAGTGCCCAGACACTGGGATGGCTTTGTTGCATCGCACCTTATGCTGGTAGTAATTTACGATAAATATCATGTAGCCATTTCAAATTTAGCCATACCAATTTCAGTAAATTGATTAAGCAAATAGCACTTAATCAGCAATTCTTTTTCGCGATTTACTTCGGATTTATTCCTAAAGCTGAATCCAAATATTTGCTTTAATCTTGAGAAAAACCCTTCAATATAAGATCTTTTCCCATAATTTACTTCTTTTTCCATTCTTTCACGCCATCTTCACCGTATAATTTTATTAACCTAATAGCAGCATTTCTGTCAGACATATAATCTATTTCTGGATGTTCTGCCGCATTGTTTATTGGTGGAATTTTTGCCTTTATATCATATTCGTGACACAATTTGTAAAACTTGTGCCTATCATATGCCCTATCTGCATATAGTGCTTTTATGACATGAACTTCTTTAAGCAAATCGCAAGCTCCATAGTGATCAGACCGTTACTGTATTTTACAGCTATGGCTTTTTTGCAGTTTATATTCAACATTACATGCAATTTTCTTGTCTGTTCATAGCCACTCTGTCAGCGCTTATTTTCCTTCAGGGGTATTGTTGTAAATGCTGATACCTGTACTATCTATAGCAATTTCGATGTCTTCCATATTATTTTCTGCAATCATTGATCTTAATATTAAGTTTCTTTTGATGCTTGTGAATAGCTGCAAATCTCTTCCTATTTGTTGCAGATATCCTTTTATAAACCCCACCGTTTGTCTTAAACCAATTCTAAAAAGATTGACAATTATATGCACCAAAATCATAACTTTACCACTGTAAATATAGTTGCCGCCTTGCATTTTTGGACTATTTTCATACCAATTTTCTATGGCCTCATTGATATAATGAAAAATATTTCCTCTTTCCTGGAGAAATTTGTTATATTCATTTTGGTTACTGACTTTCATTTTCTGTGGCATATTTTTTCTTCAACAGTTAAATGGTTATTTATAATGAATTTTGTCAGTAGCCACCAGATTTTTTCGGTTGCTATGCAACAAAGCCCACTGGGATCCAGAAAATTCAACCGCAAAAGACTGGATTCCAGCATCAAGTGCTGGAATGACACTACCTGCAAGAGTATTATACTCAAGAGAAGAAAATGAGTTATTATATCCCCTGGAGGGAGGAAGAGAAGAAGTTGAGATGATAAAAGTTGAACTCGAGAGTTACGCTTTTGCTGCTCAATATCAACAAAATCCTCTGCCGCTTTCAAGTGGTATAATTAAACAAGAGTGGCTAAAGCGCTATAAAAATTTCCCTGATAATCTCTCACATGTAACTCAAAGCTGGGACACTGCAGTTTCAACAAACGATTCCAGCGACTTTAGCGTCTGCACCACCTGGGCAAAAATAGATAATAAATTCTATTTACTTGATGTATATCGAGCAAAGCTTGAGTATCCAAAGCTTAAAGAGCAAGTTCTGTCACTAGCTGCAAGATGGACGCCACACGCAATTTTGATTGAAGCAAAAACGAGTGGTCAACAATTAACACAAGAGCTAAAAGCAAATAGCGATCTACCCATTATTGAAATTGTGCCACACAATGACAAGCTCACTCGATTTTATCAAATTGTTCCGGTGATAGAGTCTGGCAGGGTTTTTCTGCCACAGCAAGCAGTATGGCTCAATGATTTTGAGTACGAAATTTTAATGTTCCCGGAAGTTCGCCATGATGATCAAGTAGACAGTACGGTGCAATATCTGCAATGGACAAGAAAAACTAACACCAGTGCTTTCAGGGTCAGGGACTTTGGCTCCAACCCTAACAAAACACTTAGGTGGCTAAGAACAGTGGATTAGATTAAGGTTAAATTACCTTCAAAAAAAATCAACTTACTATTGAACCTTGTCTCTGCCCGAAGGATTCCGAAGTAACATCCTCAATTTGTGTAGAGATGATACATTGCTTCTTAAAAGCTTGAACCACCTCTTTTCCAGAACGTTTTGGCGATCCTCCTCTAGTATTCTCACAATCCATAGACTCATAATCACTACTTGTTATTGCCTCAGCTTTAGAGCTTACGTTTTCAGCATCAGTCGCCTCCCCTGAAGAGATACCGCTGTCTTTATTATCTTCGGACTTCATCTTTTTAGCTTTTGATTTATCTTTAGCATACTTTAGCTCTTCCAAAAGCGACTCTGTTTCCCAAGGTCCACGAGTATGGTCAAGCCGGTATCCAGCTTTGTATTTCCCAATTGGAATGTCTTCTAATGCGTTTTCATCAGGATAACAGGCTGTAACTGCTTCGCAATGTTTTATCCTATCGTAATATCCTCCTTCTCTTTCTATTCCTTTCACCTTGGAATTTACCAATTCGTACTTTTTAGATTTCACTGCCTCTTCGACAGTGTTAATGTCGATATCTCCTGTTTCCGCTTTTTTCTTATACCCATAAATAAAAGTTTTTTTAAGTTAAATAAGGCACCACGACTTATATTAGCAACAACTGTTGTTTCTTGGTTTTTCTCACAATTAGAAAGAAATTCAAATGGAAACTCATCTAGATCATAGGCTTCTTTCTTATCTTTACAATACTCTTCTTTCGTCTTCTTTTTCACCTCCTCTAAATATTCTTTTACATCAACACTATCAGGAATTAAACTAGCAATCTTCCCATTTTTTACAATAAAGTTAGTATCAGGAAGGTCGAAATTATTATTACTGTAGTTAAACGCATAAAGCAATTCTTTAAACAAGTTTTTTTCTTCCTCGGTAAGAGGTTTATCAGAAGACTTACGCTTTTCCAATGATGTACCCCTAAACCGTCGTAATTGCTCTCTGAATAACAATTCTACTTCACAAGTGTCACCACTACGGTCAAGCACGTATTTAACTTCTTCAAATGCAATTGGAAATATTTTCATTGCCCCTTCATCAGGAAAACAATCCTGACATGCTTCTTCAATTGCCTCTTCATCAGAAAAACAACCCTCACATGCTTCTTCAAGAGAATCTTTTAGCTGGCGATCTACCCATTCGTCCTTTTCACGTTTCTGTACCTTCTTGACGGCACTAATGTCAATAGCATCTACGTTTTCCCCAAACTTCTGACTAAAAAGGATTTTTAAGTTAGATAAAGCACCACTACTTATATTAGCAACAACTGTTTTTCCTTTTTTTTCTTCATAATTAAGTTTAAATGGAAACTCATTGAGATCGCAAAGTCCTCTTGCTTCTTCCTCACCTTTACAATACTCTTCTACTGCCTGAAAATATTTCTCTCTGTCAACATTATCATGGAGTAAACTAACAATTTTCCCATCTTTTGCAAAAAAGTTAGTATAAACACCACCATAAGTATAATTCGTTAAGTTCAATGTATAAAGCAATGCTTCAATCAACTTTTCTTCTTTCTCACTAATGTTAGCACCTGCCTGAGGACCTTTCCATGATGAAGGTCCACTCTGTGACAATGACCATACACTTGGAGCTGGTAATGACCAACGGTTCGGTTGCTGAGACCAAGCACTAGTCCCTGCTGATCCACTTTCATTAACACCTTTCCATGATGAAGGTCAACTAGAACTCAACTGCGGCGATGGCAGGAACTCTCTACTCATTCCAGGAACATCCAACTGATTTACTGGAAGCAATACAGGGAACTTTTCCGACTCTCGCCTGGGAGAATCCTTTAATACTCCATCCTGACTTTGCGTGGGCAACCTCTGTGTCTGTACCTGCTCAACCGATGATCTTGGATAACCACTTGAAGCACCAGAATTCTCAAGTCTCGGAGGTGAATTACTATCATAACCACTATCTCTGTCTTCTTGCCTTTGTTTAGGCGGTGTTCTTAGTCCACTCGGGCCTGCATGTGTAGGAAAATTGAATGGCGACTGTGCAGGCGACAATGCTTGAAAACGAAGCTCAGGGTCAATGGCCAGTTCATGGTCTTTGTTGATTACAGAGCTTTCCATGATTTTAGTTATCACACAGTGAGAAATGTATGGATTGGAAAAGTCTATACCGTATACCTCACTGCTTCCATTCACTGATAGCTTTGCTTGAGTTCTACCATTAACATCACGAAACACAACATCGTCAAATGCCTGATTTAGTTTATCAGCACACATAAAGCCAGTTAACATTATTTCTGTTGATTGATCAATAAATCGCATTATCAAATCTTTGAATGCTTTTACATCACTACGAACTTTGCTATCAGCATGAAAACCCATACCTGTAAGCCATGCCTTATACTGTGTTACACTATCAATAAAACGAACGTCACCAAAAACGTCCTTGATATATACACTATTGCCTTCACCCTTCAGAAGGTTCTTAGGAACATTCTCATATCTTTCTTTCATCCTTGATAAAAACTCACTCTCAAATTCCTTGCGTAATTCTTTATTAGGAAATTTAGAATGACATAAATACTTTTCCTTGTTAAATGGTACAGTTGTGCTGCTAACCCGCATATCTTCTCGAATATCTTTTGCAAGTGAAGAAGCCAAATGAGACTTTAGATTAAAAATTACACCTTTATCTACAGGTGCTAGAAACTCAATCCTACCTTGTTCATCTTGAGACCACTTTAATTTACTGGTATTAAACGGAAAAGATTCAATATTAAAAATTAAATTAGCTGTATTTAACACTACCTCATCCGTATCTCCTTCTTCAATACCGTAGAACTCACCTACTATCTTCCTTTTTATACTGTCCAGATATCTGCTACACTGATACCTACCCATACCTTTATCAAATGAGACTACAATATAGTTCTCCCCGTACCTGCTTTGCAGCGTAAAATTAGTTTCAACTGTATCACGAGCATAATTATGCATATTAAAAGCGTTAACCAACGCCCTCACTATTTCTGTATTAGGCATACCACCTCCCCTATTTTTAAATTACAACAACTATCTTTTATTACTGCCTTTCGTTACCGCTACCAACTCCACTAGAGCTCGATCCGCTCATAGAACTGCTAGGCTGCTCAGACCCACGTTTTCTTTCTTCTTGCATCTTCCTCAATGTATCACTATGATCATCATACCTTGCTCCTTCGACCCGTAGCAGTCTTCCACCACCTGGGCCTGGATTCTCACGCAGCCATTGTTCCCTTTTTTCTTTATAACCAGGCATATTACCCTCTAGTAAAAATATTATGTAATTAATATACTAAAAATAAAATTAAGTGCAAGCACTTTTTTATATATTTTTTTAAATTTTATTCACTCTTTATTCATAAAACTTAAGTTTTCGAGATTCCAGTGTCACGCACTGGAATGAAAAAAAAAGACGCTGAATGACGCCTGTGTTTCTTTTTGTTATCAACTCCTACTCTTTATAATGTCATACCAGTACCTCTTTATTCTTGTCATCCCAGTGCCCAGACACTGGGATCCAGTCTTCTTTGTCATCTAAGTAGCTAACACTAGCTATCTCGATGGCGCATTACCATTTCCTCTTGCTGCACGTTCATTCAATACATCAGTAACTTTTGATCTAGGATCTTCTTGAGCATCATCCACAGAACATTGCTTAGGTTCATTCTCAGCACCATTCCAGGTACCCATCTTAGTAAAATCAAATCTACGATCAGCAACAGAACTCTTAACGAATTGCCCTGAAGTTCCTTTGTTAAGAACAGAACTCTTAGCAGACTGTTCTGGAGCCTCCCCGTTAAAAACAAGAATCTTAGCAGATTGCTCTGAATTTTTTCCATCAAAAACAGGCTTTTGAGCAGGTTGGCTTGAACTTAAGCCTCTATTACTTTCCCACCTACTATTGCATCTGTGAATCTCCTCATCTCGTACCTTCCCCGTCTGCGTTGCAGGCTTTGGAGCAGTTGTACGTCCATCTTCCTTCTGCTGTTCCGCTTTTTTCTCTTCTTCGTTCACTTTTTCTGGTTTTTGTGAATTTTCATGAGATTTTCTTTCAAGCTCAGCAGGACGCAATAGATGTTTCAAAGGATCTGACACAGCTTCAAGTTCTGGTTTGCTCAGAACAACCGGCCTTACAAATCCGGGTGAAACTTCAAAAAGGGAAACTGGCACTTTAGGTTTTTCTCTTTCATCCACTTTCATTTCTACGTCTTCGCAAACTTCTTTATTTTCTTCTTTTAATGATGTTTTTTCTGCTTTTTTATCTTCTTTTTCTGTAGATGCCTCTACCGCAGCCGCCAACTCAACTCCAAACATCTCTGCGAACATTGTAACAATCCATCCGACAACGGCCATTTGTAACCTGAGTTTAAGATCTTGCAATGCAGTTAACCTTTCTAACGCCCTTGCAAACTCTTCTTCTGATAACTCACCACTGCCTAATTTCTCCTGCAATTCTTTTATCTCTTTGTCCAACCTCTTGTCCCAACTCAAATCTAAATTATTTGTGAAGATCTTCTTGATTAACTCCTTAAGCTTGTCACGCAAAAACTTCATTATCGCAGCAATCACGTTCTTTTCTTTCTTCTCCTTGAGCATTTGGTAGATTTTCGGATCATCTACATCTACTTCAAAGAGGTTGAAGAGAGATTCAAAGAAATTCCAGAAATCTCCTAGCACTCTTTCTCTTTCACCATTGAAATAATCTTCATCATCTCCTTCGGTATGTTGCTCTGCTTGAGATGATATTTCATCGATTCAATATAATATGTTGCAAATGTTATGCCAAAGAGCATAATAAAATCTACATCAAATACTTTATAAGAAAAAGTGATGGTAGAGGCAAACGTGAACACTAATTTTGAAAAAGCAGCAAGTAAAAAATATTATTGAAAGGTTAAATGGCGTCTGATATAATATAGTGTAAAGATGTAAATAATTTTATTGACATCTTTACGTTAACACTTCTTAAATGTTTAGTACTGTAGAATTAAGTTTTATGAAGGGAGTAAAAATGGTGGAAAGCTTTTCAGGTAACAACGAAGACAGTAGAAGAAGACAGTAATTTTATTGAGGGGAAAAAAATAATGGAAAATTTTTCAGATAATAACGAAAACGGTAGCTCAATCTTCCAGGGAAAAATCAGGGAGCAAGATTTCTCTGCGGAGCAGAAGTTAAATGAACTGAAAGCAGCCATAGAGAAGCTTGACAGACAAGATTTGCTCAGAAGGCTCGAGTGTGGGCGTCAGGCTTCTAGTTGTATTGATGAAATATCATCTCAAGCAGAGCTACATACCGAAGGATATGATGAAAATTATTTCAATGGTGAAAGAGAAAGAGTGCTAGGAGATTTCTGGAATTTCTTTGAATCTCTCTTCAACCTCTTTGAAGTAGATGTAGATGATCCGAAAATCTACCAAATGCTCAAGGAGAAGAAAGAAAAGAACCTGATTGCTGCGATAATGAAGTTTTTGCGTGACAAGCTTAAGGAGTTAATCAAGAAGATCTTCACAAATAATTTAGATTTGAGTTGGGACAAGAGGTTGGACAAAGAGATAAAAGAATTGCAGGAGAAATTAGGCAGTGGTGAGTTATCAGAAGAAGAGTTTGCAAGGGCGTTAGAAAGGTTAACTGCATTGCAAGATCTTAAACTCAGGTTACAAATGGCCGTTGTCGGATGGATTGTTACAATGTTCGTAGAGATGTTTGGAGTTGAGTTGGCGGCTGCGGTAGAGGCATCTACAGAAAAAGAAGATAAAAAAGCAGAAAAAACATCATTAAAAGAAAAAAATAAAGAAGTTTGCGAAGACGTAGAAATGAAAGTGGATGAAAGAGAAAAACCTAAAGTGCCAGTTTCCCTTTTTGAAGTTTCACCCGGATTTGTAAGGCCGGTTGTTCTGAGCAAACCAGAACTTGAAGCTGTGTCAGATCCTTTGAAACATCTATTGCGTCCTGCTGAGCTTGAAAGAAAATCTCATGAAAATTCACAAAAACCAGAAAAAGTGAACGAAGAAGAGAAAAAAGCGGAACAGCAGAAGGAAGATGGACGTACAACTGCTCCAAAGCCTGCAACGGAAACGAGTAAGGTACGAGATGAGGAGATTCACAGATGCAATAGTAGGTGGGAAAGTAATAGAGGTTTAAGTTCAAGCCAACCTGCTCAAAAGCCTGTTTTTGATGGAAAAAATTCAGAGCAATCTGCTAAGATTCTTGTTTTTAACGGGGAGGCTCCAGAACAGTCTGCTAAGAGTTCTGTTCTTAACAAAGGAACTTCAGGGCAATTCGTTAAGAGTTCTGTTGCTGATCGTGGATTTGATTTTACTAAGATGGGTACCTGGAATGGTGCTGAGAATGAACCTAAGCAATGTTCTGTGGGTGATGCTCAAGAAGATCCTAGATCAAAAGTTACTGATGTATTGAATGAACGTGCAGCAAGAGGAAATGGTAATGCACCATCGAGATAGCTAGTGTTAGCTACTTAGATGACAAAGAAGACTGGATCCCAGTGTCTGGGCACTGGGATGACAAGAATAAAGAGGTACTGGTATGACATTATAAAGAGTAGGAGTTGATAACAAAAAGAAACACAGGCGTCATTCAGCGTCTTTTTTTGTCATTCCAGTGCGTGACACTGGAATCTCGAAAACTTAAGTTTTATGAATAAAGAGTGAATAAAATTTTAAAAAAATATATAAAAAAGTGCTTGCACTTAATTTTATTTTTAGTATATTAATTATATAATATTTTTACTAGAGGGTAATATGCCTGGTTATAAAGAAAAAAGGGAACAATGGCTGCGTGAGAATCCAGGCCCAGGTGGTGGAAGGCTGCTGCGGGTCGAAGGAGCAAGGTATGATGATCATAGTGATACACTGAGGAAGATGCAAGAAGAAAGAAAACGTCGGTCTGAGCAGCCTAGCAGTTCTATGAGCGGATCGAGCTCTAGTGGAGTTGGTAGCGGTAACGAAAGGCAGTAATAAAAGATAGTTGTTGTAATTTAAAAATAGGGGAGGTGGTATGCCTAATACAGAAATAGTGAGGGCGTTGGTTAACGCTTTTAATATGCATAATTATGCTCGTGATACAGTTGAAACTAATTTTACGCTGCAAAGCAGGTACGGGGAGAACTATATTGTAGTCTCATTTGATAAAGGTATGGGTAGGTATCAGTGTAGCAGATATCTGGACAGTATAAAAAGGAAGATAGTAGGTGAGTTCTACGGTATTGAAGAAGGAGATACGGATGAGGTAGTGTTAAATACAGCTAATTTAATTTTTAATATTGAATCTTTTCCGTTTAACACCAGTAAAGGAAAGTGGTCTCAAGATGAACAAGGTAGGATTGAGTTTCTAGCACCTGTAGATAAAGGTGTAATTTTTAATCTAAAGTCTCATTTGGCTTCTTCACTTGCAAAAGTTATTCGAGAAGATACGCGGGTTAGCAGCACAACTGTACCATTTAACAAGGAAAAGTATTTATGTCATTCTAAATTTCCTAATAAAGAATTACGCAAGGAATTTGAGCGTGAGTTTTTATCAAGGATGAAAGAAAGATATGAGAATGTTCCTAAGAACCTTCTGAAGGGTGAAGGCAATAGTGTATATATCAAGGACGTTTTTGGTGACGTTCGTTTTATTGATAGTGTAACACAGTATAAGGCATGGCTTACAGGTATGGGTTTTCATGCTGATAGCAAAGTTCGTAGTGATGTAAAAGCATTCAAAGATTTGATAATGCGATTTATTGATCAATCAACAGAAATAATGTTAACTGGCTTTATGTGTGCTTCTCCTTTAGATAGAGAAGAAGCCTCAGTTCTTATGCCTATTATACTAGAGGATAAAGAAGCTAGATTATTAATAAAAAAAGAAGCTGATAAACTAAATCAGGCATTTGACGATGTTGTGTTTCGTGATGTTAATGGTAGAACTCAAGCAAAGCTATCAGTGAATGGAAGCAGTGAGGTATACGGTATAGACTTTTCCAATCCATACATTTCTCACTGTGTGATAACTAAAATCATGGAAAGCTCTGTAATCAACAAAGACCATGAACTGGCCATTGACCCTGAGCTTCGTTTTCAAGCATTGTCGCCTGCACAGTCGCCATTCAATTTTCCTACACATGCAGGCCCGAGTGGACTAAGAACACCGCCTAAACAAAGGCAAGAAGACAGAGATAGTGGTTATGATAGTAATTCACCTCCGAAACTTGAGAATTCTGGTGCTTCAAGTGGTGATCCAAGATCATCGGTTGAGCAGGTACAGACACAGAGGTTGCCCACGCAAAGTCAGGATGGAGTATTAAAGGATTCTCCCAGGCGAGAGTCGGAAAAGTTCCCTGTGTTGCTTCCAGTAAATCAGTTGGATGTTCCTGGAACGAGTAGAGAGTTCCTGCCATCGCCGCAGTTGAGTTCTAGTGGACCTTCATCATGGAAAGGTGCTAATGAAAGTGGATCAGCAGGGACTAGTGCTTGGTCTCAGCAACCGAACCGTTGGTCATTACCAGCTCCAAGTGTATGGTCATTGTCACAGAGTGGACCTTCATCATGGAAAGGTGCTCAGGCAGGTGCTAACATTAGTGAGAAAGAAGAAAAGTTGATTGAAGCATTGCTTTATACATTGAACTTAACGAATTATACTTATGGTGGTGTTTATACTAACTTTTTTGCAAAAGATGGGAAAATTGTTAGTTTACTCCATGATAATGTTGATAGAGAGAAATATTTTCAGGCAGTAGAAGAGTATTGTAAAGGTGAGGAAGAAGCAAGAGGACTTTGCGATCTCAATGAGTTTCCATTTAAACTTAATTATGAAGAAAAAAAAGGAAAAACAGTTGTTGCTAATATAAGTAGTGGTGGTTTATCTAACTTAAAAATCCTTTTTAGTCAGAAGTTTGGGAAAAACGTAGATGCTATTGACATTAGTGCCGTCAAGAAGGTAGAGAAACGTGAAAAGGACGAATGGGTAGATCGCCAGCTAAAAGATTCTCTTGAAGAAGCATGTAAGGGTTGTTTTTCTGATGAAGAGGCAATTGAAGAAGCATGTCAGGATTGTTTTCCTGATGAAGGGGAAATGAAAATAATTCCAATTGCATTTGAAGAAGGTAAATACGTGCTTGACCGTAGTGGTGACACTTGTGAAGTAGAATTGTTGTTCAGAGAGCAATTACGACGGTTTAGGGGTACATCATTGGAAAAGCGTAAGTCTTCTGATAAACCTCTTACCGAGGAAGAAAAAAACTTGTTTAAAGAATTGCTTTATGCGTTTAACTACAGTAATAATAATTTCGACCTTCCTGATACTAACTTTATTGTAAAAAATGGGAAGATTGCTAGTTTAATTCCTGATAGTGTTGATGTAAAAGAATATTTAGAGGAGGTAAAAAAGAAGACGAAAGAAGAGTATTGTAAAGATAAGAAAGAAGCCTATGATCTAGATGAGTTTCCATTTGAATTTCTTTCTAATTGTGAGAAAAACCAAGAAACAACAGTTGTTGCTAATATAAGTCGTGGTGCCTTATTTAACTTAATAAAACTTTTTATTTATGGGTATAAGAAAAAAGCGGAAACAGGAGATATCGACATTAACACTGTCGAAGAGGCAGTGAAATCTAAAAAGTACGAATTGGTAAATTCCAAGGTGAAAGGAATAGAAAGAGAAGGAGGATATTACGATAGGATAAAACATTGCGAAGCAGTTACAGCCTGTTATCCTGATGAAAACGCATTAGAAGACATTCCAATTGGGAAATACAAAGCTGGATACCGGCTTGACCTTACTCGTGGACCTTGGGAAACAGAGTCGCTTTTGGAAGAGCTAAAGTATGCTAAAGAAAAATCAAAAGCTAAAAAGATGAAGTCCGAAGATAATAAAGACAGCGGTATCTCGTCACGGGAGGCGACTGATGCTGAAAACGTAAGCTCTAAAGCTGAGGCAATAACAAGTAGTGTTTATGAGTCTATGGATTGTGAGAATACTAGAGGAGGATCGCCAAAACGTTCTGGAGAAGAGGTGGTTCATGCTTTTAAGAAGAAATGTATCATCTCTATACAAATTGAGGATGTTACTTCGGAATCCTTCGGGCAGAGACAAGGTTCAATAGTAGGTTGATTTTTTTTGAAGGTAATTTAAGCTTAATCTAATCCACTGTTCTTAGCCACCTAAGTGTTTTGTTAGGGTTGGAGCCAAAGTCCCTGACCCTGAAAGCACTGGTGTTAGTTTTTCTTGTCCATTGCAGATATTGCACCGTACTGTCTACTTGATCATCATGGCGAACTTCCGGGAACATTAAAATTTCGTACTCAAAATCATTGAGCCATACTGCTTGCTGTGGCAGAAAAACCCTGCCAGACTCTATCACCGGAACAATTTGATAAAATCGAGTGAGCTTGTCATTGTGTGGCACAATTTCAATAATGGGTAGATCGCTATTTGCCTTTAGCTCTTGTGTTAATTTTCGTATCCGTTCAGGAGAGTGGTTTAAGAAACAATAGATTGGAGATTTTGGGAAGGATTGAGACCCCTTTGTTTCCAAGTTAAGTATAATGAAATTATCCGCTCAAGGTCCCCGCTTTGATTGTGTAAAATATGAGTTTTTGCGATAAACGACATAATGCCGAATTTGCCGTTCAGGGTGGTTATTTGTCAGCGGAATATTTTCTGGGTCATCTAAAAATTTCCACATCATTCTTTCAGATCACAGAACATTTTTTGCAACTAGAGAGGCTCCAATTGCTTCAGGTAAACGAGATATCTCCTTCAAGTAATACTTTGTACGTTTTCTTAATTTTCTGGCACGTCTGACAAACCTCAAAACATCTATTTCACTTTTTGGTAAAGCTTTTTTTAGTGCAAATAATTCAGTGGCCACGTTTCTCAAGTAACAACCCAGAACTTTAACTTCAACTATGTGCTAATCTTTCAAAATCTCTTGATAAATGTGCCCAACAGATTTGCCTGTTTTTATCGGCAAAATAATTGTATGCTGCATACCTGTCAGTTATTACCAAGCTATTGCGATTGCAGAATTTACTATTTTGTAAAACTTTCATTCCTCTTGACTCTGTAAATTTTACAAAACTTGCCGTATTGCTTGCAAACATCCAACACCAAGCGAGTTTACCTTTGTTATAATGGCTCGTTTCATCAATATGTAAAACTTTACTTCTACTTATCTCTTGTTCGATTTGCTCATATGTTTTTTCGCATTTTGATGCAACTCTGTGTTCACTGTTTGATATGCTGCCAACACTTATATTCAAATTAAAAATGTCATTTATAATGCTAGCCTCTTCGCGTTTTGAATTCTTGTAAAATCCCCTGAGTGCTGCAATTATCGATTTAACTTTTGGACCAAATGTATCTGATGTAACACCTTCTGGTAATTTGCTGTTTCTTCTTTTTCCGCACTTCCGACAACGGCCATGCTCTAACTGATAATCTACTATATACGGCTTAATTTCTTGCAGATCAACTTTCTGATGAACATATGGTTTTTCACATACTGCAATCTCCCCTCCGCATTCGCAAGAACTCTATCTTTACTACTTTATCTGCTTCCATTTTGGCACAAAAACTTCCTTTATGTCCAACCTGACCGCCAATATTCCTTTCGCTTTTTGGCTTGTCCTTTTTTATTTTATATAGCTCTTTTGAGCTAGGCAGAGATGAGTTTTTTGAATTTAAGCCAAGCCTTTCCTTTAATTCAGCGTTCTCTATCTTTAAAGCCTTGTTCTCTGCTTTTAGACTTTCCAGCCTTTCTATTTTTGCTTCTAACTTTTCTATTTTTTGCTGTAAATTTTTGCAAAGTTGTAAAAGGTTTACCATATTACCTCACTTTTGCTCTATGATTATCTTTTTAGATCACCTTGTCTACCTTATTCTGCCACTCCGCTGAACGGATACTGAAAAACAGCCTAAAGAATATAGCTGAAATTTTATGCTTACTGGCTGATCTTCTGAATACTCTCTATACTACTTAAAGTAGACTTTTCGTTTTTTCTAGAGTGTAAACTTAGATAAATCAAGCTGCTTCGAAATTGACTCAAGTTTATCTTTTACATACTTGCTGTCTATAATGAATTTTTCGCTATTTTTCTCAGAAGCAATGAAACTTATTTGATCTAAAAGCTTCTCCATGATAGTGTGAAGCCTTCTTGCACCTATATTTTCCCCTTGCCTATTAACTGTAAACGCTATTTCAGCTATGGTTTTTATACCATCATCAGTGAACTCAAGCGTCACATTTTCTGTTTTAATTAAAGCTATGTATTGCTTTAACAAACTAGATTCTGGTTCCTTTATTATTCTTATTAAATCCTCTTGAGTAAGTGCCTTAAGTTCTACCCTGATCGGTAATCTACCCTGTAATTCCGGTAAGAGGTCAGATGGTTTAGACTGATGAAAAGCACCAGATGCAATAAATAATATATAGTCTGTTTTTACATGGCCATACTTAGTTGCAATAGTTGTTCCTTCAAGTACTGGTAACAGATCGCGTTGCACTCCTTCTCTGTTGACTTCACCTTTTACTTCTGTACGCGCTGCAGTTTTGTCTATTTCATCCAAAAATACTATACCGTCATTACTAACAAGATCAATGGCTTCTTTGATTATCTTATCTTCATCCATTAGCCTTTCACTTTCTTCATTAATTAATATTTCACGCGCTTCTTTTACCTTCACCGTAATAGTTTTTGTTTTTTGCTCCCGTTAAACATCTTGCCCACTATTTCTGTTACATTCATCACACCAACTTGCCCACCTGGCATGCCTGGTATATCGAAAGTAGGTAACATACTCTTGCTCTCTCTGACGTTAATAGAAACTTCTCCGTCCTCAAACTCTTTATTCCTCAACCTTTCTCTAAATTTTTTTTTACTCTCTTCGGTTGCATTTTCGCCTACCATAGAGTTTACTATTGTTTTCACAGCTAAAATTAAAGCCTTTTTAGCTAAGGCTTTACGGGCTTTCTCTTTAACTAAAACTATTGCTGCATCAACTAAATCGCGTATTATCGAATCAACGTCACGTCCAACGTATCCTATTTCAGTAAACTTCGTTGCCTCAATTTTCATGAACGGTGCACCGGCAAGTTTTGCTAAGCGGCGAGCTACTTCAGTTTTACCAACCCCTATATGACCGATCGAACGGTGCACCCGGCCAAGTTCTTGCTAAGTCCGGCGCAGGCTGACTTCAGTTTTACCAACATCCACTACTATGACCGAGTCGTCATATCATATATTACATTATGGTACATGGATGGTCACCTCTAAAACTACACGCACATCGGAATATGCAATAGGCAACTTCTCCTACAGATTGCTACCTAGATTGTTCGACTTTTAGGACCAAAAACGTATCGTGATCTGTAGCGCAATTAGCAACAGCAACGCTTTGCATCATCCTCGTCCGATTATGATGACCGTATCTAATTGGCCTACCAATTAACTGCGGCAGGAAAAAGATCTACTCCCTGCCAATTGGTGGCAGGCTACCAATTCCATTATAACACAAAAGTTGCAGGCATCAGGTTGCCAGGTATCCGAGAGGACAGTGTGGAAATCTTTGTATGAGCTTGGTTTCAAATTAACTTGAATATGGGCGCTGTACAGTTTAAGAAGTCAAAACCACTCTTCAGTATCTTTATAGAGGTCATTTTTTTCATGCATATGGGTCGTTTGGTAGTATCACGACCAGTACAAGCGAAGACTGCTGCACCTTCTGCCAGAAGGGTTCTAGGCTGCAATTCGCCGGACATGGAAAATGTTTGGGAGCTGCTACGTTTAGCCAAGGCATTCAGTTGATTGAAAGAATATTATATTTTTTTGTTCAGTAAGAGCATATCTGACTCCTCTATCTTTTCAATAACTACATTATGATTTGTATAAACACATATATCGCCAGCTATCTTCATAGCCTTTTTTGCAATCTCTTCTGTTGATATTCCTTTAATGTCAATTAAAGCTCTTGCTGCAGATAGAGCAAAGTTTCCCTCAGAGCCAATAGCTGCGATTCCATCTTCAGGTTCAAGAACATCACCTGTTCCCGTAATTACTAATGAAATAGATTTATCTGCAACGATCATCATAGCTTCTAATTTCCTCAGATATTTATCCATTCTCCAGTCTTTTGCAAGTTCAACACATGCTCTCATTAATTGCCCTGAGTGCTTGTCAAGTTTAGATTCTAATCTTTCATAAAGAGTAAGTGCGTCGGCTGTTGCCCCGGCAAAACCGGCAATTACAGAATCACCAGAAAGACGCCTAACTTTTTTTGCTCCGGATTTTATAACAGTGTGGCCCAGTGAAACCTGTCCATCGCCTATTACTACTACGCTTTTATCTTTTCTAATTGACAGTATAGTAGTTCCATACATTTTATTGTTATCGTGTTGAATCATTTTTCTATCACTTTAAATAAGAATCTCATTATACTTTAATCTTTAGTCAAATTTGCTAAATATGTTTAATTATAGCTTATAATATAATACCTTCCTTATAACATTTAAAGTGTAGATGCAAAACATAATTCATCCAGATTTGGAAAAAAGTATAAATAATTGGTTTGAGGCAAAATTTAACGGCCTTACATTGCCATTTTATAGCTCTATAGACCTCTATAGACCTCCCGTTACAAAATTGCCCCAGTGGATGCTAATTTATTTCCTGCAGGGTTCAACAATCTAAGTGAGACATCAAAAGCAACAGCAGCAAAACTAATAAAAAGTTATTTTGAAACAAAACAATATAAAAAGGTTCTGATAATACCGGAAAATTATACACGAAATAAAATGTATATAGAAAACATATTTGCTATAGAGAAAGTACTGCAACTCGCAGGTTTTGAAACTAGAATTGGCCTTTTACATAATGAAGTATACAATTTAATAGAACAATATGAAACTGTTGTGAAAGAAAACTCTCTGCTAAAGACAACTTCAGGATTTGTGCCTGATAATAACATCACTGAACCGTGATATGACGAGCCACATTCCAAACACGCTAAAAGACGCAAAGCAAGATATAGTACCAAGCCCACTATACGGTTGGCATAGCAGGCAGAAATTTAAGTATTTTGAAATCTATCAAGAATTAGCGTCTGAGTTTTGTAGCGAATTTAAAATAGACCCATGGCTAATTTCTGTGCTTACAGAGAGCTGTGATGGAGTTGATTTTGATGATGATTTGTCACTAGGAGCAGCAGCAACTAAAGTTGACCAAATATTATCTCTAGTGCAAAAAAAATATGAGGAATATGAAATAAAAACGCAACCTTACGTTTTTATCAAAGCAAGCAATGGCACATATGGGATGGGCATTATAACAGCAACAAGTGGAGAGGAAATATTAAACCTCAATAAAAAAAAGCGTCATAAAATGAAAAAGATAAAAGAAGGAATAGCAATTAATAGCGTTATTATACGAGAAGCTGTACCAACCATTGACGTATTTAAAAGCAGTTCTGCAGAACCGCTAATATACTATATAGGAAATACTCCAACATGTTACTTATACCGATGTAATAGCAGGAAAGATGTATATTCTAGCTTGAATGCCACTGACTGTGAGTTTCATGATGTTAGCCAGGTTGTGGAAGGTAAAATTCTGTCACTTTGGAGTATTGTTAGCAAATTGGCAGTACTAGCGTTGGCAGTAGAAATCAAATCTTTTCACCTCTAACCTACTTCCACAGTGATGTCAAGTCCAGTAGAAGGATCAGTACTATTAACCGGTAGATTGACGAACTTATCGATATTTGATATTAAATATGCTAGACTTAATATTATACTAACTGTTACGCTTAAGTTGAAATTATAGATACCACTACCCAAATCTATTGGTATGGTTGCAGCTTCCATTCTTTTTAATATGAAGCTTAACAAGCCCAATGACAAAGTTATTGTGCTGAAAATAACGTCCTTCCCATATTCAGCAGACTTTTTAGGATCCTTATTATCCAGATACTTCTTCCATGTATAATAACAGCTTATGAATTCTGAAAATAGAAATAGGACTGTTGATGTTAAACCAATATAACTTATTATATCTTTATTGTTTCCAGCTAAGAAATGAATGATTTTTGTCTGCATCAATATTCCTATGATACAGTGTGTCAAGAAGGCCAAGCTACCTACAACCTGTACTGATTTTTTAGGTTAATTTTTATCATCTTGAGGTCTATATCCAGCCAAGCTGAGTCCGAAATGAAGAATATATAATGCTGATGGTAATTTTATTAACTTGGCAATATCTGATACAGCAGAAAGACTGGATCTGTTATTGTCAATAAACTCACAGCAAAATTGCAGTGAAATCTTACACAATAGGGCTGTTAAACCTACTGCAATACAATACATCTTTCTGAGATCATGGTTATGGGCAGCGTGTACCCTTTGTGTGAACGTGCTCGATTTCTTTTTTAGCTTACTTGGCATGAAATAGTTAATAAAATAATAACTTTCTGTTATTCTATCACATAAAATCCTAAAAGAAAAGCACTATAAATCAGGATCTTAAGGAAGATTTATGTATAAATCAGCCAAGCATTTAATAAACAAGGGATCGATACTGAGAGTTGGCACGCGAAAGTAATATCCATCCTTGATGATTGCTTTATATTCTATATCAAGTTCAACTAGAGTTTCTGAATGCTCAGAAACAAAAGATATAGGTGATAGAACTACAGGTACACCATCAGCTTTTGCGCGTAATAGCTCACTTTCAGTGCTTGGCTCTAGCCATTTTACGGGACCAATTTTGCTCTGATAGCATATTGACCAATCAAGGTCTTTGATATTTAATTTTTTTACTATTAGTTGTACTGTTTCTTCTACCTGTAGAGCGTAAGGGTCGCCTTTTTTAATAACGCTAAGGGGCAAGCTATGAGCTGAAAATAGGACTCTTGGCTTATCGATTCTGCTGGCTAATTTGTAATGCTTAGCTATTAAATTAGCGTGAGCCTCAATAAAGTCTTCGTTATTATAATAATGGTGAATTATTTTTGTATTGCACTTTAGACCATGGTTTTTAGCATTTTTTTGCCAACTTTCGATGTATGACAGAGTTGTGGTAGTTGAATATTGAGGGTATAGTGGCAGCAAAATTACTTCATCAGGATCAAACTGTTTTACACTTTTAATAACTTAGTCAGTAAATGGATGCCAATAGCGCATGCAGATGAATACTTTTGTTAGTTTTGCAGTGCGTGACGCTGGATTCCAGTTTTTTTTTCTAGATCCCAGTGTCTGGGCACTGGGATGACAAAAGACAGGTTTGTTAAGTTCTTGTTCAAGCGCTTCAGCTTGCAATTTTGTATTCTCCAGAATTGGCGATTTACCTCCAATTTCCTCGTATATTTTTCGTGCAGTATTTTCTCGTTTTGCAGATATAAACTTTGCTAAAAGAAACCGAAAAGGGTTTGGCAAATTAATTATTCTCTTATCATAAAATAGATTAAATAAAAAGGACGGACTGCACTCAATGAATCAGGTCCGCCAAGGTTAAATAAAATGACAGCCTTTTTCACCTATGCACTACTCACAACAAGTTACTTCTGGGGTGCCTATAAAATTAGCTACACACTCATCAAATTTAATTATAGGCACTAAATTTCTCACACTTGCATACAATAAATGACCTGATCTCTGCAGGTTATTCTTGGTAGATGCGAATTTTTCTCTGTCAAAAACCGTGTCAACACAAAAACTTGGCACGGTTTCAAAAAGTTCAACAGCAGCTAAAGATAGCATGATACAACTTTGCAGGACCTTCAGAAGAACCTTTAGAGGAAAAAGTAAAACTTTAACGAAAAGAGAGGTGCTATCTGCATTACTCAGTAACTGCCCTTGGTTGGGCGAATTATACTCAATATGCTTTCTATTTTGATCGAAAATAAGAAATTTTATAGTATCTTTCTTAAATTCCGTGTCTATTTCTTTTCTACTATGGTTAGTGATTTTTTCCATTAACTTCTCACGCAGATGAAAAGTTCTGACAATAAAACATGCGGCAATCATTAAGGCAGCACATAAAAGTGCGCATTGCATGAGACTTATACTACCTACCATAGCTGGCAGCACAAAACAAACAAATGGCGCTATGATTATCATTTCAAGAAATGGAATAGTGTTTCTTTTCATCGCAAAGGCAGCACCTTTTTTTAATTCTGTATTATGATGTGAGCTATATTCCAAATAGCTTAAAAATGCCAAATTAAAAGTTAAAAACCCTTTTGTTCCACAAAAAATTGATGATTTCAAGTTATTGACCAATTTTTTAGCAGTAGATTCAGCTTGTTTGGTAGTGTTATTTTTACAACATTTACCTATACAATACCTCTTTGATGGTTTATCCTTAACTATAAATAAAAAACTACTTTTATCAAATCAAAATTTACAATAAAGTAAATCCATAAATATACTATTTTATATAAGGAAATAATATAACAATTGAGAAGACACTTTCGATATTAAAACCTGATGCAGTAAAAAATAATATTTCGGGCAAGATGATATCATACATTGAAAGCTCTAAGCTCAAAATTATAGCACAAAAAATGATGTTACTAACAAAAAACAAGCAGAGCTGTTTTATGAAATTCATAAAGATAGGTCTTTTTTTTGGGGAATTGGTAGAGTTTATGACTTCTGGTCCTATGATAGTTCAAGTTTTAGTTGGTGAAAATGCAGTAAGTAAATACAGACAAATCATGGGAGCTACCGATCCAAAGCAGGCAGAGAAAGGTACAATCAGGGGTGATTTTGCTGATGACATTAGTGAAAATTGAGTTCACGGCTCGGATAGTTTAGAAAATGCTCGTAAGGAGATAGCTTTCTTTTTTGCTGAATATGAGTTGGTGTAGTCAACTCAGATTTTCCTATATATAACTAAATTTTCTGGATCCTATGTCAAGCATACATCTGTACGAACGTTGTAATTAACAGGTGGCAAGTTGCATCATGCAAGTAGCTGACAACATAGAAACAAAAAACTTACTTGACAGACCTCGCCAGCCCCCTTATCATGAAACTGAAGCTATTTATTTATCTTCACAATCTGCAGATTAAAACGACAAAGGGAACTTTGTATTTGGCGTAAATCATGCTTAATTTTTTGCACTATGTGCACCTCATGTCTTTATAAAACTTTTAGGTTTCTACCTATACAAGCCGAAACGCGCTTATAAAGCGTTTAAGACAGTAAAAGACGTCAAATAGACAAGGGAGAATTTGAATACTAGCTACCCTAGGTTTTCTTTGCCTTTTTTTCTGCTTAGTAAATTTCTTAAACATTTAAACTAAGGAGAGTTACGTTTAAAAGCAGCTAAATTGCAGTGTTTAAGATTTAAAAAACGCCAAATACTGAAAATAGACAACGACCAGGGCCTCTTTTGCCTTTTTTTATTTGGTAAATTTCTTAATGTTTACAGCTAAACGACAGCCGTCATCCCGCTACTTGTTAGCTGATGAGATACCGCGAATGAATCGCGGTATGACGGTTCGCGGTGGCATCTTCTTCATCCCGCTGCTTGTTAGCGGGATCTGCTGAGATACCGTGGCAGCATGACGTAGAGCTCGCGTTAGCTATACTTTTATACTCACCAACTCAGTATCCGATGTGGATCCAAGTAGTCAGCTACTTAGATGACAGGAGAAGCGGTTACTTGGATGACACCGCTTGGATAGGTCAGCTACTCAGATGATGCCGCCTGCCATGCAAACTGCAACCCTAAATGTTGGAGCACTGTCATACACTAAGCGCTGTAATAACAATTTTAGTCGCTTCATACACTTATCATGCTAGTCATAACAGAAATAATTTTTACCAGAGATATTTATAAAATAATTGACATAGTTTGGAATTATGTATATTATAGAACATTAATAGTTAGTTAATTTGTAGGTGTGATGTGGGCTATAAGCTAAGAACAAGAGAGTATGATTATAATGAAAGTTCATTTAAAGAGCTAGGCATTGAAACGCAAGAAGTAGAGGGGCGTAACTTTTTATAGATATCTAATATAATAACAAAAAAGTATAGAGAGTTAGCAAGAAAATCTCACTCAGATAAAACAGGAGGAAGCGATGAAAAAATGCAAGCCATTAATGAATATAAGGCAGGACTTTTAAAATATACTAAGCCATTAAGCAATGGGAAAAATTTAATAATTGTTGAGGAAAAGCAAAGATGTGTGCAATTAGCTCAACAAGGCCAGAATGATAAGCGCATAAAATGTTTCACTATTTTTGGAGTAGTAAGCCTATTACTACTCATTTCATCATTAGTGTCGTATCTCTACTTAGGATTTAGGTTATTTAAGGCTGCTAATTTTACCAATGCACCTGGTATTTTGTTTAGTGCTAGTCTAATAACAGCTGTTACAACTTTTTTCTTAACAACTTATCTTACTTTTTCTTTAGTTAAAAAATTTGTAGACCTGCAGAATACTCAACAAGAACAAGGCGAAAACTTAGATCAAGAAGAGCTAGAAGAGGAAATGTTTAAAAGTAGAAAATATAAATTTTTGACTTTCACTTCTCAATATTTATTTTATCTTCC
Source organism: Octodonta nipae (assembly GCA_034190945.1). NCBI lineage: Eukaryota > Metazoa > Arthropoda > Insecta > Coleoptera > Chrysomelidae > Octodonta > Octodonta nipae. The sequence goes on from CM067217.1 coordinate 99,393,557, forward strand.
TTGTATTTTGTTGGGTGCTGGTTTGACATTACAATATCAATCTAGTTGTGTAGACAGTAAAATACTCATTGGGTTTGCTGCGGTATTAGGGTGCATTTTATTATTACAGTTAGCAACTGAGATCTACGAGAGAAAGGTTGTAGATCTGGTGAAAACTGAAGGAAGGGGTACTGAACAAAGAGCACCTGTAGGAATGTTAACCGAAAAGCCAAGCAGTACTGTAGATCTTGATGGTGCTTTTAACACCTCAGCTCATGAAGTGGGTTGATTATTCTCCATAGCGAAGTCTCTAGCTAGGAACAATGAGCCACAGATCAGTATGGTTTTGACGTTTTGGATAGAGGCTTTCAATATGTGATTTGATATTGCATCGCCAATTGACTCACACTCAATTGCTTTTATTCCTATGTTATTGGCTTTTTCCCTAATCAAGTTTGTATTTGTTGCTTTGGGCTCAAATTTAACACAAACCGCACATAGTAACTTGATATATGGTTTTAAGTGTTCTAAGAACTCTTCCACATTTCTGTTACGAGTAACACCAAAAATTATATAGATACCTTCAGCAAATATAATCTTTTACCCACTGAAATAGTACTCTAGCACCATCATTATTGTGCGCACCATCTAAAAATAATTGCCAATCTTTTGGTAGTAAAGAAATTAAATTGCCCTCTTTTATACGCTCCAGTCGTGCAGGCCAATAAGTGCACTGTAAACCTGAAGTGATATCCTCTTCTCCAATATCAAATCCATATTTTCCACTCAAAATGCTACATGCTGCAATAGCATTGCCTGCATTGATTATTTGGTGATCACCCTTTAAAGACGGCAAAGGAAATTCTATTGATTGAATAGCTGATTGGAAACCATTTTGTTGTTCTTTTTTTTTAAATTCCATTCAAAACCTCCTCTATATAGGGGAGATTTCTTATTTATTGCGTGGTATTCTAGCGTGTTCATTATAGATTTTTCTTGTGGTGCTATCACGCAAGGAACATTAGGTTTCATTATTCCAGCCTTTTCACCTGCTATAATTTCTATAGTAGGGCCAAGATATTCCGTATGATCAAGTGCAATGGAAGTAATTATTGTTAAAATCGGACTATCTATAACATTTGTTGTATCAAGTCTTCCACCCATACCCACTTCAATTAAAGTTATATGGGCTTTATGACGAGAAAAAGCTAAAAAAGCTGCAATAGTTGCAGCTTCAAACAGAGTGATAGGTTGTTCTGCAATTACGGCACGGCATTCTTCTAACAAGCTATATTATTCATTATCGTCGATATAACTGCCTGCAATAACTATTCTTTCATTAAAATTCACCAAATGTGGAGAAGTGTATGCGTGTACCTTATACCCTGCTGCTTGCAATACATATCTTATAAATGCTAGTGTTGAACCTTTCCCATTAGTTCCAGCTATATGAATTATGGGCGGCATTTTTTTCTCAGGATTACCCAATTTATTTAGAAAGCTTTTTATGCGATCAAGAGAAAAATCCTTTGGTCTACTACCAAGCGGTTTAGGCCAATGAGGCATATATATCATGGATTGTTATTGCATTTTAATTCAGCTATAACGCTTGCTATGCCATGCGTGTCGATTTTTTCACTAAATTGAGAACGTTGATTAATAGCAATACTTATTCCGCTCATTACAACATCACTTATCAAGAAAGAACTGTTATTTTTAGTAACTTTAAAATCAATATTTGTAAATTCTTCATCACCGTAAGAAAATCTTGTACCAATTAAGCAAGTTTCATCGTCAACTGCTTTTGTACTCATTATGATCATTTCACTATTACTCATGTATTTACATAAAATTTTAACGCACAAACGTGTAAGATACACTCCATACTCTCTTAAGAAATCTTCCCTTTCCTTCTGGGTAGTCAAAGTCCAATATTTTCCCATGACAAATCGAGATATTTCTTTGAGGTTAACATTATTCTGAATGACCTCCTGAAGCTTTTCGTGTACATGCTCTATTTCCTTTTGTAGACATGCTGTCTACTTGTTGCTTCATAGTATGCACAAAAATTTTGTGATCTGTACAATTAGTGTAAGCACTTGAAGAAATTACAATAAAAACAATGATAGTTAAAACTTTAGTAATGTTCATAAGATATATTTATTAGCTATGATACTTAGAATGCAAAGTTTAATAAAGATTAAATAATAATCGCTAGCTTTAATATATCTATAGACACACCTTGTATAAATTATCTACAATTAATTAAGGGTCTGTTCTATGCGTTATGAGTTAAGTTAAATTTCCCGAGCGATAATTTCTAGTCAAGGGAATTGCCTCTATTGATTTCGTTGAAATTAATACGCGATGCCCACCTTAACTTTAGTCTCAGGAATCTACTAAGGCTGACGGTAGATACGGATCCTATTTTGATTGGTTTAACATTAATGCTTCATCAATACAAAGAACAGGGTGTTTTCCTATGTTCGCCTAATGAAGTATTCCAAATTGTAATTGATGTTGAAAGGTATCCTGATTTTGTTCCTTGGTGCAAAGCCGTTTATATAAAAGAAAAAATTAACAACCAAATGGTTGTGGATCTCCTTGCAGCTTTTCATGGAATTAAAGGTAGATATACATCAGAAGTTACTTCTCTTTCTCCAAGTGGAACAAATGAAGGTTGGATAAAAGCTGTATCATCAAATGGAATATTTAAACATCTATACAATGAATGGCAATTCATTCCCATAGATGAAAATAAAACTATGGTAAAGTTTTATATAGAGTTTAAGTTTAAGTCCAACTCATTTTCCACTTTATTAAACTCAGTATATAAGTATACACTAAGTAAAATAATTGCTGCATTTAAAGATAGGGCTGAAAGCCTTGCTAAACAAAAGTTATCTTGACATTATTAATATAAATATGTAATTTTTTTAGTAAGTTAAGTGTTTGTATTGTAATGATTTTTAGACTATTGTTTTTACTAATTCTTATGAGTGTTAATTCTTATGCAGTTGTTAAATCCAGTAACCAACATATTCAAAAAGAAACTAATGAAATAACATCAAAGGAGTTACTATCACTATTACCTGATGATAAATTATTAGGAGATCCAAAAGCACCAATTCTAATGATAGAATATGCTTCATTAACTTGCTATCACTGCTCTCTTTTTCATAAGAATGTTTTTCCTAAAATTAAAGAGAAATATATAGACACAGGTAAGATGTTATATATATTTCGTCATTTTCCTTTGGATTACAGAGGGCTAAAGGCTGCAATGCTAAGTCATTGCTACGAAAAACAAGAAGACTACTTTAATTATAACAAAGCTGTTTTTAACTCAATAGATTCATGGAATTACTACAATTTAAGTGATTTGACTTTACTACAAAGAATTGCTGCACTAAGCAACTTAAAGCAAGATGCATTTAACCAATGCATTAATGGTAAGAAAATAATGGATAAAATCGTAAATGATAAATCACTGGCAATCAATAAACTTGGTATCACAGCCACTCCAATATTTCTCATCAAACTTAACGATGATAAATCATATATAGAGCATAATAAAGTTAAACATGAAGGGTATAAAGAGTTGAAATACTTCATTAACGTAATAGATGAATTATATGGAAAAGCTTTAGTGAAGTAATACCACTGTAGCTTACCATATAGAAGACTCTATGCTGAGCCATTGTTTTTTACGACTGTTTGTTGTTTTTTACGCTCAAACTCTCTTTTTTTACTGTGCTAAGTGTAGTAATACATAGCGATTTTATTCTCTATTAATACTATTGTCCCATCATAAAACTGAACCATATCCATAACTTTTTTCTGAGTTTCATCAAAACGTTCTTTATACTTTTCACGGTAAGCTGGATTATGCAGCAACACAACCCCTTCATTCTTATTAGATTTTTTGTTTAACGTTTCAACTTCACTAGCAATAGTATAAGACATATAACCCCCTCTAATTGATTATAAAAATTATATTTTAAAAAGAGAAATGCGCATAAACAATCGCTTTAATTCTAGTATAATAATCGATTGTTTATTATACTAGTTAACCATAGTACAATATATAATAATTTTTGTCACTTAAAATTTTATACTACGAAATAATAACTTAAAATAAATGTTTTTATTATTTCAAACTATATTATTATATTTATAAATTGTGTATGAATTAAGCCTCCCTAATTTATAATATAAAAGGTAATGCGTAATAATTCTAGTATAAAATTATCATATATAAGAAATCTATTTGCAAAAGAATATAAAAAAATAGAAGAATATTGTATTCTTGAAAAAAAGCAACATATTCAGATTGGCCCTGAAGAAGGAAAGCTATTAAGTTTATTTATAAAAATCCATAAAATCAAAAGTATTGTTGAGGTTGGCACATTATACGGTTATTCGTCGATTTGCATGGCAAAAGCTCTACTAGAAGACGGTCATATATATACAAAATAATCCTCAACACTCAAGAATAGCAAAAAAAAAATTTAGTGCTTTTAATCTAAGTGATAAAATTACTCTAATAGAAGGCGATGCACTGGAAAAAATTAATGAATTATCAGCAAAGGCACCATTTGACATGATATTCATCGATGCTGACAAAAGTAGTTATCCTAAGTATTTAGATTGGGCAGAGTCATACATTAAACAAGATGGGCTAATCGTTGCAGATAACACTCTATTGTTTAATACAGTATTTTCAGAATCGCCTCCAAAAGAAGTATCAGAAAAATCATGGCATGCTATGAGGGAGTTTAATAATAGATTATCAGATGAAAAAAAATATTTCTCTATATTGATTCCAACTGATGAAGGAATGACTGTAGCTTTAAAGCTAACATAAGTTAAAAATCAAGGTCAGCGTAATGTTTAGGAGGGATTGAACCAGAAATCCTCTCTAATAATATCTCACGAAAAAAAGGCTTTGATTTAACAATGGAGTACCATTCTTTTAAAATTTTACTTTTTTCCAATGGAAAACTACTTACATAGTCTATTACAGAAATATGCGATGCTAAAGCAATATCAGCTAAAGTGAACTTATCAGTTGCAAGCCAAACGTTCTTGTTAATTAAGTGTTCGATGTATTCCATATGGCAAGGCAGGTTATGCTGAGCTGCATGAAGAAATCTAGAGTCAGGGCTGCGGTTAGTAATTACTTTTTCATTCATAATATACTTAGTAACTTCATTGTAAAATTTGTTGTCGAACCAATTGATTAGAGCGCGTATTTTAGACTTAATAATAGTGGATAAACCACGTAATTTGACGTCGCTATTGTAAGTCTCTTCTATATATTCACAAATGGCATTACTATCCGCTATTACAAAGTTATTATCTATTAATACTGGTACTTGTCCGGTTGGATTGATCTTCATGAATTCATTCCGCTTTTCCCACGGATTTTCATACACTAGATCGCAGCCTAATTTTTTTTCTTTTAGGAAAGCTCTAACTTTTCGTGAAAATGGACAAAGAGGAAAATGATATAAAATCATAATATTCCTCTTTTATTATGCCAGTACCTATAGGTTGTTATTCCAGTGTGTGACACTATCTTTTTTCTCTGGATCCAACTTGGAATGACAAGAGAAGAGTATTTTAGGTAACAGTTGTTTACTGTTGTAATGTTGCAAAAGGTCTAACATATAAATTATAAAACTAATATAGGATATACCTTGCTAAATAAAAAAAAAAGTATAATATTTTATAAGGTATGCAGGCAAAAACTCTGTAGTTTGGTCAGATCAGAAATGAAGCAGCCATATAAGAACCTTTTTGGGTTGCATACCTATTTCATTATTTGTTTTATCCGAGGCTATGAATATAGCATTAAAACATCGTCCTAGTAGCTTCAAAGATCTAGTAGGTCAAGATATATTAGTGCGTGTATTAGAAAACGCTTTTATTTTAAACAAAATCCCACAATCTATACTGCTCTCTGGTAGTAGTGGAGTTGGTAAAACCACCACTGCAAGGATAATAGCTTTATGTTTGAATTGTTCCCTGGGGCCAATTTTTGAACCTTGCGGATCATGTGAAAATTGTCTAGCAATAAAAAATTCAAGCCATCCAGATGTAATTGAAATCGATGCGGCAAGTCACACTAGCATTGACGATATTAAAGTAATCCTGGGAGATATTTGCTATTCACCTATAAGCTCTAAATTCAAAGTCTACATTATAGATGAAGTACATATGTTATCCAGCAGTGCATTTAACGCATTACTTAAAACCAGCCACCATCTAGTGTAAAGTTCATTTTAGTAACTACGGAAATAAAAAACTACCAATAACTATTATTGCACGTTGTCAAAGATTTGATTTACACAACATTCCTGTAGCTAAAATAGTGGAACGTTTAAATGATGTTGCACAAAAAGAGAGTTATTCCATTGAAAAGGGAGCATTAGAATTAATTGCACGACACTCTGGAAATTCAATGCGTAACGCCTTGTTTTTGATGAATCAAGTAGTGCTATATGGCAAAGATGCTGCAATATCCACTAAAAATGTGACAGATATACTTGGCCTAGTGGATAAAGATATTATATTCGATCTATTAGGGGCAATATTAGAAGGTGATTTACAGAAAGCTCTATCAGTGTTTGACAAGGCGATAAAAACAGCAAACCCACGTAGTATTTTTGAAGGTCTATTGCAAACAATTCAGTTAATATGCCGTTTTTTAATTACGAAAGAGATTAATAATGCAGTTACGGAGCATGAAAAGAACAGGGTAAAAGATTTAAGTATAGAGAAGTCTTTAATATTTTTTTCGAGATGTGGAAGGTGTTGCTTAAAGGTATTCAAGATATAAAAACTTCAACATGCAACGATGTTGCTGCTGAAATGATGTTAATTAGCCTCTGTTATCTTTCTGATCTGCCTTCTCCGGAACAGGTGGTCAAAAAAATTCTTTCGCAGAATGCATAGCCGGAAAATACGCATAATGTAGGAAATGAACAGCAACAAAACTATGATTTTGACAAAGTTTTGCAACTATTAAGGCGGAGTAACCAAATTTATCTTTACAAACAACTGTGTAATAATCTACAATTAATAGATTGTAAACCTGGATATTTAAAATTAAAAGCTGTATCTAAGTTGGATAGTAATTTTTGCAATGATTTAAAAAATTACTTAAATCAGGTGACTCAGCAAGAGTGGGTTATTACAGTTGATACGGGTTATATAAACAGGGAAGTGAGTAATTTAAATTATGCACCTGCAGTTAAGGATAAACTTGACACGTTTAAAGGTGCAAAAATAGTTAATATAGAAAATAAGGAGTAAGTTGTGGATTTTAGTCAAATAATGAAACAAGCGCAAGAGATGCAAAAAAGCTTGCAGAAGCTCAAGAAAAATATATTGGAAAAGAGTTTCAAGGTATTTCTGGTGGTGGCAAAGTTTCTGTATTAGTGGAAGTCATAAAAATAGGTAGCTATAAAGCTAAAAAGGTGAACATAGACTTAGAACTTATGAGAAATGAGGAAAAAGATATAGTAGAGGATTTAGTAACAGCAGCGTTTAATGATGCCGTTAAAAAAGCAGAAGAAGATATGGCAAATGCAACTTCTGATCTTGCAGGTATGATGGGTTTACCACCTGGATTTAAACTTCCTTTTTGAATTTACTACTGAAGTTTCTTTTAGTGTAAGTATTTCTTTTCTAATATTTCCAACGCTAGTACTTCTTTGTATAATGCACCTATACTAGCGCAGCCCTACGTCATACCGCGATTCATTCCATAGCTGTACGAAAATTCATTTTTGAAGACAGCAAATGGCGTCATTCCAGTCTGGAATCCAGCCTTTCCATAATCATAAAAACTGTATTTTAACATAAAACAGCTATTTTTATGCTCGCCAACTTAATAAAATTCCTGGATCCCAGTGGGCTTTGTTGCATCGCACCTTATACTGGTAGTAATTTACGATAAATTCATGTAGCCATTTCGAATTTAGCCATACCAATGTCAGTGAATTTATTGAGCAAATAACACTTGAGTCGCAGTTCCTTCTCACGATTAACCTCAGATTTGTTCCGAAAATTAAATCCGAATGTTTGTTTCAGTCGCGAGAAAAAACTTTCTACATAAGCCATAATTTACTTTCTTTTTCCATTCTTTCACGCCATCTTCACCGTATAATTTTATTAACCTAATAGCAGCATTTCTGTCAGACATATAATCTATTTCTGGATGTTTTGCCGCATTGTTTATTGGTGGAATTTTTGCCTTTATATCATATTCGTTACACAATTTATAAAACTTGTGCCTATCATATGCCCTATCTGCATATAGTGCTTTTATGACATACTGAAAATCGACTTCTTTTAGCAAATTACAAGCTCCATAGTGATCCGAATAAACTCCGCCGCTGTATTTTACAGCTATGGCTTTTTTGCTGTTTATATTCAACATTACATGCAATTTTCTTGTCTGTTCATAGCTGCGATACTTTCTATCTTCGCTATTTTCCTTCAGAAGTATTGTTATAAATGCTGATACTTGTGCTATCTATGGCAATTTCAATATCTTTTATATTATTTTTATCAATTCTGCAATCATTGATTTTAATATTAAGTTTCTTTTGATGCTTGTGAATAGCTGCAAATCTCTTCCTATTTGTTGCAGATATCCTTTTATAAACCCCACCGTTTGTCTTAAACCAATTCTAAAAAGATTGACAATTATATGCACCAAAATCACAACTTTATCACTGTAAATATAGTTGCCGCCTTGCATTTTTGGACTATTTTCATACCAATTTTCTATGGCTTCATTGATATAACAAAAAATGCTTCCTCTTTCTTGGAGAAATTTGTTATATTCATGGCAGTTACTGACTTTCATTTTCTGTTGCATATTTTTTCTTTAAGCAGTTAAATGGCTATTTTATAATGAATTTTGTCAGTAACTGCTAGTTTTTCTGAACGCTATGCAACAAAGCCATCCCAGTGTCAGCTACTCGGATGACACCCTACTTAACCGTCATACCGCCGCGGTATCTCAAAGCATAGATCCCACTAACACGTAGCGGGATGACGATTGTCAGGCCAGCACCTCTATGATGTCATCCACGTAGCTGACACTGGTTCACTCTATAATAGCAGTGCTTCTTTCTTGTCATCCCAGTACTGATTAGCTATAAAATTTAAGAAAATATTTAAGAAATTTACCAAACAAAAAAAAGGCAAAAGAAGCCCTGGTCATTGTCTATTTTCAGTGTTTGGCGTTTTTTAAGTCTTAAACACTGCAATTTAGCTGCTTTTAAATGCAACTCACCTTAGTTTGAATGTTTAAGAAATTTACTAAGCAGAAAAAAAGGCAAAAGAAATCCCGTGTTAGCTAGTTGTCACTCTCTAATCCTGCAAATTGGCGTACTATACTGTCTTAAACGCTTTATAAGCGCGTAGCTTATATAGGTAAAAATGTTGTGAAGACATAAGGTGCATATAGTGCAAAAAATTAAAAATAAGACGCCAACTACGTTGTTTTCTTGCTGTTTAACCTGCACAGATGAAGATAACTGAATACCTTCAATATCATGATAAGGGCGCTGGCGGAGTTTGTCAAGGAAGTTTTTTCGTTTCTATTCCCAATAAAAGTTTGTATGCAATAACACAGAAACATAAGCTGCTATTCCTTCATTTCTTCCAATAGAAACTAATTTTTCTGCAGTGGTTGCTTTGATATTTACAAATTCATCATCAATTTCTAATGCTTTTGATATGAACTTCTTCATTTCTACTTTGTAAGGCGATATTTTAGGCTCCTCACAAACTATAGTAATATCTAAATTAGACACGCTGTACCCTTTTTCCTTTCCTTTTTTAGCTGCAAAGTCAAGAAAGTGAGATGAATTGCAATCTTTCCATTCAGAGGAACTAGGAGGAAAGTGCTCTCCTATGTCGCCAGATCCCAGTGCTCCGAGTATTGCATCAACGATTGCATGTATTGCAACCTCACCATCAGAGTGCGCTTCTATTGCCATGTTGTGTTCAATTTTCACACCGCAAATTTTTATAAAGCTCTGAGCACCATTTTGAACTTTAATGAACTTATGTATATCATAACCGGCTCCGACACGAAATTTTGGCTCTTCAAAAAGGAGCTTTGCCATATTGATATCCTCTTTTGTGGTTAACTTAAAATTGCTTTTCTCACCTTTAATAATCGCAACATGTTTTTTGTGCTCTACCAATAGTGATGAATCGTCAGTAAATTCTTTGTCTGATTGATGGCACGATAATAATTCTTTGAAATTAAAAAATTGAGGAGTTTGTATGGCTCTGAGTTTTCCTCTTGAAATCGTAGATTCAACGAAATTATTACCCACCAATGACATAGTATCTTCGACTTCTATTGCTGGAACTACTCCTGTATATTGATCATTAATCATGGACTGAGCCAAGTTATCTATCAGAACATCTGACACAAAAGGCCTACAAGCATCGTGTATAACTACAAAATCTAGGTTAACTTTTTGTAAGCTTTCACGCCCTAGTTTAACTGAACTTTGTCTGCTTTCTCCTCCATATATTGGACTTAGTAATTTAGTGTCTACACCTCCTGTCATCCAAGTAGCTTGACTACTTGTTTCTTTTTTCCTAGATTCCAGCGTCACGCGCTGGAAGGAGTGTACCGCTGATTTTTCACTTAAATAATGATTGTACAAGAGCTCCATCGCTTCCCTATAAAAACTTTCATGGTCTCTATTAATTGCTATTCTTATGTAATCTATATATTGGTTAGCCAGAAATCTTTTAATTGTATGAAGTAAAACAGCTTTACCTGCCAGTTTTATATATTGCTTAGGAATCGTAGAATTGCATCTACTGCCTACTCCCGCTGCAACTATTAATGCTGCTATTTTGTATTTCTTAAGTCTGTTAGAGTGCATATTTATCATTTTCAGCGTGTATAGTAACAAGTTATTTACAGTTTTAAAAAAAGAGTGTATTATCTTATACGAACCTGTACATGATCTCAAGAAAGGAATAAACTAAGAGATAATGTATATAAGTTAGGATATATGAGGAGTTTATACCCAAGTAATATAAGTCGGGAAAGATTTGAGATTATATTACCAGATCTAGAGTCCTGTAGAAAAAAAAACAAAACCAAGACAACTTGATTTGTATGATGTATTTTGTGGAGTGTTATACGTTCTGAAAAGCGGTTGTCAGTGGAGAATGCTACCAAAAGAGTTTCCAAAATGGCGTAATTGTTACGACTATTTTAAGAAGTGGAGTGAAAAACCAGATGCAAATAAAGAAAGTGTTCTGGAGCTGGTGTTAAAAAAATAGTTGGCGTAGTCCGACAAAACAATGGTCGGAAAGAAAAAACCAGCTTCTGCATAATTGATGCACAGAGTGTAAAAAATGCAGATACTGCTGAAGAAAAAGGCTACGATGCAGGCAAAAAGATTTCAGGAATAAAACGCCATATTGCAGTAGATACGCAAGGTTTGCCACATGCAATTTATGTAACAACAGCAGAGATAACTGACCGTAGCAGTGCTGTGAGAATGGTAGAAAATGCAAAAGAAAACCTTTCGGGAGTTAAAAATGTACTGGTTGATGCAGGCTATACGGGAGAGAATTTTGCAACACAAATAAAAGCAACTATTGGTGCAACTGTTGAGGTAATAAAACGCAGTGAATTACATACCTTTGCTGTATTGCCAAAAAGATGGGTTGTAGAGCGTTCTTTTGCTTGGTAGGAAAAATGCAGACGGTTATGGAAAAATTGCGAGCGTAAACTCAACACCAGCTTGCAAATGGTAGTTCTTGCTTTCACTGCTTTGTTCCTCAAAAGATTATGAACAGGTTCTAAGATAAAATACGATGCTAGAATGAACATTACTAAGTGTAATAAAGAAAATGAGATACACCTTATATTATTTCATGGAATAGGGGATAACTATAAAAGTGCTCACAATTATGTACAAAATTTAAAAGTATTGAATAATAGCCATGCACATAAATATCCAAGCGCATTTCAGAACTACATAACTTATGCTGCAGTTAGCTTTTTGTTCCTCGTGGCATCTGTATCAGCGCCCATTGCAATATTACTACTTATAAGCCCCATAACAGATGGAGTAGTTGGTTTAGCAAGCTTAGCTGCTCTAACTTGCATTTTTTTATCCCTAAGTTTGCTTAAGCCCTCGATAGAAGAAATCAATGAATTAATGGACAAGGGTTTGAGGCCTGAAAACATTATACTTTTTGGCCATTCCTTTGCAGGAGCAGTTGCATCAGCAGTTTTGAAGCACTTTGCAGACAAAAACGTTAAACTTGGAGGTGTTATTTTTACTAGCACTTTCAGCTATTTTCATACAGCAATAGGGCATTTTCCGATCCCCCAAGAAAAAATTTTAAGTATGTTGCCCTCATCCATTTTAAAAAAATTGCTAAAGGCTTTAGATCTAGATTTTGATTTAGTGAACGATATACGAAAGTTGCGAGATGAGGGAAAATTGAATATGCCAGTAATAGTTATTAATAGCAAAAGAGATCACTTAATACCACAACCTGCACAATTGGTGCACGCAACAGAAAATGATGTATTGCCACGTGAAAAACTGATCAAGACTGTTAATTCGAAAAGTTATGAAGATGATCTACATAACGGAGTTTTATCTAGTTGGGAATTGGGTGAAAATTTGACTGATCTAATACTTAATAAAATTGATAAAACAATGAATAGATAGTATTTACCATAAACTGTATATTTTTCAGTAAATTGACTATGCTAAACGCATGCAAAAACGTCATATAACTATTTGTTTTATACTGCTTTTTATAAGAGGGATGTTATTCCTGATGCGTCCTATGATTTTTCCATGTTTAATATCTATTGTTATTGCATATTTGTTTAATCCGCTAGTAGTCAAGTTTGAAAAGTATAGAATACCGCGTGCATGTTCTGTAATTTTTATAATACTTGTTTTATTAATAGCTTTTATACTAGTTATAACATTTGTTTTACCTATTATATATGTTCAAATTACTTCAATATTAAATTTCTTAGTGAGTAAAGTGCCTTCATTACAACTTAAAGTAATCCCCTCTGTATTAGAATTTCTTAATATAAAAATCGAGAATAGCTTATTTGATCACTTATCTAAAAATCTAGCAGAAAATTACAGCGACTATGTATCTTATTCATGAATGCTCTTGATATTGCTAGTAACTTTATAATCCAAGTGTTAAGTTCAAGCTTTAACACGGTATCACTAATGGTGATTACTCCTCTAGTGTTTTTCTATATATTACGTGATTGGCCTTTAATTATAGAAAAAGCTAATAAATTAATTCTTGTTTCTTATAGAGAAAAAGTTGTAAATTATTTTTCCAAAGTGGATTTCATCATATCTAATTATCTAAAGGGGCAGGTAAATGTATGTATTGTCATGATGGTCTTTTACTCTGTGAGCCTGAGCATAATCGGATTGGGACACTCTATTGTTATCGGAATTTTATCAGGAATGTTAACGTTCATACCTTACGTAGGGCCATTATTATATACCATTATTGGGTTTTTGAGCGCTATCACTCAATTTAGTGGATGGTTTGAAAGTGCTGCTGTTTTGCTATTATTCGGCGTTGGACAATTAATAGATTCAAACATATTAGTTCCTTTATTAATAGGAAGAAAAGTTCATATACATCCAACTGTAATTATTCTGGGAATTACTATATGCGCTTCATATTTTGGATTTACAGGTATATTACTTTTATTCCAATAATAGCAATGTTCAATGTATCAGTAGAATATGCAATCAATAAATATTTTAAAAGTGAGCTTTATAAAAACGGCTAACAGACCTTTTGCATAATCAATTTATGGTAAGAGGAGAAATGAGCCCGGAATACCTGAGAATTAACAGTCTTGATCAGTTTTTCACGTGGCAATACATCATTTTCTGTTGCGTGCGCCAATTGTGCAGGTTGTGGTATTAAGTGATCTCTTTTGCTATTAATAACTATTACTGGCATATTCAATTTTCCCTCATCTCGCAACTTTCGTATATCGTTCACTAAATCAAAATCTAGATCTAAAGCCTTTAGCAATTTTTTTAAAATGGATGAGGGCAACATACTTAAAATTTTTGCTTGGGGGATCGGAAAATGCCCTATTGCTGTATGAAAATAGCTGAAAGTGCTAGTAAAAATAACACCTCCAAGTTTAACGTTTTTGTCTGCAAAGTGCTTCAAAACTGCTGATGCAACTGCTCCTCCAAAGGAATGGCCAAAAAGTATAATGTTTTCAGGCCTCAAACCCTTGTCCATTAATTCATTGATTTCTTCTATCGAGGGCTTAAGCAAACTTTGATCTCTATTTATAAAGGAAATAAAAATAAGCATTAGGGATAAAAAAATGCAAGTTAGAGCAGCTAAACCAACTACTCCAGCTGTTATGGGGCTTATAAGTAGTAATATTGCAATGGGCGCTGATACAGATGCCACGAGGAACAAAAAGCTAACTGCAGCATAAGTTATGTAGTTCTGAAATGCGCTTGGATATTTATGTGCATGGCTATTATTCAATACTTTTAAATTTTGTACATAATTGTGAGCACTTTTATAGTTATCCCCTATTCCATGAAATAATATAAGGTGTATCTCATTTTCTTTATTACACTTAGTAATGTTCATTCTAGCATCGTATTTTATCTTAGAACCTGTTCATAATCTTTTGAGGAACAAAGCAGTGAAAGCAAGAACTACCATTTGCAAGCTGGTGTTGAGTTTACGCTCGCAATTTTTCCATAACCGTCTACATTTTTCCTACCAAGCAAAAGAACGCTCTACAACCCATCTTTTTGACAATACAGCAAAGGTATGTAATTCACTGCGTTTTATTACCTCAACAGTTGCACCAATAGTTGCTTTTATTTGTGTTGCAAAATTCTCTCCCGTATAGCCTGCATCAACCAGTACATTTTTAACTCCCAAGAGGTTTTCTTTTGCATTTTCTACCATTCTCACAGCACTGCTACGGTCAGTTATCTCTGCTGTTGTTACATAAACTGCATGTGGCAAACCTTGCGTATCTACTGCAATATGGCGTTTTATTCCTGAAATCTTTTTGCCTGCATCGTAGCCTTTTTCCTCAGCAGTATCTGCATTTTTTACACTCTGTGCATCAATTATGCAGAAGCTGGTTTTTTCTTTCCGACCATTGTTTTGTCGGACTACGCTCACTATTTTTTTTAACACCAGCTCCAGAACACTTTCTTTATTTGCATCTGGTTTTTCACTCCACTTCTTAAAATAGTCGTAACAATTGCGCCATTTTGGAAACTCTTTTGGTAGCATTCTCCACTGACAACCGCTTTTCAGAACGTATAACACTCCACAAAATACATCATACAAATCAAGTTGTCTTGGTTTTGTTTTTTTTTTCTACAGGAGATATTTTAGGAGCGTAAGTAAATTTCTGCGCAAAAATTACTACCAGAAAGAGGTTTAATGTGCAATTAAATTTATTTAACAACAATCAAGCTGATTATAGTCGGCAAAATTACATCATCTTAGATGAAAATAAGCACATATATAATTCAGTAATTGATGAATTATCTTGGAAATGTCTCATTCTTTTTGGACTTAAAAGCTCCGGTAAAACTCATCTTGCTCATATTTGGCAATCAATAAACGATGCAATTTTTATCAATGTGAATAACTTCGTAAGCGAGATTAGATATAGCGATTCTTTTATTTTAGAAGACGTACAAAACATTAAAGATGAAGCAATGTTATTACATTGTTACAATTACATGAAAGAAAATGAGAAGAAGCTGCTAATCACTTCTTCAATTTCACCAAAAAAACTTAACTTCAAACTAAGAGATTTAAGTTCTCGAAAATTATCAACTATCAGCGTAAAAATTTTGCCTGCAAGCGAAGAATTATTAAGAATCATGATAATAAAACGATTTTCAGATAAACAGTTAAAAATTGATTTAAAAGTGATTAATTATATTTTAGCAAGAATAGACCGTCCATTCTATAGCATTGATAAAATTATAGAGAAGATAGATAATGAATCTATAGGGTCAAATGTGACCGTTCCTTTTATTAGCACTTTATTAAAAAAAGATGCCATTTGATTTCTTCTTTTGTAAAGGTATATATTAAAAATTTATTAACACCAATAACACTAACGTAATTGAAATCTCTATCTGTCCATGTTAGAATTATAATAAATGTTATAATGAATATAGATAGATACAGCTAAGAAGTATTCTATATTTATAGTAGAGCTTACTTTATAAGGTGTTTTTTATAGATTTGACGTTATAATTTAACTATGATAAGAGTAAGATTAAATTTAAAAAAAAAGGTTAAAGCAAAGGTTTGTGATGTTCACTCTGTTGATAAATGCCTTATTTGTCTCATATTTTCTCATAAGACACATAGGAAACACTTCCAATCACATTATAGCCAAAGAAATAAATATAGGAGTTGATAATGAAAAATAAACAGTCGCAAAATAAAAAAGAAAATCTTTACATAACATATTACATAGATGCTTTGGCTTCAGAGAAGTCCGCTACACAAAATACTCTGGAAAGTTATCGTTCGGATTTACACCAGTTTGAAGAATTTTTATTAGAAAGTGGCACTACCTTGATTGGCGTAAACCAAACCAATATTAAAGATTATGTGAAATCTCTATATACACAAAAAAATATATAAAAGTAGCTCTATATCAAGAAAAATATCCGCTATGAAAAATTTCTATAAGTGTCTATTTAATGACGGAATAATAGATTTTAATCCAGCACCGGCTAATGATGCTGAATTAAAGAATCCAAAAGTTCCTTGTCCTTTGCCTAAGTATTTAAGTGTCAAAGAAATATTTTTGCTAATGGACGCAGTGAGAAAATCAGCAAGCGAATCGAATAAAGAGATAAGCAGTAAAAGGCTATGTGCAATTTTAGATATCCTTTACTCTTCTGAAATGCGTGTTTCTGAACTAATTGATATGAAGTTATGTGAAGTGTCACATTTAATAAACAGTAATAACAAAGAATGCTATATAATAATAAAAGGAAAAAGTGGTAGAGAGAGGCAAATTCTTTTTAATGAACAAGCATTGCAGAGCCTTAGAAATTATTTATCGTGACAATCTGATCCCTAACGAAAAGGAATCCGATTGGCTATTCCCAGGTGATAAACCCAATAAACCAATTACAAGGCAGAGGGTCGGTCAATTAATGAAGGAGTTAGCAAGAAAATGCAATATTGATGAAAATAAGATCTCTCCACACGTGATTAGGCATTCTTTTGCTACCCATCTACAGGATAGCGGAGCAAATATTGTGTTGATACAGACAGTTCTTGGCCATACTAACCTTTCTACAACACAAATATATACTCATATTGCTAACGAAAAGGACATATTAGCTGATTCGCATCCTATTACTCAGATGATCAATAATTAAACTTATTGCTTTTAATTTGTAGTAAAGTTAAATTCAAATAAGTTTATGTGAGTTTGTGATTTCAAGTTTATTGTTTAATTTCTTCCTTATATTATGGGAAGTATTCTATACTTTAATTGCTCTCCCTGTAATTTTCTTTCCTGAGTATGTAATAACCATTTTCCTCGTCTGTTCGGTGAGAGTTGTATTATTCATGCTGCGTTTATTATGTGGCATTAAATATGAAGTGAGGGGAATGGAAAACATTCCTAAGCAACCTTTTATCATTGCATCTAAACACCAATCTCCATGTGAAACATTTATTTTTATACTACTATTTAGAAAAGCGGTTTTTATTTTAAAACGTGAATTGAAATGGATTCCATTCATTGGTTTACATCTTATAGCGCTGAAAATGATTTTTATTAACCGTTCAGATGGTATCAGTTCTATACGCCATATAATTAAAGTAGCAAAAATGCGTATAAGAGAAAATAGAAGCATAATAATATTTCCTGAAGGTACAAGAACGACTATAAACCAAAATATAAAATATCAACCAGGTATTGCTGCTTTATATAGCGTATTATCTATTCCTGTGTTACCGGTTGCTTTAAACACTGGTTTGTTTTGGCCAAAAAGCATACTTTCTCTGAGAAAGAATCCCGGAAAGGCAGTAATAGAAATATTGCCCCCAATATATCCTGGGTTAAACAAAAATGAATTCTTGCAAAGTTTAGAAAAAATTATTGAAGAAAGAAGCAGTAGATTAACCATAGAAAAAACTGATATTGCAAATTAACAAAAAAACTTTATAATTAAAAAAAAGTACAGTATTTTAGGTATTAATATATGGCAAATCATAAGAGTGCTAAAAAATGATAAAGGTAATAGCAAAGCGCACTTTAATAAATAAGATGCGGAAAAGTAAAACTCGCACCGCTATTAGAAAACTGGTTGATATAGTCAAGTCTGGCGACAAAGAAAATGTTGTTCTGGCATTTCGGAATGCTGAATCTAATTTACACAAGTGTGTAAATAAAGGTGTTATTCATAGGAATACTGCTGCGCGTAAAATAAGTCGCTTAAATGCAAAAGTAAAAGCATTGATGACCGCTTAATACGGTTAATGTAAAGTTAACTGTATTAATATATACTCTTCAGTTTGTATATTCTGTATAAAATTTAAGTAGCTTAAGTGATGGAATAAGAAAGTGCTATTAGAACTAAGTAATGGATTAAAAATTGAGCTACCTGTATTAAGCGGAACAACAGGTCCTGATGTGTTAAATATCAAGGATTAATATAAGATAACAGGATTATTCACTTATGATCCGGGGTTTGTTTCCACAGCTTCATGCTCTTCCACAATTACATTCATTGATGGAGATAAAGGAGTTCTTAAATATAGGGGACATGATATAGCTGATTTGGCAGAGAATAATAGTTTTACTGCTGTGATTTATTTATTGCTCTATGGTGAACTACCCAGTTCAGAGCAACACAAAAAATTTCTTCTCAAAATACAAGAATCATCCAAAGTATCAGAGCAAGTTACAGATGTAATCAAAGCATTTTCAAAAACTGCTCACCCTATGTCGATTTTAATTGCATGTTTTGCAAGTTTGTCAGCATCTTACCATGAAAAGCATGGCAACAGTGTCAATGGTGAAGATCTAGATTTTGGAATTTCTGCAATAGCACAAGTTCCTGCAATTGTTGCAATGATTTATAGGCATATCAACAATCAGGAATTCATAAATGCTAACAATAAATTAAGTTATACTGAAAATTTCTTAAAGATGATATTTGGCGATGCTGTTAATAAAGCCCTTTTTGCAAAAGCTCTGGATAAAATATTTACTCTCCATGCCGATCATGAACAGAATGCTTCTACGGCGGCTGTCAGATTGGTGGGATCGGCTGGTTCTAATTTGTTTGCAAGCCTCTCTGCAGGAGTTGCTACACTTTGGGGACCAGCACATGGTGGAGCTAATGAGGCAATTATAAATATGCTAAAAGAAGTGGAGCAAAGTGGAGATATAGATAAATTCATCGAACAAGCTAAAGATGATAAAGATCCATTTAAATTGATGGGATTTGGACATCGTGTTTATAAAAATTATGATCCACGCGCGCGGATATTGAAAGACGCTTGCTATGAGGTTCTAAGTAAACTAGAACAAAATAATAAACTGCTCAAGATTGCAAAAGAACTTGAAGAAATAGCTTTAAAGGATGAATATTTTATCGTGCGTAAGTTATATCCAAATGTTGATTTTTACTCAGGTATAATAATGAATGCTATCGATATTCCCTCAAATATGTTCACGCCTATTTTTGCACTTGCAAGAACCACTGGTTGGGTTACTTTCACTTTATTAGACTTCTTGCATAACCCAAGCTAAGTAGAAAAAAGGTATAGCTAACAAGTCATGCCGCCGCGGTATCTCTCAGCCGCTAACAAGCAGCGGGATGACGGTTGTCAGGCCAGCGCCCCATAAGTGTTGAAAGTAACACAAGAAAGACATAAAGAACTATTATTGCAAGAAAATGGAGGCAATAATGGATCAAACAGAAAGAGTACTAAATTTAATAAAAGATGAGGATTTAGAAAGGCTAGGAAAATTAAGTGAAGTAGATAAATGTAATACTAAATTGTTGGGCAAGGTTATATTTAAAGGTCTAATGAAGTTAATATTAATGGGGCAAAAAACAAGCCTAAAAGCGCTAGAAATGGTAATAAACAGGTGTATAATGGATAAGAATAGCGATAAAAGTACAGTAACATACAGTGGTTTGTCAAAAAGGTTAAAAGTTATAAATCCAGAATATTTTAAGATTAAAAAGCTATTACCCCAAAACACATCAAATAACTTACATAAGTTTGATTCGACGATCATAAATTTATCGGGATATCTCATAAAAGATGGGCTAAAAATAGGCGGTAAAAGTAACGACAGTCAAGTTAAAGTGAGTGTAGGATTAAAGGATCAATTGCCGACAAGTATAAGATTTTGTAAAGGACAAGAAGAAAATAGTGAAGATATAGCATTAGTGAGAGCAATTAATGAAGCTAAAGTTGAAAAAGAGGATATTTTATTATTTGATAGAGGAATCAGAAAAGTTGGAACTTTTGCCGAATTTGATGAAAAGGAGAACAAATTTATCACAAGAGTTAAAGTAGGAAGAAAACATAATGTTATAAGCAGGAACAAAGTTATAAGAGAACAAAAATCGGATGGATCAGAGACTTTAGAAGATATAATAGTTAATCTTTATCGTGCACGAGGTAATGTGGCAGAAAAGCATAATCTACGGCTAATAAAAATCAGAAATATAATTGGAGATGAAATATGGTTTTTCACAAACTTGTTTGAAATGCCAGCTTATGAAGTAACAGAGCTATATAGGCGCAGATGGGATTTAGAAGTGTTCTTTAAAACAAAATCTTGGATATAAGCACTTTTTAAGCCATACTATGAATGGCATGAAGGTACATGATTATTATTACGGCTTTGTTATTTCTTGTTTATAAAATCAAAAATAATCTGTATTAAATAAGACTTGATCTGACACTTTAAAAAAGTAAGTTATAAAATAATAAAAGAAAGGAGTGTTAGAAATGAGTACAATACAAACAAAAATACTAAAACCAAAGCTAGGGTTATTAGAACTAGCAAAACAACTAGGAAATGTATCTCAAGCATGCAAAGTGATGGGATACTCAAGAGATACATTTTATCGATTCAAAGAGTTGTACGAAAATTGAGGAGAAGAAGCATTACACGAGATAAGTAAGAAAAAACCTCTATTAGCGAATAGAGTTTCCGACGATATAGAAAGAGCAGCGATTGGTATAGCAACGGAATTTCCAGCATATGGGCAAGAAAGAGCTGCAAATGAACTGAGAAAAAGAGGTATAATAATTTCTCAGGGAGGAGTGAGATCTATATGGCTGAGAAATGATCTTGAAACTTTCAAGAAAAGACTTAAAGCACTGGAAACAAAAGTAGCTCAAGATGGAATTATATTAACCGAAGAGCAACTTGCAGCTTTAGAAAAAGTTAAAGAACAAAGAGAAGCACATGGTGAAATTGACACTGAACATTCAGGTTATTTGGGTTCTCAAGATACCTATTATGTAGGTAATATAAAAGGCATAGGAAGAATCTACTAGCAGACCTTCATTGATACTTATTCTCGAGTAGCATTTGCCAAGCTTTATACAGACAAAACGGCTATTACTGCTGCTGACTTGCTGAATGATAGAGTGATACCATTTTTTGATGAGCAAAATGTGCCATTATTGCGTGTCCTTACAGACCGAGGAACAGAGTATTGTGGTAAGCCTGAAAATCACGCTTATCAGCTTTATTTGGGAATCGAAAATATCGATCATTCTAGGACCAAAGCCAATTCTCCACAGACTAATGGCATATGTGAAAGGTTTCATAGAACTATGCAAGATGAGTGTTACAATATTATCTTCAGAAAGAAAATCTACAATTCTTTGGAAGGTTTACAGATTGATGTTGATTATTGGTGGCATTCTTACAATGAAACAAGACCGCATTCAGGTAAATATTGCTATGGTAAGACGCCTATGCAGACTTTTCTTGATAGCAAACATATTGCTTTTCAGAAAAATATTAGTAGCATTACACAAGACACTGATATTAGTTTTGACTACCTCAATTCTTCTGTCAGTTAATTCTTGTCTGTCAGATTAAGTCTTATCTTTTACAAATAATCTACATGGGTTCAAAATAGCATTACTGCAATTCACATTGGATCTAAATGACTCTTTTATACGTTCGATTGTTTTACATTCGGGAGGTAATTTACATGCCGTTGATTATCTCATATCACGTTATTTTTGATACTTTCAACACTTATGCGCCGCGGCGGTATGATGTCTTTCTTGGATCAGCTATAGATTTCCTGATCTCACCATCTTTCCAATCACTTTATACAAAATTCTCGAATTTTGAAAACTTACTTTGAGTGAATTGCTCATATTCTTCATCCTCTAGTTCTTCAAAAATTTCTGGATGTTGGTCACCTAGACGAACAATTATTGAAATGAGCTCTTTGTTTGTTTTAGATGATCGATACTCCTTTCTGTCAAGATCAATCAAAGCAAAACCCGTTGCAGCCATATGCTTACATGGACCAAAGTAACAGAATGCAGGGCAGGAACATGTTCCACTGAAAAGAGGACCATCGTGCTTTAGTGTTACTCGATATACATTTGATCCAACTACCTTTGATTTAGCTTGAGATTCATTAACAGATATAATCTGTACCTTTCCTTTGTTAAAATAATCTCTTCCGCTACAGAGGTAGGATTCTTTGATAAGACCTGTGATATCTTTATAATACAGTCTCATTTTTGCCTCCTTATTTCATATATAAAGCCCTCAATTTTCTAATATATCCTTTCTTCCATAAAAATTTATTAACCCACCACAACTTTTATATGGCGTTTTTTTCCTGCAGATAATTTTATAAATGGCTGACCTTTAAAGCTCTCGGAATTTATTATGTAGTTAACGTCGGTTATAATATTATCATTAACTTTGCACCCATTGCCCTGTATTAAACGCTTTGCAGCGCCTTTTGAAGGTTCAAAACCGGTGTCATGCAGTAGGTCTACTAAGGATATACCGCTTGCAACTTGTTCTTTTTTTATGATGTAATCAGGAAGTAGTGAACTGTCTTCATTTTCAAAAGCAGAGACTGCCGCAGATCGTGCAAGTTCTGCTTCTTTATTACCATGACATATTTTTGTCACTTCTGTTGCTAAAACTTTTTTTGCTTCATTTATTTCCTGATCTTTTAAGGATTCTAATTTTTGATCTCATCAACTGACACATCAGTGAGCAATCTCAAAAAACGTCCAACATCTTGATCATCAACGTTGCGAAAATATTGCCAGTAGTCGTAAGGCTTTAGCATATTATCATCAAGCCACACTGCTCCACTTTCAGTTTTGCCCATTTTTACCCCTTGAACATTCAATAAAAGAGGGGCAGTAAGGCCAAACAGCTCAGGAAATTCAACTTTTTTCCAAGCTCAATTCCGTTTACTATATTTCCCCAATGGTCTGACCCTCCAATCTGCAGACGAAAGCCATGCTTTTTATTCAACTCAACAAAATCATAAGCTTGCAATAGCATGTAATTAAATTCCAGAAAGCTTAAGGTTTGCTCTCTATCCAGCCTGATTTTCACACTATCAAAACTTAGCATACGATTTACAGAAAAATAAGCTCCTATATCAAATCTATGTATTTTATGTTATCCAACCAATCTGCGTTATTTACTATCATTACACCAGTCTTGCTGTCATTAAAAGACACCATTTTCTCTAATATTCTCCTTATGCTGGATGTATTTTGATTGATGTTCTCTACGGGCAAGATGCTTCTTGCTTTATCTTTGAAGGATGGGTTACCAATTTTTGTTGTGCCACCTCCAAGTAAGACTATCGGCTTATAACCAAATTTTTGTAGGTGACGGAGCATCATAATCTGAATTAGGTGACCAGCATGAAGACTTGGTGCTGTGCAATCAAACCCAATGTATGCGACTATATAATTGCTCTGCAATAATAACTGATCTAGTCCTTCAATGTTTGTACATTGGTATAGGTACCCTCTTTCTTGGATAAAATTTATAAATTCAGATGCGTGTTTCATAATCTCCTTGTATAGTGTATAATAAAGTTTTCTGGATCCCAGTGGGCTTTGTTGCATCGCTCAAGTGAAAAGAACTGGCAGTTACTGACAAAATTCATTATAAATAGCCATTTAACTGTTGAAGAAACAATATGCCACAAAAAATGAGAGTCAGTAACTGCCATGAATATAACAAATTTCTCCAAGAAAGAGGAAGCATTTTTTGTTATATCAATGACTCCATAGAAAATTGGTACGAGAATTGTCCAAAAATGCAGGGCGGCAACTATATTTATAGTGATAAAGTTGTGATTTTGGTGCATATAATCGTCAGTTTCTTTAGAATTGGTTTAAGACAAACAGTCGGGTTTATAAAAGGGTATTTGCAACAAATAGGAAGAGATTTGCAGCTATTCACAAGCATCAAAAGAAACTTAATATTAAGATAAATGATTGCAGAAAATAATATGGAACATATTGAAATTGCTATAGACAGTACAGGAATTAGTATATACAACAACACACAGCAAGGAAAATAGCACTGACAGAGTGGCTATGAGCAAACGAGAAAATTGCACGTAATGTTGAATATAAACAACAAAAAAGCCATAGCTGTAAAATACAGTAAAGGTCTGATCACTATGGAGCTTGTGATTTGCTAAAAGAAGTCGATTTTCAGTATGTCATAAAAGCACTATATGCAGATAGGGCATATGATAGGCACAAGTTTTATAAATTGTGTAACGAATATGATATAAAGGCAAAAATTCCACCAATAAACAATGCGGCAGAACATCCAGAAATAGATTATATGTCTGACAGAAATGCTGCTATTAGGTTAATAAAATTATACGGTGAAGATTGCGTGAAAGAATGGAAAAAAGAAGTAAATTATGGGAAAAGATCTTATATTGAAGGTTTTTTCTCAAGATTAAAGCAAATATTCGGATTTAGTTTTAGGAATAAATCTGCGATAAATCGAGAAAAAGAACTAAATGCTATTTGCTTAATAAATTCACTGATATTGGTATGGCTAAATTTGAGATAGTTACATGAATTTACACTGGGATCCAGTTTTCCATATAATCTCATCGAAAATGTTGTAACCACTCTCTATGCTAGTTTGCTTGCTTACAAGCAAACTTTTCTGGATCCCAGTGTCTGGGCACTGGGATGACAAAGAAATAGGCGCTGGGATGACAAGAAAGGAGCACTTCCATTATAGAGTGAACCAGTGATGGCTACTTGGATGACAAAAAAGGGGCTACTCGGATGACAAAAAAAGGAGCACTGGGATGACAGGCGCCGTAGAAACACGGGAAGTGTTGAAGCTGTGCAGTAGATGAGGGAGGGCCCCTCGGAGCCGGTTTGCAAGAGCAGGCTTCAAACAGCCATAAGCTGCTTTGGTAAGGTAGTGAGCGTTATGGAAAAGGCACAATTATGTGTCATGTGTGAAATAGAGAGACGAACGCAAGTGAACCACTGATGAAGTGTCGAAAGCGTAGAGACGACGTCAAAACCAGGGTAAACCTGGGATAAACCCATCGGGAGCTTGTTTACTGGGTGGGTGATGTCCGGCATAAAAGTGGCGTGAATCTATTTTAGGATATTGCATGGAACTACGGGAACCTGTCGTTTCGATGATAAGGGAGAAGTCCAAAGAGCTGATCTCTGAGGATGAGAGTACCGATGCGAAAAACAGAGCTCGTAGTAGCGAAGAAGTTTCTGTAATGGAAATGGAGTGAAGGGATTTAGTTTTAATTATTTATCAACCGAGAGGGAGGAGTTAATGAATAAAACAAAGTCTTTCGACAATTTGGACCACGAATTGACATTGCAAGCTATCAAGAAGCATACAGACTGCAAATGGATCATACTGTACGTTGAAAGGTGGATGAAATCCCCTATTCAGCTAGCAGATGGCAGTAAGGTAGTTAGGAAAAAAGGAGTTCCGCAAGGAGGTTCGATAAGCCCAATGATCTCAAACATATTTCATCATGTATTTGATGAGTGGATGAGACAAAAGCACCCAACGATACCTTTCGAGAGGTATGTAGATGATGCGATAGTACACTGCAAAACTCGTAAGCAGGCAGAATTTATGAAAGTAATGATCGAAGAAAGATTGGCTAAGTGTAAATTGAAGTTACATCTTTATTAGCAATAATACGACTTTCACAATCAATATTTATTATATCAGATAGTGAATTAATATCAGTGTAACTATCAAAACTTTCCATTGTTGATTCCACTACCTCTACTATTTTTAAAAAAGCCAATTCGTGATTTCAAAAATTCATTAACAGTTATTTCATTTGCAGCATTGAGCACAATACTGTTTGTTTGTGGAGCAGAAGAGTTTAACACTGCCAAGCTAAGCTTTAGCGCAGGAAAGCGCTTATGGTCTGGTTCTTGAAAGGTCAATTTTCCTTGCTTTGTTAAATCTAATTTACGATTTAAAGCTGATCTTTCAGGCCAAGACAAAGCATATGGAATAGGAATTGCCATGTCAGTTTCTGCAAGCACAGCAAAGTTGAACCCATCCTTATAAGTTACAATTCCATGTACTATTGACTCAGGATGCACTATTGCTTCAATTTTATCCGGGCTGATGTTGAACAAGTTATGTGCTTCTATTATCTCTAGTGCCTTATTCATCATTGTTGCACTATCAACTGAGATTTTTCTTCCCATATTCCAAGTGGGGTGACTAAGCGCCTGATCTACCGTGATATTTCTTAATTGCTCAGAACTATAGTTTAAGAATGGTCCACCAGAAACAGTAAGTATGATCTTTTCTACGCATTTGTCGTAGTTTTGCAAAACTTGATTATTTGTACGTTTTTTTCTTTAGCTTTTTTGAGTAATAACTTTCCACCGCAAACAATGCTTTCTTTGTTTGCTAGTGCAATGACTTTAGTACCGCTTTCTATGATGTGCATAACTGGTTCAAGGCCTGCAATGCCAATTATTGCAACAACTGAGAGATCAACAGGTATGGTAGCAATATTTGTAGCGCCAATTGCTATTTTTACATCTGTACCAAGTAGGTTTTCTCTTAAATCTTTGTAAAACCTTTCATCGGAGATAGCAACGTATTTTGCATTCCGCAGTTTTGCTTGGTGTGCCAGTAGAGCAAAGTCTGAATGGGCACTTAGTGCATCCACTTGGTATTCTTCTTTTCTCCTTGAGAGCAAATCTATAGTCTTTTTTCCAACACTTCCTGTTGAACCTAAAACTGAAACCTTTTTCACTAAGACAAACTCATAACAATAGCAACTTTTCTTATTAGGTCTTCTCGCATACTATTCGGCAGTTTTTAAGCGTTTAACCAAGTTCAGGTCCGTGGTCATCGCCAACAGACGGTGAAGGACCAGGTGAAAAAGATTGACCATGGTGATCACCTGCATCATGCATGTCTTGCAAACCATCAGCATTATGAGCCATTTCATTTTTGGCATGAGGGTAATCATCTGAGTGAGGTCCCTCATCACCATGAGCCATATCCATTCCTTCTGATGGTATATCTTCCCCGCCTCCACCTGAAAAATGTTCTGCAATGCTTTCAAGAAATTTTATGCCAAACATATTACCTGATTTTCCAAATCGTGTTACTAGACTACTACCACTCACCAAACTTTCAAACACGTTACTATAAGCAGCAATCGCCCCTTCATGAAAGTTGAACAACCATTTCATTCCATCGACAACTGTTGAAACAGAGTCACTATGACCAAGACCAAAACCACTTTTCTCACCAGCAGCCTCTTGGTGTTGCTGCTGCGCTTGCCATTCTGCAATGTTTGGACCTTCACTCATAAATTTTTACTCTCAACCTTAAGCTATTATTTTATCACAAATATTGCAAAATATCAATAGAGTTCTTGAATATAGCTAATACAAACAATTTCTGCCATCCTATATATAGCTAAACTGACTTACGACAATTTGAAAAATTATCATTTTCCAGATGACAGATTTTAACAAAAGCGTTGTGGTAAAGCATCAAGGCGCCGAATGCCAAAAGTTTTAAAATAAATCCTGCCTAGCAGCTTATTTGCTCAGTTAAAGAACTCCTAATTATATTTGTCTTGCATAAATCAAGAAGAGATGGTGGTGTTTGTTTTGTGTTATGGTTTACAGAGATATCTTTAAATGTATCACAAATTGTTTGTGTCATGTCTTTTTTGAGACTTATCCTCTCCCCAATTGTGTTTACAATATGAATAGCGTCCTCTATCAATTTTGCTAGTAAAGATAGATCATCTGAATTTGTTATTCCTTTTTTTTTCAAAAACTCTCCTATCTCTTCCGTTTCTGGTATTGCTGACAAGTCTGTTATTGTTAGATCTTGAATTTTTGCTAGAGATTCTTGAGTAATTTGCTCCTACTTCTGTGTTACAAAAAGCTCTGTGAACTTTCTTTTCCATATTTTTTCCCACCGTTCTTCTAGAGTGATATGCAGATCTTCTTCAAATTCAAACAACGGAAAAAAAAGGATGATTATTACCTGTAATCTAAGTATATTACTTACATCTGAAAACAGGTTCCCTTTAAAAATAAGTAAGTTAGAAAGGTAGCGGTTTATTTTATCTCTTACTTTTGAGATAAATCTGCCATCAACTAAATGTTCAACTTTAGTGTCTTCTATGATGGGAAACATTAGTTCATATCTATCTTTTATCGCTTCTCTGAGGAAAATCTGAAACCTATTGTTTGTTAACAACAGGTGCAGATTACTTATATCAGAAGCTGTTGTTTTAAGATCAAAAATTTTCCTTAATCCCAAAAAAGTACTATAGCCATTGCATTCTAATGTATGTGGCAGAACATTGTTAATATCGTCAATATGTTTTAAATTATCAATCACATCTTTATCTGTTAGCATTGAAGTGAAGTTATCAAACTCGCATTCACTCATCTCTTTAGGCAAAAGATGTTTGATTATTAGCATACTAGATTGTGTGCCTAAGTTAGAAGATAGATTGTCAATTAAATCCTTTTTGAGAAACAACCTTCTTAAATTTCTCCGTATTGCCCATTGATTATAGTATACATACTTATGCACAATACGTAGGCACTCAGTTACTCGCACAGCAAGCATCTTTTTATCTCTAAAGGCATCAGACATGCCCTTTGCTAAATCATGGTCATCAAACAAGTCTATGAAGTCAGATAATTGTGAGGCATGTGCATATCTTAGGTCCCTTACTAGTGAAGATCCATCTAACTTAAGTAGTGTTTTAAGTAACCCTATATCAATATTATTGACTACTTTAGTAAGCTTTTCATGTGTGTTATAAATTTCATGTAGACAGCAGTTACTATACCTATCTTTTTGAATTAAAGGCTTTGAGCTACTTAGGCCTAAACAATCGAATATGATTTTTGATTTCTCTTTATCGGAAATCTTAGTAGTGATATTTGCTATAAATTTTAGATATCCTTTATGGAAAGAGATAACTTCCCTTATACTAAGATCACCATTCTTGAGAAGCTCTGTTAAAAGTTCTCTGTTACTATCTTTTATCGAAAAAAAAGTTTCAGAGTCTTTTATATATGAATAGAAGTCCACATTATGGAATTGGGTAATAGATAAGCTAAAAACTCTACTGAATTCAATTCCTTCCTTAACCCACAAAGACAAAAAGAACTCAGGAAAAAGTGTAATTTTTGCAACTGTCAACTAATTGATAAATGTAGCACTAGAGCTAGCATTGCACATGGCAAATATAGCACTACTAATGGAGCAATAATAATGTACTTTAATGCTATATTTATGTTTTTTGTCTCCCAGATAGCAATAATCAAGAGGAATGGAGCTGCTGCTATAAAAAGCAGTGCTGTCAGTGGCAGCATTATAGATTGATATAAACGTTTTCTTATGAGCTTTACCGCCATTATAGCTCCGTAATTACTACTTCAATTAAATATACTTTAAGAATCAAGCTTTGTCAATTTTTATGTTAAACTGTTTAGTACTCACAATCTCGTTTGTGAACCTATAGCTATATATAACGAATGAATTTTTTTATATATTCGTTATTAGTATTTTGTATTTCCTGAACAGTTTCATGGGAAATGATCTCCCCTTCATATAATACTGCTATTTTGTCAGCTATTTTAAATGCGCTATGAATCATGTGTAATCGTGATAATTGTAGGGTTAAGATCTCTAGATAATTTTATTATTATCTCGTTTACTATATCTGACATAATCGGGTCCAATCCTGAAGTTGGCTCATCCAATATGATGATTTCTGGATTGTGTGCAATTGCCCTTGCAAGTGCTACTCTTTTTTTCATTCCGCCTGATAGCTCTATTGGAAACATATCTGCTATGTTTTCCTCCAGTCCAACATCATTTAATTTCTCGATTGCTAGCTGTTTTGCCTTCTTTTTGCTGATATTAAAGCGCTTTTTATAATTAAAAGATATATTTTCCCACACTGTAACGTAGTCAAATAAAGCGGAATTTTGAAATAAAACCCCAAATTTATTTTTGCTTTTACTATTTATTTTAGCAGACCCTGAGTCTGGAGCAAGCAAGCCAATAATTGTTTTTGTTAGTACAGATTTGCCACTTCCTGAGCCGCCAAGTATGACTAATGATTCCCCTTTTAATATATCGAAACTTAGATCTTTTAGTACTGTCCTATCATCAAAAGCTAAGCTTAAGTTCAATATTGATATTATGGGGTTACGCATGTATCAAAGTAATCATGTAGTTTGCTAAAATGATCAGTATGGACGATAAAACAACAGTTGATGTTGTAGCAACACCTACTCCTCGTGCACCTTCTTTGCAATGGTAACCGTAATAGCAGCTTGAGACAGAAATTATAGCGCCAAATGCAGTTGCTTTTATTAGCCCAGTTATAAAATCGTACGTATTAAAGAACTGAGCTGTGTATTTTATATATATATTTAAATTGTGGTTAAATTCGAAGACTGCAGTGACACATCCTCCAAATATTCCTATTAGATCTGCACATACTGTAAGCATGGGAAATACTATGATTGACGCTAAAATCCTTGGTGCAATTAAATATTTAAAAGGGTTGATGTTCAAAGTTGTAAGGGCATCTATTTGCTCGGTGATGCGCATGGTACCAATTTCTGCTGCAATTGATGATCCAACCTTTCCTACCATTATTAAGCTGATCAAAACTGGTCCTAACTCTTTAATGATAGTGATTGTAACAAGTTTGGGTATTATCTGCTCTTGATCAATCAATGGACTACTCAAGCTACTTTGTAGAACTATCGCCGCTCCTATGAAAACTCCAGCGAGCCCAACAATTGGCAGAGAGAAAAAGCCTATCTCTATAATTTGTCTTGCTACGTTGCTAAAATAATATGGCGGTACAAGGCAGTGATATAGAGATTGAATAAAAAATATGAATGCACTACCAAGCCTTAACAAAAACTTGATAAAGTACCTACCAATTATTCTAACACTATTTATATCAAAAAAGCTCACTTTGTATTCATTTTAGCTAGAGTTACTGATTTTATTAAAATTTTTATTAACTTTATCGCAAAGTATAGCTGAGATATGTTTTAAGTTCAACATACTTGATGTTTTAATTTAAAGCTTAACCCAAGAAAGGTTTCCATACGTCATACCGCCACGGTATCCACAACTGTACGAACGTTGTAGTTTGGGCCACCAGTGGGGTGTCATCCAAGTAGCTCCTTTTTTGTCATCCAAGTAGCTGACACTGGAATCTCATTTTACTTTATGATGATGTCATGAAAGTAACTGACACTGGGATGACAAGAAAGGAGCTACTTAGATGACACCCTTCTTGGCAGAGATTGCTCTCAAATTACAACGTTCGTACAATTGTGGAATAATGGTGCTCCCTTAAGAAGCACCATTTACCTAAGATTTTTTTGAGGCTTGTAATACCTATTTACATTTATTTGTAACGCTGTCACATAGCACGCTCCTACGGGTATGCTTGCACTGTACCTGTTGCTATTGCCGCTACAATCTTAGGAGCACCAAAAAATACAGCAGTAAACACACCTAATGCAAAAAGAGCTGGCCACGGCATTCTGCCAAATATTGCAAGCAACGCTGCACCTATTATCACTATCGTGATCATCGTCCTACCTGGTGTACCATACGCGTCAAGTTAACGGAAAGTAGCATAAGGAAAAAGAAAAGTGGTAAAAATTATTTTAGATATTAAGTAATAAAGCTAGTAATTTATAGACTCTTCTCAAAGAATTATCTTATTTTAGATCAAAATTTCCCAAAAAATAAATGTAACAAACAAGATACCCACTTTAAATGGTTGGGCCTTGACTTGACGCGTATGGTTTATTTAACATTCCCAACGGTTACAAATAATTCACCATTTCTTCTGGTTTCACTATCCTTTCAAACTCCTCCTAGGTGAGCAGTTGAAGTTTTGCTGCTGCTTCTTTTAGAGTGATATTTTCTTTATAAGCAAGCTTCGCTATTTTTGCTGCATTGTCGTACCCTATATGCGTATTTAATATAGTGACCAACTTCAACGATTGATTCAGTAAAT
The DNA here is from genome assembly GCA_034190945.1 of Octodonta nipae. Lineage (NCBI taxonomy): Eukaryota > Metazoa > Arthropoda > Insecta > Coleoptera > Chrysomelidae > Octodonta > Octodonta nipae. Next base: position 99,426,229 of record CM067217.1, read on the forward strand.
CTTTTATCCTCTCTTCATTTGCCTTAATACCAACTACACATTTTTCTGTAAAATTTAAACTTGCATCAGCTAAAAGTCTTATAGACTGCAAAACATTGTAAATTATCACTGGCTTAAACACATTCAATTCAAAATGACCGTTTGAACCACTAATGGTCACAGAAACATGATTTCCCATAACTTGAGTGCACACCATAGTTACTGCTTCACACTGAGTTGGATTCACTTTACCTGGCATAATTGAAGAACCAGGCTCATTTTCCGGTAACATTATTTCCCCAATTCCGCATCTTGGACCAGAACCAAGCAACCTTATATCATTTGCAATTTTCATTAAACTGACTGCTACTGTATTGAGTGTTCCACTGAGCTCAACTAAAGCATCGTTTGCTGCTAGCGCTTCAAATTTATTGCCTGCTGAAGTAAATGGAAGATTAGTAATTTCTGCAACTTTGCTTGAAAAATCTTCAGCAAAACCCTTTTTAGTATTGAGTCCTGTGCCAACCGCAATGCCACCTTGTGCAAGCTCGTATATACCACTTAAAGTTGATTTTACTCTCTCTATCCCCTTTTTAATCTGGGCTGCATAGCCAGAAAACTCCTGTCCCAGTGTTAGGGGCGTTGCATCTTGTAAGTGAGTACGTCCTAGTTTTATTATATTTTTAAATTCCTGAGCCTTATTATCCAGCACCTTATGCAATTTTTCAAGATTTGGAATAAGCAAACAGTATATTTGCTCTGCTGCTGCTATATGCATTGCTGTTGGAAAGGTGTCATTTGATGACTGACCATAATTCACATGGTCGTTTGGATGTATCGGAGATTTACTACCCAAATTACCACCTAAAATCTCTATTGCGCGATTGCTGATCACTTCATTCATATTCATATTAGTCTGCGTTCCGGATCCGGTTTGCCAAACAACAAGCGGAAATTTATTATTAAATTTGCCATCTATTACTTCCCTTGCGGCTGCGCAGATTGCGTCTCCTACCTTATTATCTATGCTACCCTGCTTCATGTTAACACGTGCTGCTGCAAGTTTTACTATTGCCAATGCTTTAATCAGAGGCTCTGGCATTTTTTCTGTGCCAATCTTAAAATTTTCTAAAGAACGTTGAGTCTGCGCTCCCCAGTAATGTTCACTTGGTACTTTTACTTCCCCTAAGCTGTCTGATTCTATTCTCGTTTTTCTATCCATATTTTCCTTCTTAGCGTCATGCAAACTGGTTCACTACATAATTTTTTCATGTCTACTTCTTGGTTAATTAAATCATACTAGATTCAAGTAGTCAAGCTTACCCAGAAAAAGTAAAGAGAAAGTTAAGACGTTTTTGGAGTAAAATAAAACGTTTTTTCAAAATATGGCAAATAGTTTATTCTCTTTGTAAAAAACATTCCAAACTTTCTCTCCACTTTTTCTGGGTAAGGTAAGGCCAGTTTAGCTATAGGCAGCAATTTTCTGTATTTACTTTAAATTGAAGAAAGCTCAAATGAAAGATCGTGTTTTGCTAAAAATCACAGAATGCAGTCTGGTTACATCACTAGTGCCTAAAGTGATCTCCTTTATCCTCTCATCTGCTAGTATTTTTAATTCCTTACCGTATCTATAATAATTTCGCTTTATAACGTGTAACTCATCAGCAGAAGAAGAATCTAATTTAGGGTAATATTCGTAATCGCAATTTTCTTCGATGTCCTCAATGCTTATAGATGATGCTAAAAGTGGAAATAGAATTAATAGTAAAGTTAGTAGGATTCTTGTACAACTATTACACCACGTCCTGGGTGGCGCGTGACCAGTTTTTATTACCTGGTGTAAAGTTAAGTTTTCTGGATCCCAGACTGGGATGACAAGAAAGGAGCACTGGAGTGACAGAAGATAGTGCAAGAAATTTCGTAAAAAGCTTTTCATATTAATTATTTAAACTCAATTGTGTTATAAATGTATTAATAGCAAAAAAAGAAAAACAGGATTTAATTTTCTTTTTTATTTGCAATTTATCTGTTAATTAACCGTGAAAGGTTACGTGTAATGCTCCTTCACATAATTATCAATAATTGCCTTAAATTCTTCAGAGACATTATCACCTTGTAACAGGTAACTGATATATCTATAATCAAGCAGATAGAAGAGCTTCTTGCAATTTTACATAATCAAATAAAAACCTTAGAAGACGAGATAACTACATTTATTGATCAAAATCAAGAGCTTAAAAAAAGTACCTGTCAATAACCAGTACACCAGGTGTAAGTAAAATCACAGCCATCACTTTGATTTGCTATTTGCCCGAACTCGGAACTCTTCAAAAGAAACAAATATCTAGCCTTGTCGGACTTGCACCTTTTAATCGAGATAGTGGTTTTAGTAGAGGAAAAAGGTGCATTCATGGAGGTAGATCACAAATTAGGACGGTTTTACACATGTGTATTCTCAGTGCACAAAAAGTTAATTCTTATATCAAACCTTTCTTTACTAGATTATACAATCAATATAAAAAGCCATATAAAATTGCTTCCACCGCTGCTATGAGAAAGTTACTTTTAGTTGCTAACTCTTTAGTCACAGATGGCAGGGTTTTTACTGAGGAATACAGCCCTAAATCTGCTTAATTAGCAGAGTGTGGTTATGCTCTAATTGCGTAAAAGTCAATAATAATTTTTTATATCATTGAAAATATTTTTTGATATAAAATTCAACTCTAGTAACGTTAACTGTGGATTAGGAGACAAAGAAAGTATTAGAAATAAAAGGTTTTTTATGTTTTAAAGAATATGAAATAAGGGTGGAAAAAATGTGAACTAAAAAATTAATAGGAGATCTATGGCGGGTATGCTCAATTTCGAATCTGTTTTTAGGTAACCAAAGACGGTTTCAATAATAGATCTTTTTCTCAGAAAAATCTTCTCGTTTAGCGAGATTAATGCATTTTTCATACCTTTTTTTATCTTGGTCACAAGCTTGAGATTTCTATCAAGTAGTTTCAAAAATAGATCTTTCTTAATATAGCCTTTATCTCCAAATAATAAACCCGCTAATTTTTTAGTCAGGTCTGGAACTGGTTTCCTATCGTCAACATTACCTTTTGTCAAAGTAAGCCCTTGAATTTCACCTTTTTCATTGATTACCATATCTAATTTAAAACCATAAAACCAACCATAAGTGCTTTTTCCTATTTCAGCAATTCCGACAAAAACTTTGTTTTCTGAGATTCGCTTCCTATAACATAGGTGTTGAATCGATATAGGAAATACCTGTCTCTTTTGCTTGCTCACATAACCATTGCAGCAGAATCGCTAAATACCATAAAACTCGCGGCTTTAACGCAATGAACCTATCATATGAAGGCAGTGTTGGAAAGTCTGACTTATGTAATAACTTTAGATAATATTGATAAAATGATTTAAAATTTTCATATCTAGACTGCTGATATAGTAGAATTATTGTTATAATTTCAGAATACTTTATTTCTGGCACTCTGGTATGTTTTTTGTTATTAGACAATAGTCTGTTTGCAAAATTTTCATCTATTATTTTGCAATAATCATCTATAAAACAAAACAATTCTGTTATATTCTTGTTCATTGGGTAACCTCCTACTATTGCTAAAATACTGGAGTTTACCCTATTTCTCTCCCTCTCTCTATTCTCCTTCTAATCCATAGTTAGCATTAATAGGGTTGTTATTGTTTGCATGAGTGTCCTTCTATAAAAAATAAAAACTTAAACACCTAAAACTGTCTGTCTGATCAACACCATTAATTTTACGGATCATATTTTCTGCATCAATTTCAATAAGCTCCTGACCAGAGATGGTAAGTTTATAATAATGAGCTGCAACCGTGCATTTAAGTGTTGCTTTCTCAGCAGGTTTCCAGCTACCAAAATCAAATTCTCTGAATATTCCCCTGAGGTTTATAACTACTGCTTCAATATCATTGCTGCCACTTCCTTGCATACCACCTCTCAGTGTTAAGGCTACTGAATTGCCATCTATAAGCCCAAAGAGCCTAAAGAGTTCTGTATCATATTCAGCAAAACTGCTTCTAATTTCTCCATTCCCATATCAATACTTATTGGAATATCCATCCCTCCTGCACGATATTCTTCGTTTTTGATGGTGAGCTTTGGTAGAGTAATTTTCTCTGTTTTTCCTGCATAACCTCTACCATCTACAAAGACATTAATGTTTCTCAATATTTTTGGCAGCATCTTTTTATACCTTTAAAATATAAAATATTTTTTTATTAACCAACCCGGATCGGATACCTTTATCTCACCCTATTCAATCAAAGGCTAATAGTTAAAATACCGACACTCTTATCTTTAAATTGATGTAGTTAAGGAATATGTGCGTCCACACGAACTATAAGCGCATATTCCTTAACTTGTTAAATCTAAGCTTCTTACTTGTTAAAAGAATTTAAGCTCAGAATAGCCTACCAAGTAAAAATTATTTTCAGTATTTTTCATTTTCTATTGACTTTTAACACAACTGCTACATAGTTCTTTCACTACATTCACAGATTTATCAAACATTTCTTGTTCACTATCATTCATTTTAACTTCTAGGACCTTTTCAACTCCATTTTTTCCGATAATTACAGGCACACCAATAAACAAATCTTTTACACCATATTCACCATTAAGGTAAGCAGCACATGGTAATATACGCCTTTTATCTTTTAAATATGACTCTAACATGCATATAGCTGAAGATGCGGGAGCGTAGTATGCAGATCCAGACTTAAGCAGATCAACTATTTCTTTACCGCCATTGCGAGTGCGTTCAACTATTTCATCAACTTTTTTCTGCGTAATGAGACCCATATCGATAACTTGGGTAAGTGGAATGCCAGCGATAGAAGTGCAATTAATGAGTGGTACCATAGTGTCACCATGTCCTCCAAGCACAAAAGCAGATATATCTTCAACTGAAATATTTAATTCACTTGCAAGAAAATGACGGAAACTGGAAGAATCAAGTACTCCTGCCATTCCAACAACCATATTAGCTGGAAGGTTTGAAAATTTATGCACCACTGAAACCATGGCATCCCAAAGGGTTGGTAACCACTATCACAAACGCATTTGGAGAATACTTCTTAATATTTTCACCAATCTCCTTCATTACTTTAGCATTGGTTTGCAGGAGGTCATCCCTGCTCATTCCAGGTTTTCTAGCAATGCCTGCTGTTATGATGATTGCATCAGAATTTTCTGTATCTTTGTATTGATTAGTTCCAGTTAAACCAGAATTAAATCCATCAATAGGGGATGATTCTGCTATGTCAAGTGCTTTACCTTGCGGTATTCCATCACTAATATCAAGTAAAACAACATTGCCGAGTTCCCTTAGTGCAATCATATGGGCAAGAGTTCCACCGATATTTCCTGCACCGATTAAAGATATTTTTTTTCTTTGTACTGTCATTTTCTACTCCTTTGTATTTACTTTTATGGTTTTACCTTCCCAAGGGGATAGGCTATCAAGCATACGAAAATCTTGCGGCAAATCTATAGGATTATATACAACCTTTTTTGTCTCTATATCGTATCTTACTTCCTCATTACCAGTGAGAGGGAAATCTTTTAACATTGGATGACCTTTGAATCCATAGTCTGTTAGAATCCTACGCAAATCAGGGTGATCAGAGAATTCTATTCCATACATATCAAACACTTTACGCTCAAACCACGAAGCTGTGCTAAATACCTTTTCTATGCTTGGAGGCATATCGCCCTCACATAATTGAAGTTTTATGTGTACTCTAATATTATGCACAATGCTGAGTAAATTGTACACTAACTCAAAGCGCTTTTCTCGATCTGGATAGTCAACCCCAAAAATATCAACTAATAGTTCAAACCTACACTTTTCATCATCACGTAGAAAGGATAGGTGCTTTTCAATTTCATCTAAAGTTGAATATATTACAATAATGCCATAATCTTTTTGAATGCACTCGCACTTGGTCTTTTTTTGTATATACTTTGCAGTTTTATACATTCCGAGTCCGTTTTATTTTGTTTTGTAGGCATAGTATTCCATATAGCAACGCCTCAGCAGTTGGTGGGCACCCAGGGACATACACGTCAACTGGCACAATTCTATCACAGCCTCGGACTACTGAATAAGAGTAATGGTAATAACCACCACCATTTGCACAACTTCCCATAGAAATAACATACTTCGGGTCTGCCATTTGATCATAAACCTTGCGCAATGCTGCTGCCATTTTATTGGTTAGTGTGCCAGCAACAATCATCACATCTGATTGACGTGGGCTTGCACGGAACATTATACCATATCTATCAAGATCATAACGGCTAGATGCGGTATGCATCATCTCAACTGCGCAACATGCAAGACCAAATGTTATTGGCCACAATGAGCCAGATCTTGCCCAATTCATTACATAATCTGTTAAATCACCAAATTTAGTGACAAGAAACCCTTCTTTTTTATAACGACCCCAATCATCATTAGATAGAATTTGATTTGTCATAAACTACTCCCACTCTAATGCACCTTTACACCACTCATAGATAAAGCCTATAGTGAGTATTGCAAGAAATACCATCATAGACCAAAATCCACCATAGCTTATCTTAGATAAAGAAACAGCCCAAGGAAAAAGAAAAGCAATTTCTAAGTCAAATATTATAAATAATATTGAAACTAAGTAAAATTTAATGTCAAAATTTTTTCTTGCACTGGATAGTGGATTAAAGCCACACTCATATGTGGAAAGTTTTTCACCATCTGGCTTACTCACTGCAAGAAACATAGGCAATATACCTAAAACAAAAGATACTACAATTGATACGCAGATAAAGATTACTATGGTTAAATATTCGCTCATTTAACAAAACATATAACACTATGAATTTACATGCTTTCCTAACTTTTTAGCACCTAAAATATGCACGTGAAAATGTGGTACAACCTGCTCTCCATTTTCACCGTAGTTAGTGACTAACCTATACCCTGTTTTTTCTAGATTATATTTATGTGCTATCTCTCTTACAGAAATTTGCTATTTCCTCTTCAGAAGCTTTTAGAAATCATCGTATGAAATATATTGATTTTTGGGTATAGCTAAAATGTGAACTGGTGCATCAGGGTACTTATCGCGAAAAGCTAGTACATTTTCATTTTCATGTACTTTCTCACAAGGTAACTCATCTCTTAATATTTGAGCAAAGATGTTATTGCTATCATAAACTTCATTGCTCATATTTTAAGAGCGACCTTTCCCTCTTCCTTCGTTTTTCTCTACATTAGGTGGAGATAGTGATTTTATCGTTTCACCAGAAGCATTTTCAAGATTTAAAGAGCTTACAAGTTCCCTTGCTTTTACCATATTCTGCTGTTCTTTCAAAGAGGTTTCTATTCCATTTACCCTTTTTCCAGTAATAACTCCTGGTTGTAAGTAATACATATCCCCAGGAACAGTTAAACTATGATGCCTTTCCTCTATTTTAACTTCATTCTTAATACTCCTCTTATAACTCATAACTTTACCCCCTACTCCTTATATTTTAAGAACCCTGCTCAACTTTATTCAGCCAATTTGCAGCTTTCTCTATTAACTCTCCTCTACTACTATCTACAAATGTTTCAGGAGCTTCCAATGCCTTGTCCTTATCACTAGCAGATAAAGCCAGAGCTTCGGAAGGCTGACCAACATCAGACTTCACAACTTTATACAATTTTTCCGCAATACCATGCAGCAATTTTAAGTCTGTGTGAACTTTAAATTCTCCACCAGTGATTTCTGCAAACTTCTTGAGGTCGCCTTTAACTTTATCAGCAATTCCTTTAAGAACAAGCTCTTTTATTTCTTTCTCGCTCTTGCCTTTATTATCAGGATTAGTTTTAATAGTGTTAGCTATTTCCTCAACGTTAATTTCAATTACAATTTTGTTTTCTTCTCTGAAAATAGTTACATTCGGTAAACCTACTTTTATTTTACCCAATTGTTCATCGTTCAAATAAGGTATATCTCCCGTCAGAGTCCTTGACACTAAAAAAGCTACCTTTCCTGTCCCTTTCTTTTGCTCTGTTATTTCTACACCAAGATCTTTACTAGCTTGTGTGGTTTCACGTGGGTTGCCAATAATAGAACGCCCGCCATTTTTTATGTCGTGCCGCATTTCATCCCAGGACTTAAACCAATTCTTTGGCCATATAGGGTATACTGCACCCTTGACTAGAACTTTTACACCTCTATCCAGAAAACTTCCTACTCCCAAAGCTGCATTACCAACTTTAGCTAGTATAGAAGTAGATTTTTCATTTTTTCCTGTGAACATACATACCTCCAAGGTACTTTCTACAACTAAATACATTTTAATTATAGACGAAAAAATTTAAACTTCTATATCCATTATAAGATAGAATTATAGGGATTGCAACCATTATTTGTACATTGTCTAAAACATGTAGTATTTTCGCTACTTTTATTGTTCAATTTATTATAAAGAATACTCTCTAAATTATGTTTAAATGGAGCACAAATAATATCATTGATGCAACTGGCGGAAGAGACGTAAATGGTTGTAATTGGATACATAGCTCAAATATTTCAACGGACACAAGAAGCATAAAAAAGGTGATTTATTTATTGCCCTCAAGGGAAAGAATTTTGATGGCCATAATTTTTTGCATGAAGCGTTTTTAAAAGGGGCTGTCACTGCAATAGTGAGTGAGGGTAAATATAAGGATTTCCCTCTCATTATTGTGCAAGATACCCTGAAAGCTTTGCATGATATGGCATCATACTACATTAGAAATGTTCTTATTGATGCTAAAGTTATTGCAGTTACAGGCAGTGTCGGGAAAACCACTACAAAGGATATGCTGCACACTGTTTTATAGCAATATGGAGTGTCCCATGCAAACGAAGGTAACTTAAATAATAATATAGGATTGCCTTTGACAATTCTAAAACCTCCAAAAAACTGCCAGTACTTAATCCTTGAAATGGGAATGAATAAAGTTGGTGAAATAAAAGAATTATCAAAGATTAGTAATCCGAATATTGCAGTTATTACCAACATCAAACCTGCACATACTGAAAATTTTTCATTACTATTTGACGTTGCACAAGCGAAGTTAGAAATTCTGTATGGTACGAAAAATAACGGTACTTTGGTCTTGAACAGAGATAATAAATATTATGATTATCTCTCATCACACGCCAATAGAAATATAATAAGCTTCGGTAAAGATAAAAATGCTGAAGTTTGCTTATTAGACATAATAAGAAATGATGACGGGCTAAATTTAAAAATAAGACTAAATAATAATCAAATTATAAACTGTAATTTACGTGTACAAGGTGAGCATTTTGCTTATTCGCTACTTGCTGTTGCAGCAGTTGTGCAAAGCCTCGGACTTGATTTATCAAAATTACCACTTGCACTTAAGAATTTTAGTGTAGCGAAAGGTAGAGGCAATATTCATAAGGTCAAATACAATAGAAAATATATACATTTAATTGATGACTCCTATAACGCCAGCCCTGCTTCGATGAAAATTGCAATAAAAACTTTGAGTACATATTCTAATCAGAGAAAAGTAGCTTTGCTTGGTGATATGTTGGAACTTGGTGATGAAAGCATAGAGTTTCATACAGATTTGGTTAAGATTATCACAGAAAATAATATAGATAAAGTTTATACAGTTGGTAAATTTATGTTAGAATTGCATGAGCTTTTGCCAGATAATATAAGAGGCACGCATTTTAATGATTCTAATCAATTGAAAAGTGATTTAGCTAACATTATTCAGAATAATGACGCAATTCTAGTTAAAGGCTCACGAGGAATGAAAATGGATCTTATTGTACGGGAATTCGTAATAAAATATTAAGCGAAATCATTGTACTAATTTACAGTAACAAATTATTAGGAACTTTAATTGTGACAAAACGTGTAATTATTTTTGGTGGAACGGGGTTTATAGGGAAACACATCGTAAGACGCTTTGCAGCAGAATGATATTTAATAAAGATATGCACTCGTAATCAGGAAAAAGCTGCTTGTTTAAAATTGTGTGGCAATTTAGGACAAATATCAGTATTTAAAGGCGATTTTTTTGATGAAAAATCAGTTCTGGATGGTATGGAAGAATGTGATGTAGCTATAAACTTGGTGGGAAAATTATATGAAGCAAAAAAGCACGATTTTTACGCTGTTCACGTTAAAATAGCTGAAAGGATAGCAAAAGCTGCAAAAATGAAAAATGTACCTATGATGATACATTTTTCTGCTATGGGAATAGAAAATAGCAAGTTGTCAAAATATTCCAAAAGTAAATTGGAAGGTGAAAAAGCTGTAACTTCAGCATTTCAAAAAGCAATAATAATTAGGCCAAGCCTTGTATTTGGTAAAGAAGACAACTTCTTTAATAAATTTGCAAGATTAGCAACTATTCTTCCTTTCTTACCACTAATTGGCAATGGAACAACTAAATTTCAGCCAATATGTGTAACAGACTTAGCTGAAGTGGTATATCGTATTATCAGTTTTAATAAGCAAGACAAGAAAATTTATAACATGGGTGGACCAAAGGTTTACTCTTTCAAAAGCTTATTGAAGTTTATTCTGAATGTTACTAACAGAAAGTGTTTGTTGATCAATGTATCTTTTCCAATGGCAAAGTTAATAGCTTTCTTTTTAGAAAATAAAATTATTTCTATGCTGTTAAAACCAATAACCGGAGATACGATCCCTATGATTACTCAAGATCAGGTGAAAGTTATGATGAATAGTTCAATCGAAAAGTCACCTGACCTTGAAACAATGAAGGTTCGACCGTTAGCAATTGAAAATGTGGTGCCAGAATACTTGAAGATTTATAGAAAGTATTGATAGAAGAGTGTGCCCGGTAGGATTCGAACCTACGACCCACAGATTAGACGGCTGTTGCTCTATCCAGCTGAGCTACGGGCACACAACATATATAAAATGCTTCTTAGTACAAGTGAAGTCAAGTATTTCGTGTGAATATGATGTTTATCTTACAACACCTTGTAATTGCAGTTGTGTATCACGCGCTGCCGAAATTGGATGCGAGAAGTCCATTTATTTTAGAAAATATTATATAGAAAGTTGCTTGACAAACCTCGCCAGCCCCCTTATCATGAAACTGAAGCTATTTTATTTAACTTCGCAATCTCTGCAGCAGATTAAAATGACAAGAAAACTTGTATTTGGCGTACTATTGTTTAATTCTTTGCACTATGTGCACCGTATGTCTTTATCAAATTTCTAGGTTTTTACCTATACAAGCTGAAACGCGCTTATAAAGCGTTCAAGACATCACCCAACGTCAAATTTTAAAATAGAGAGTGTAATAACTAGCTACCACGGGTTTTCTTTGCCTTTTTTTCTGTTTATTAAATTTCTTAATGTTTATAATTTAGATTAGTTGCGGCTTAAAAGCAACTAAATCGCGGTTATTAAGCGTTTAGAATAAAAAAACGCCATACTTGAAAGTATAATGTAAGTAATTAGCCAACCATGGGGCTTCTTTTGCCTCTATATTACTGTAAGTGGCGCTGTAATAATGTGCTGACGCTTAGTTTAAGCGCGGTTTGGCTGAATGTAGAAAACATTTAAAAGACATGCAGCCGCTATAATTTTATGTAATCCGCCAAAAAATACCCTAAGTTTTTGTCATTGAGCCTGCAGGTCAAAAACAAGTTTTGAGTCATAAATACCCTTATTGTCATAACAAGGGGGCTGGCAGAGTTTGTCAAGTGGTTTTTTGTTTCATCCAACGCGCTGCCAAAAGTTTGTTTTGCAAGGTATCCTAGCCATTTCTCACAGATTCATTTAAACTTAATCAAGTAGGAGTATTATTAACGCGAAAAGGGTTCAATTAGAGACTTAAGTAATATGGCGCGTGAGGAAGATATAAACCAATTAGTAGAAAATGGATTTGATATTAACTCAAAAGATGCAAGTGGAATCACTCTCTTGCATAAGTTCACAAAAGAAGGCGATTTAGTTGGAGTAAAGTCATTACTAGAGCACGAAGCTGATTTCAATGTCGTAGACAATGAAAATAGAAACCCTCTGCATTACGCCATTATGCATGGACACAAGAAAGTTGCTAAACTTTTTGTTAACCAGCTGACAATTAATTCCAAGGATAAAAATGGATTCACTCCACTGCACCTTGCTGCACTACAAGATGACACTGAATTAATAGATTTTTTGATAACAAAAGGCGCAAAAATTAATGAAAAAGACGCTAAAGAGGGCTATACTCCTCTTCATATAGCTTCACTATAAGGTTCTAAAAAAAGCGTCCAAATTTTAATTGATAGCGGAGCAAATCTCGAATGTGAAGATAACAATTTTCGCACTCCTTTGTTTTTAACTATCTATCAATGCACTGCACATTATGACAGCAGAGCAGAAATTATAGAATATCTGATAAAGAAAGGTGCAAATATAGAAGCCAAAGATGCAGAAAATAACACTACGCTTTTCCTAGCGGCTTATAACAACAAAATGCAAATAGTAAAGCTTATTGCAAAAAAACAGCAAGCAAGTAAAGATAAAATTAAACTTAAAGAGTTTTTTTGAACAAAAAACAATCATGGTTTTGATGCATTAGATTGCGCTATTGAGCATAATAATAGAAAAGAATAGAAGCAAACGATCAAGATTTTAATGGTAATGCCAGGCTGCATAAAGCTAGCCATAATGGTAACACTAAAACAGTTAAGCTCTTATTGAGGCTTAAGATAAATATTAATGCTGATACTAAATGTAACAGAACTCCCTTGCTACTGGCAGTTAAAAAAGGCCATACAAAAATTGTGAAAATGTTATTGGAAGTTAGAGCCAATATGAACATTTGTGAGCAACAAGATTTTGCACCTCTACATCTTGCTGTTCAAAAGGATTATTTTGATATAGCTCAGCTATTAATAGAAAAAGGTGCAGACCTTAACATTAAGTGTAATAACGGTCATACCGCAATAGATATGTTCATTAGCAAGGCTCATAGCAAAAAAAAACATCGAAGAAAATTACAAAAAATGTTGTAGATTTTTGATGCTTTACCTAAAAGAGCTACATAGTAAACACAAAGCCTGTTGTATACTTTCAACCCTAGCTCTAAGCCTAACAATTATAGGCTTACCATTGATTTTCAAGCCTATTATTAAATATAGAGAAAGAAGTAAAATATATAAAAAAACTAAGGCTATGCTGGTTTACATTTAAGTACAAGAGGAGTGTACAAAAAACACATAGCCAAAGCTAATATATGACAATTATCTGTTGGATGAAAACGAAATTAAATACATTTTTAATATTTTTATAGAAATCTATTAGTATAGATTTTGTATGCTGTTCTAATGGCTATCTTTAAGTATTTCATACTCCTCTTCATTATTTCTTGCACACACCTGCCTACTAAGCAACGTCTTACTAACGTGGACAACGTAGATCATCATGATATAGGTGAGCATGATTATTCGTTGCAACAATATAACACCTCTTTGGAGATTAATGAACCGGTAATACCAGAAATTATGCCTTTACCAATAGAGTTTTCCGATCTCACAATCAGTAATCAGCTTATTTCTATTAATGTTAGTGAAGAAGTATCAGTAAAGGATTTGCTAATTGAGATAGGAAAACTTTCTGACGTTAACGTGGATATAGACCCAAAAATATCAGGTAATATTATTTTAAAGCTAAAAGATAAGAATATAAATGAAGTAATTCAGAGTATAGCAAATAGCGCCAAATTGCGTTACTCAACAAGCAATGGTGTAATTAGAATTGAGCAGGACTTGCCATACGCGCAAAATTATTACGCAGACTTCATTAATATTCAACATTCTGCTCAAAGCAGTTTCGTCATTAGTAACAATATTACTAACAGTGATGCTGATAGGGACTATAACAATGTTATGAGGTCTCAATACAGTAGTGACTTATGGAATTCATTAGAAAAAGGCTTGAATGCAATAATGGATGTTCAATAGAGAAGCTGGTGTTATTATTTTTTTGAATGCTAGAAAAGATATCCATAAAGCTGTTGAAGAATATATTAATAAGGTTAAGAAATTAGCGTCTTCTCAAGTAATGATAGAGGCAAAAATAGTTGAAGTTGTGTTAGATGACAAATACCTTTCTGGTATAAACTTAAATGACTTACGCGATGGAACTAAGTCTATAGTAAATCAAGATAACTCCATTATTAACCTAGCAATGAACTTTGGTGCGAGTGATTTAGGAGATTTAGTAAGAAATTTAGACAAAATTGGCACTTCAACCGTAATTTCAAGCCCTAGAGTACATGCTATAAATAATCAGCAAGCGATGATTTCATTTACTAAAAACCTTATTTATTTTACTTCCGATATACAAAAAGATACTAGAAACTCTAATCAGACCTTAATTACCAAGATGAATAGCGTCCCAATAGGTGTTGTGCTAATAATTCACCCAAGCATTAACATTGATACTAGTGAAATATTCATGGATATACATCCAACTTTATCAAGAATTAACGGCTACATTAAAGATCCAGATATAGAGTACATCGCACAGCAGAGTAAAATGAAATTTAAATAGCGACATTCCAATTGTTGAAATCAGAGAAATGAACTCTATGTTAAAAATTAAAAGCGGTGAAATTATGGTAATCGGCGGGCTTATAGAACATAGAGAAGATAAGCAAAGCTTTAAAGCTACATTACATCAGAAGTCAAAAAGGCTAGCGAATAACATTAGAACAGTAGAAACTGTCCTTTTTTTAAAAGCAACAATCGTACCAACATTTGGTTTGTTAGATAGAAAAGATAAGAATTTATATATATATTAAATCACTACTAAAAATTAAATATTAAACCAACTTCAATATTGTGAGTAGATATGTCATCTGCAACAGGTATCGGAACGCTAAAGTAACGATAGCCGAGAAAGGTTTTTACTTCTGGGATTATTGAATAGTTCATACCAAGGTTTATTTGATAAGCAAACCAAGGAACATTAAATGGCATTGAATTTTGGGGTGACCCATTAATCCTTTTTAATCTAAAAACTGTTGGTCCTATACCAAGACCGATGTACGGAGCAAATTGTGTACTTTGAATGTTGGGATTATAATAAAAATTTAATAAAAACGCAAACACGCTTGCTGATTTATCAAATACCAGAGGAGAATTACTACTTTCAATATTGGCTCTAGAATACATGGTTTCAAAATCAACTCGGCCATTTTCTCCAGCATAGTAACCTAAAGATATGCTGCTGAGCCACTGGAAATCAATTTTACCATCAAATTTTTTTCATGCTTTTAATTTCATCTCCTAAAAATAGATCTAAAAGAAAACTACCATAACGGCCCACAGCTAAAGCAAGAACTCTTTTTCCTATTGCACGTATACCCTTCACAAATGTTTCTGAATTATCATGGTATACCTTACCACCGTTAGCACTAACATAAAAATCAAGTTTTTTTGATTTTTCTTTTGTAGGCTCAGCTTGATCTGCAATACGTGACCACATATTTTTCTGATCAGCTACTTGGAGAATAGAAGGTTGTTCAGTAAGACTACTTTCAAGTTCTTGATATTTTAAATTATTTATTAGTATTTTTTTCTCAGTAACCTCTTCAGAACGTATTACACTTTCATTATTGTCTGCTTCTAATTTTAAGGGTTGTACTTGCTCAATGTGTGTATTATCACCAATATAAGTAATAAAAAAATAGACACATGGAATGAAAATCAAAAATAAAGTAATAGATATTCTAGTTATCATAAATGAATTCACAATTATCATTTACAGTATAATTACTATATCGTATATTTCTTTAATGTACAAAAATTAAGAAAGAATATTTCCAATTAAATAATTATTTTCCACTCCTTTAGCATTAACTTTCACAATACTCTTGGCTTGAGCTTTCGATTCAAGCTTTACTAATGCAAAATTTTCTGTTCTACCGACATTATTTTGCTCAACCAGAATACTTTGTTCAGTGCCTATCAAAGATTGATAAAAGCTACTCATCATTTCTCTATTCATTTCTCTTAAATTTTTTACTCGTTCTTTACGCACATTCTCTGGTACTTGTGGCATTCGTGCAGCAGGTGTATTCTTCCGCTCTGAATATGGAAAAGCATGTAGGTAAACTATATTTGTTTTTTTCAGTAAATCAACTGTATCCTGAAACATTTCATCAGTTTCTGTTGGAAATCCAGCAATAATATCAGCACCAAATGCTATATTAGGCCTCAAACTCTTCATTTTATGACAAAATTCTATCACTTGTTCTCTGTTGTGACGACGCTTCATTCTCTTTAGTATTAAATTGTTACCAGATTGTAGACTCGAATGTAAATGAGGCATAAGTCTTGACTCATTAGCTATTAAATCCATTAATTCGTCGTCAACTTCAGCAACATCGATAGAGGAAAGTCTTAGCCTCTTCAACTCTGGTATATCTTTTAAAACTCTCCTAATCATTGAACCAAGTGATGGCTTAGCAAACAAATCTGTACCAAAGTCAGTAATATCAACACCTGTAAACACTACTTCTTGATATCCATTTTCTACAAAGATCCTAATTTGCTCTATAATACTGTTTATTGGCACAGATCGATTATTCCCTCTTGCCTCAGTAATTGAGCAAAATGTGCAGCTATGATTACAACCATTTTGAATTTCAATAAATGCCCTTGATTTATCTTCAAATCCATTAATTAGAACAGGTTCTATTTGGTTATCACTGACTAAGATTTTATCGTCATTTAGTAAGTAATTTTCAGCTTTTAGCTTATCTTGATTACCGAGCACTTTACTTACACCAGAAATGCTACTGTAAACTTCTGGATCCAACTGAACAGCACAGCCAACTACGATAATTTCTTTACTTGGGTCGTTTTTATAGATCTTACGTATTTTTTGCTTTACTTGGCGTTCTGCTTCGTTTGTCACTGCACAGCTATGGACCACAACAACATTTTTTCTTTCTGCTTTTTTTAATGCTTCTTTGATTAACTCACTCTCGTAAAAATTTAGACGACAACCAAATGTTATCACTTCATTCATGCTAGTATTTTTTAGACCTTACAAGAAAAGAAAAGTCTCTTGCATGACCATTGTTTTGGTAGATAAATGCTCTGCTGCGTTGTTTTTCGGAGGAATTTTCGTTTTTATGCCATAGTGAAAAATATTTCCTCTTTTTTCTAGAAATTTGTTATATTCTCTATGGTTACTGACTCTCATTTTTTGTGGCATATTTATCCTTAAATCGTCATTTTATAATGAATTTAGTCAGTAATCACTAGTTTTTTTCTGCTGCTATGCAACAAAGCCACCCCAGTGTCATGCTACTTGAATGACAAGAAAAAACCCACTGGGATAACAAGATTGAGATAGACTAGAAATTAAACGCTACTCCAGCTTCTGCACCAACAGTGCTGTAAAGAACTGTATGTCCTCCTTTTCCTTTGTCACCACTGCTTTTATCGAAATTAGCACCATAAGAACCGAAATAACGAGCTCCAGCATAAAGTTTAACTTCTGGAGTTACATCATAACTAACACCAGCTTTTACTTGACCAGCAAAACCAAATTTATAGGTTTGACCATCCACGGCTGTATTTAAAGGAGTGCTAATACGCGCTGCACCAACACCAATACCAACATATGGAGTGATAGGCATATCTTCAATTGCTACATCGTAATAAACGTTAACTAGTCCTGAAATTGCTGTTAAACTGTCTGCAACAGTATCTGGCGTAAATTTTGCATCTGCAACATCATTTTTGTTTAAGTATGAATAAACTCCTTCAACATCAACCCTGATGTCGTCCATTTTGTAACCAAACGCACCACCACCAGCTATAAAAGATGCTTTTAATGGATTATGAATTTCTGTGTCCTTTTTATATTCAATACCTTCAATTTTTGTGAAAAGAGGTAAAATTTCACCGTTGTATTGCAAACGAATGTAGTAGCTAGTTTCTTCATCACTTATTGGACCAACAGGATCTGAAAAAGCAGAGTTTGATAAACTTAGCAACGTTGCTAAAGCGGCTGCTGAAAAAAACTTTTTATAATGCATAATTGTCCTCATAAAAAAATTAAAATTCCACTTTAGCAGTCTAAGTAACAACTAAAGTTAAGTCAAGTGATAACTTAATAACACAAAATATCCTACATTTTAACTAATTTTTAGGAGAAGACAAAGATTTTATTAATGAATAAATAGAGTTACACGATTTTTTTACTATTGATTTTTTGGTATAGCTAACACAGATAAGATTTACTATCGAAAGACCTCTTCATTCCGCTACGTGTCAGCGGGATCTATGCTTTGAGATACCGCGGCGGTATGACGGTTAAGTAGGGTGTTATCCGAGTAGCTGACACTGGGATGACATTATAGGGGCTACTAGGATGACAAAAAAAGGAGCACTGGAATGACAGGAGAAGGAGGCACTGGGATGACAGGAGAAGGGGCTACTCGGATGACAAGAAAGGAGCACTGCCATTATAGAGTGAACCAGTGTCTGGGCACTGGGATGACAACCCCATAAGTGTTGAAAGTGCAGTCACACAAGGTGATTAATGGTATGTAAATCTCCTCTTGATATCAACCTTCGTTGTTGGGAAAGCAGATAAACCACGTCAAAAATTCGCTTAAACCTTCTAACCACAGGCAAAAAGGCGCTTTTTTGATTTATTTTATTATCATTGAAATTTATGCCATTAACCACCTTATATAATGCCACTTATAGCACTTTCAACACTTATGGATGACACCCTTTTAGATGGAAACCAGTGTCAGCTACTTGGATGACACCCTCATGATGGGAATTGCTCTCAAATCACAAGTTCGTGCAGTGATGGTGCTCCTTTAAGAAGCACCATTTACCTAAGATTTTTTGAGGCTTGTAATACCCATTTTTGAGTACCAGTGCAACCACGATTGCATACCTCTTGTCCTGTTATTGCCTTTACAACTGCAGGAGCACCAAAAAACGCAGCAGTAAACATACCTAGTGCAAAAAGCGCAGGCCATGGCATTCTGCCAAATATTGAAAGCAAAGCTGCACCTATTATCACTATCGTGATCATTGGTCCGCCTAGTGTTTTAGTATAGTCTATTATGTTGCATATTGTCGATGTTGTTACATCATCAGCAGCATTTGCATCAAACGCAAAGGAGAGAATTAAAGCTACAAGTAGAAGAAAATTTTTCATTATGCCTCCGATAATTTCTATTTAATGCTGGATTATCTACCATTTTGATTAAATTTGGGTAAATGATACAAGAAACATCATTTACCTAAACTTTTTAAGATTTCTTACAAACATAATCTCCCTTTTTATTAGGTTTCAATGTTTTACCAGGCTCACACACGCATTTTTTTGCGTCAAATGATGTTATTTTTGAAACGACTACAGGAGCGCCAAAAAACACAGCAGTGAATGTACCCAATGCAAAAAGTGCTGGCCATGGCATTCTGCCAAATATTGCAAGCAAAGCTGCACCAATTATTACTATCGTGATCATCGGTCCACCTAGGCCATGAGTATAGCTTACTATTTTGCTTACTACTGCTGATGTTGCGTCTATAGCATACACATCAAACGCAAAGGAGAGAATTAACTCCACTAGTAGAAGAAAATTTTTCATTATGCCTCCTCTCATCTCTGTTTTGTGCTAGATTATCTATCACTTTGATTAAATTTAAGTAAATGGTGAGGATTTTTTGCTTAAAAGTATCCTTTATTTCATTTAGAATACTTTTCTTGGTTCGTTTATATTGCAGTGCTACAGAAATTTTACAGAATCGTTTATTGCCTTTATTGTGCTTTGATTGACACAATTCATAATAATGGAGTGGAGCATGCAGGATATCTATCATTTTTAATCCTGTTATCGATATTTCCTTTTCTTATTGTTTTAATGGCTGTGGCGTCAACATTCGCAAATTTCTTAGAACCTGTACATGATCTCAAGAAAGGAATAAACTAAGAGATAATGTATATAAGTTAGGATATATGAGGAGTTTATACCCAAGTAATATAAGTCGGGAAAGATTTGAGATTATATTACCAGATCTAGAGTCCTGTAGAAAAAATACAAAACCAAGAAAACTTGATTTGTATGATGTATTTTGTGGAGTGTTATACGTTCTGAAAAGCGGTTGTCAGTGGAGAATGCTACCAAAAGAGTTTCCAAAATGGCGCAATTGTTACGACTATTTTAAGAAGTGGAGTGAAAAACCAGATGCAAATAAAGAAAGTGTTCTGGAGCTGGTGTTAAAAAAAAATAGTTGGCGTAGTCCGACAAAACAATGGTCGGAAAGAAAAAACCAGCTTCTGCATAATTGATGCACAGAGTGTAAAAAATGCAGATACTGCTGAAGAAAAAGACTACGATGCAGGCAAAAAGATTTCAGGAATAAAACGCCATATTGCAGTAGATACGCAAGGTTTGCCACATGCAATTTATGTAACAACAGCAGAGATAACTGACCGTAGCAGTGCTGTGAGAATGGTAGAAAATGCAAAAGAAAACCTCTCGGGAGTTAAAAATGTACTGGTTGATGCAGGCTATACGGGAGAGAATTTTGCAACACAAATAAAAGCAACTATTGGTGCAACTGTTGAGGTAACCTTTGCTGTATTGCCAAAAAGATGGGTTGTAGAGCGTTCTTTTGCTTGGTTGGAAAAATGCAGACGGTTATGGAAAAATTGCGAGCGTAAACTCAACACCAGCTTGCAAATGGTAGTTCTTGCTTTCACTGCTTTGTTCCTCAAAAGATTATGAACAGGTTCTTAGACCAGTATAACATTGGCTGGGTATTTATCATTGATAACATGCCACAGGATATTTTGGCATCTTTGATGCCGCGTATCAGAGAGATAATATCATGCCCGCCACAAAGCTTACTAACTTTAGCAATTGTAGGCGCTGTTTGGACCGCCTCGTCAACAATTGAAGGGCTAAGAACAATATTGAACAAAGCTTATAAAGTTCCGGTTTCACCACCTTATATATTAAGAAGGTTTTTAAGTATACTACAATTTTTAGTGATCACGCTTATTATAACTCTAACTATAGTGTTTTCTACACTAGTACCAATGCTAATTGATTTTTCCTATCAGGGGATTAGTTATACTAAATATCTCCTCATTGAATTTGTACTTTTCACAGTAGTCTCTTGGCTATATTTTATGTTGCCAAACATAAAACAAAATTTATCAGACGTCTTTCCTGGATCTTGTGTGGCTGTTATTCTTTGGACAATTTCCGCTTCAGCTTTCAAGCAATATTTAAAAGCTTCCTTTGATCAACTGAATTTGATATATGGAAGTTTAGGTAATTAGTAATGACACTACCATACGTGTCATTACTATTTTTTTATATGCTAAGTTTGATTTTTATATATGGTGCAAAATTTAATTTTCAGCTAAAATATTTCAATGAATCTCGCTAAGGAGAAAGAAATGGGTAAGTTAGAAGCTAAAGAAGCTTTAATCACCGGAGCTTCAGGTAAAATAGGTTCTGCTGTTGCAAAAAGGTTTATAAGAGAAAGTGCATGTGTGATTCTGATTTCAAGATCTCTTGATAATCTCAAGCCACTATATAATGAAATTGAAGAGCTTGAAGAATTTAAAGAAGGCTCTGTGAAACTAATTCAGCTTGATCTTCTAGACTAGAATGTAAAGATACTGACAAACATGATAGAAAGCCTGAAATTATCAGAATCTGGAGCACTTGATATATTAGTTGCATGTACTGGAATTTTAGGCAAACTGAACCCCATTCACGACTGTGAGGTTGAAGAGCTACAGAACGTAATGAATACAAATTTTACTGCCAGTTGGTACTTACTAAAAAACTTAGATCCAATGCTAAAGAAGTCTAATGCTGGAAGAGTGATATTCATGACCTCAGAGGTGACACTTTCTCCTTCCTCTTATCCATATTGGATGCCGTATGCTGCAAGTAAAGCTGCACTAGAAATAATGGTGCAGATATATGCATCTGAGACAAAACATACAAAATTATGTGTAAATGCTGTATACACGAGAGGACCTGTGGGTAGTGAGCAGGCATTTCCTGGATCTGAATTGGTGTCACCTGATGAACTAACAGACAAATTTGTGGAGTTAGCTACTGAAGATTGCAGCGCATCAGGACAAATCTTACCGCTCAGCAAATCTCCCGAATAAATTACCATAGTATCTGCAAAGATACCGTTAAGCCCACAACTGTATGAACATTGTGATTTGAGTCCACTAGGAAGGATGTCATCTCAGTGCCTCTATGGTGTCATTCCAGTCTGGAATCTAGTCTTTATTATTTTTATTATATTATTTATTATGCAGCCACTTATTTAAAGTTAAGTTTTCTAGATCCCAGTGTCAAGCACTGGGATGACACCTCTGGGCACTGCCGTCATAAAGGAACCAGTGTCAGCTACTTGAATGACACCATTTGCTGTGCAATTTACCTTCAAAAATGAATGTTCGTACAGCTATGTGTCTGGGCACTGGGATGACAAGAGAAGAAGGCTACTTGGATCCTAGTGGACTCAAATCACAATGTTCGTACAGTTATGTGTCAAGCCTAAAAACAGTGAGCTAATAGGTTTAATAAAAATTCACATATACAGGAAAGATTGGTAACATTACTTGAATAGAGACCGTTATTGTAATTATGCCGAAACGCACAGATATAGAATCTATATTAGTAATAGGAGCAGGCCCAATAGTTATAGGTCAGGCATGCGAGTTTGATTATTCTGGAACGCAAAGCTGTAAAGTATGAAAAAGTGTAGGTTATAAAGTCATTTTGGTTAACTCCAACCCCGCAACTATAATGACAGATCCTGAATTCTCTGATGCAACTTATATTGAGCCGGTACTGCCTGAAATCATAGAGAAAATTATAATTAAGGAGAGGCCAGACGCAATATTGCCAACAATGGGCGGGCAAACAGCACTCAATTGCGCAATAAAACTTGCAGATGATGGAGTGTTAGACACAAATACAATGTAGAATTAATAGAGGTAAATAGAGAAGCAATAAAAAAAGCAGAGGATAGAGAGTTATTCCGTCAGTCCATGGATAGAATAGGACTGAAATACCCCAAAAGTATCATTATAAAAAATCAAGAACAAATAAAAAAGGCTTTGGACTACGTTGGATTACCAGCAATTATCCGCTCATCATTCACTCTTGGTGGAGCAGGTAGTGGCATAGCATATAATAAAGAGGAGTTTTTCAATATCGCAGAAAGTGCTCTCAAAATTTCGCCAATAAATGAAGTTCAGATAGATGAATCAATTATCGGCTGGAAAGAATATGAAATGGAAGTTATCCGCGATTGTAAAGATAACTGCATAATAGTCTGTTCGATAGAAAATGTTGATCCGATGGGAGTGCACACTGGGGATAGCATAACTATTGCTCCTGCTTTGACTCTGCGTGACGTAGAATACCAACAGATGAGAAATGCATCTATAGCAGTGCTGAGAGAAATTGATGTTAGTGCCGGAGGTGCAAATGTTCAGTTTGCAGTGAATCCTAAAGAAGATGGAAGCCTCGTTGTAATTGAAATGAATCCAAGGGTTTCTCGCTCTTCTGCACTTGCCTCAAAAGTTGTAACTAAACTTGCTATTGGCTATTCACTCGATGAAATACGTAACGACTGTGCTCCAATAATAACAGCAGCATTCGAACCAGTGATTGATTATATCGTCACTAAAATCCCTCGATTTGAGTTTGAGAAATTTAAGGGAACGAATTGTGAACTATCAACTTCCATGAAATCAGTGGGAGAAGTAATGTCTATAGGCCGCACTTTTAATGAGTCACTGCAGAAAGCTTCCCGTTCACTTGAAACTGATCTTACAGGACTTGATGAAGTATTTCCTGAGAACATTGATATTGATCACGTAAAATCTCAATTAGCAAAATTGCTGCCAAACAGAGTACTGATTTCTGCTGACGCAATGCATCACGGAATTAGCATAGAAGAAATAAATTCGATTACAGGATATGACTTATGGTTTCTACAAAATATACAGCAAATCATCTTGGCTGAACAAAAAATCAAGGAAAACGGCCTTCCTGAAACTGCATATGAAATGTTAGAGCTGAAAAAAATGGGATTTTCAGATGCAAGATTGGCGAAATTAAGCAATAAGAAAGTAGAGCAAATCGAAGAAACAAGAAAAAAATTTGGCATCAAACAAGTTTATAAGCGTGTAGACACCTGTGCAGCTGAATTTGAATCGAGCACTACTTATATGTATGGCTGCTATCAGGGTGATGTTGAAAATAAAACGGAATGTGAGGCGAATATTTCTGACCGAGAAAAGGTTGTCATTTTAGGAAGTGGTCCAAATCGCATTGGTCAAGGTATTGAGTTTGATTATGCATGCGTACATGCAGCTTTTGCCGCCAAAGAAATGGGGTATGAAACAATAATGATCAACTGTAATCCCGAAACTGTTTCAACTGACTACGATACCGCTGATCGTTTATATTTTGCACCACTGATTGCAGAGGATGTGATTGAATTACTAAGTAAAGAGCAAGAAAATGGCACACTAGTTGGTGTAATAGTTCAAATAGGTGGTCAAACACCTTTAAAGTTAGCCAAAGTGCTTAACGAGAGAGGTTTCAAAATTCTGGGAACTTTGTTTGATTCTATTGACCTTGCAGAAGATCGCATGAGGTTTAAAAACCTTGCTTTGCAACTTAATTTAAAACAACCTGAAAATTCTATCTGCCATTCAGTAGAAGAAGCGTTAACCAATGCAGAAAAGGTGTGGTTTCCACTAGTAGTCAGGCCATCATATGTCCTTGGCGGTCAGTCTATGTCGATTAGACACGATACTCAGAGCTTTAAAGAGTATGTCTTGAATCAAACCAAAATTTTTGAACACGGATCGCTGCTTCTTGATAAATTTTTAGTCAATGCAATTGAGGTTGACGTTGATGCTGTATGTGATGGGGAAAAAGTTTTCATTGCAGCGGTCATGGAGCATATTGAAGAAGCTGGTATCCACTCTGGCGATTCAACATGCTCAATACCGACAAATACATTGAGTGACGAAGTAATAAAAGAGATCGAGCTCCAAACTGAGAGAATAGCATTAGCATTAAAAGTGAAAGATCTGATAAACATTCAGTTTGCTGTTCAAGAGAGTGATGTATACATACTTGAAGTAAATCTAAGGGCTAGCCGCACAGTTCCTTTTATTTCCAAGGTAATCAACATTCCTAGCAAAGCTCGCCACTCAGGTTGTTTTTGGTAAAAATTTGAATCAGGAAAACAAGCCTATCAATCATTTTGCAGTTAAAGCTGCTGTTTTTCCATTTACCCGCTTTGCAGGAGTTGATACTTTACTTAGTCCTGAAATGAAATCAACAGGAGAAGTGATGGGAATTGACTCATCTTTCGAAGCTGCACTTGCAAAAGTGCACATGGCTGCAGGATACAAGTTACCAACAGAAGGAACAGCTCTGGTTTCAGTAAAAGATGATGATAAAAAGTATATATTGCCTGTTGTACGAATGTTGAAAGAACTGAGTTTAGAAATATATGCCACCAAAGGCACAGCTTCGTATCTGAACAATAACGGCATTGCTGCAAAAGCTGTAAATAAAGTGAGAGAAGGCAGACCCCACATAGTTGATATGCTCAAAGATGGAAAAATAAATCTAGTGATCAATACTTCAAAAGGTGTGAAACCAGTCTCAGATAGCAAAGATATCAGGAGAACTGCTATTTTGCAAAATATAGCTTACAGTACCACAGCTTCTGGGAGTAAAGCGTTAGTGCTTGCAATTCAATATGTAAAGAATAGCAAATTGGAAGTGAAATCATTACAGCAGATACAAAACGTTTAAATATCAAAACTAAAATAATTCATTCCTCTATCTCGAAATCGTGGTAAAATAATGTAAGTCAAATTTCTTTACTGACTTGTCTATGTATTATAGTATTTATCAAAGAATTAATGGGTAATGGTTATATAATATGACTTATAAGATAAAAAAGCAACAACAATAGACCAACAAAAGCTTGAAAGTGATATAGAAGATCCGACGAAGTTTGTCAAACAAAACAGATGAACACGAAAGTGATAATCGACTACAGAACTCTAGTGATCATGATTCAGATGATATTTCCACTGATGGTAATCAGACGCCTTATATTGAATCAAGTGATTGGGACTCAAATTCGAGCTGTAGTTCAGATTATTCTTGTTTTTCGGAAGATGGCTCACTTTTAATGGATCTAGAAATACCATTAACTACAAATGAAAGTAATCTGATTGGTGAATTTTGTGAGGAGATAGAAAATGTGGAAAACGAAAATAACAAAGGAAGTGCTTTAAGGCTTATTCAATACATAACAAATAAATACTTAAGGAAAGGGATAAGATTGAATTCATGTTATGGTGATCGTTACAGAACTGTAACAAATTTGATATTTGAAGAAATAATAGGTGTTATTAATAATGAAGGAATATGCCCTAGCAGTTAAGCGCATGCACTGAGAGGTCAGGATGTTTCCTATAGCAATGAAGATCAAGATGATGACAACACGAATGAAGTACTGGAAGATGGTAATTTAGACATCATAAGAAGCACCATTAGGGATTTATTGTTAAAAGGTGGGAAAGTAGAAAGAGATCTCTTCGATGGTGGTGAGCTAGGACATCTAACTTCTGATTCTGGTTATGTAAATGATCTCTTTGCAGAATGTAAGGAAATCGAAAACGATCTAAAAAAATGTAGCATATGAAAGTATTGTAAACAAAAATAAGCAAACCCAAAAGGATGAATTAGAAGTAGAGATAGATAATGGATGTTTTTATATAGAATATCCACAAGATAGTATTGTTGAAATTGCAAAAATCCTAAGCAATGAAAAGAATGAAGGTTTAAACTTAAGAGTTGGTATACTGCAAATTTCGAAAAGTATAGTAAGAGTTGAAAGCAACAATGAAAAAAGAAATTATCTGGATATTTGTAAGCAAGGTGTAACATTATCTTTTGATAGTGAAGCAGGAAAAATCAGTATTCATCTAAATCCTAAGGAAAATAGTAATGAAATAGAAGTAAAGATTGATAAGGAGAGCGAAGCAAGGCTTAACGAGTTAGAAGATAAAGGGAAAAGTTTAGGAGAAAACTGTCTTTAGGAGGAAAAAGCGTTCTGGAAGCTATACGAGATGGAAATTTTGAAAGAAATAGAAGTATTATACCAACTAGCGTAATTGAACAGCCAAATACTGCAACGAATACTCCACAATCTTACCTAGAGAACATTAGTCTGAGCGGACACAATGACAGAACTAAACATATTGATTCAAGGCATGGCTAATGTGCAAATATTGAAGCAAAAGTGATCAGTGCTTACTGTACGAACATTGTAATTTGCTTGGCAGGTGGTGTCATGCAAGTAGCTGGACACTGCTCTCCTTTGTCATCCCAGTGCTTTGACTACTTGGATCCGGGAATTTTATTAAGTTGGTGAGCATAAAAATAGCTGTCTTACGTTAAAATACAATGTTTTAATGATTATGGAAAGGCTGGATTCCAGTGTCAAGCACTGACCATTTGTTGTAAACTTACTTTTTCTTGATTTTTTGGTTTATCTCGCCTACCTATTTTCCACTTTGCTGAACGGATACAACTAAACAATATGTCTATCTACTTCATTCTAATGTGATTTCAGTTTTTTTACGTGCAAACTCTCTAATCCCACCTTGTAGTTAGGATAAATTCGAGAGATATTAAGATCTTTTTTAATTTTAACATTACTTACTTTTTTGATCCTAAATAAAAACTCTGTGCATAATCTGGTAACTTAATTGGCTCTGGAGGGCTAACGTTGAGAAGTTTGGTTGCATACATTATCACTTCAGATTGTGTAGTGGGTAAATCATCTGCACAATTGTATATTTCACCAGGTTTTATGTTTTGCATGGAAGAAAATAGAATATTCGATATATCTTCAACGTGAATACGAGAAAAAAAATGCCCTTCCTTTTTCACATTTCTTGCTTTGCCAAGCTGCAAGTCAATTAACACGTTCATACCAGGACCGTATATTCCAGCTAAACGAAAAATATGTACAGGCAGTTTGCTATTCAGCCACTTCTTTTCAGATCTAAGGCGCTTTTCTCCTCTGATTTCTATAGGTTTTGTTTCAGATTCCTCATTCACCCAATTACCAGAGTGATCACCATAGACACTAGTTGCAGACAAATAACCAAACCATTTGACATTTTGCAGGCAATCACCGTATCTCTCCACAACATCATCGCCATCTGGAGGAATAGAAATTAAAACGTGCGTTGCGCTTTTAAGCAGATCTTGGCTAACTTTCTCATAATTACAGAGGATTATATTTTGTATATTTTTGCTTCTTGATGTGCCACTAACTTTCCAACCTAAGTTCAGTAGTTTTCCCTATAAAAATTTAGCTACATATCCATAACCAAAGCAAAACAAGTGCATGAAAATTAATTTTTAAAATTCCTCTTGATAAATTCTACTCCTAATTTTATCCCTTCTTCATTAATAATATGCCCTAATCCATGAATTGGATGCCCTTCAACATTTACCCCATTTTCTTTCAGAGCTTTAACCGCTAAGTCGAGAGACGAAAAAGGTACCACATCGTCAGCATCACCATGGATAACACATATGTTAGGTTTTGACTTGATCTCTGGTGCAGTTTTTGAAGGTGAAAGAAACCTACCAAAGTATGCAACAACTGATGCACATGATTGAGAGCGGGTGAGAGCTGTATGTATTGCAAGCATTGCTCCTTGAGAAAATCCAACTAAAGAAAGTTGCGTATCTTTTAAATTAAGCTCCTTTAATTTTGTATCAATGAAATGATTTACAATTGATGTAACATTTTTTACTCCATTATATAGCGCTTCCTCACTACGATCTTCCAAGCTGAACCACTGATAACCATCACCTATTTCTCTTTCAAACGGAGCATTGGGTGCTACAAAATATGACTCGGGTAAAAACTTGCTCATAACTTTAGCAAGGTGAATGAAATTATCGCCACTTGAGCCCCAACCATGTAAAAAAATAATCAAAATTTTCTTATTTCCGCCTGCACAAATTTCTTGGCCTTTAAGTTCAATCATTTCTTTTCCTTTTGCATTTATATTTTTATTTAACACTAATTTTCAAATTTGTAAAAACATACTGTAATTGCTGTTGAATGATGGAGAGACATACTCCATTATTTTATACCTATAGCTAACTGAAAAAAGGTTACCCCAGAAGGGATAAAAAGGTATAAAATGGCTTTGGATAAGGTAGAACTAATGAAATTAGAAGCATCAACTCCCTTCTGCAAGCAAGCAGCAATGACAGCGTTCATCATTAGAAATGCAATTGTCATTGGGCCAACGCCTCCGGGTACTGGGGTAATAGCTTTGGCTTTCCCTTTTATTCCCTCAAAGTCAACATCACCTACAAGCTCTCCTACATTAACACTATTTATGCCAACATCGATCACTATTGCCCCTTTCTTTATCCAGTCTGCTTGAACAAAATTTGGCTTTCCGACTGCTGCAACTACTATATCCGCTTTAGAGCAATATTCAGCTAAATCTTTACTCTGTGAGTGCAAGATGGTAGCAGTGCAATTTTCCTGCAGCAATAGGTGAAACATTGGCTTGCCCACGATATTTGACCTACCAATCACCACTGCGTTTTTACCGGAAAGGTTCTCTTCAATTGATTTAATTAAATGCAAAGAACCTTTAGGAGTGCAAGGTATAAGGCAGTTTTTTTCACCTTTAACTAATTTGCCAACGTTTTCATCGTGGAAGCTATCTACATCTTTTTCAATACTTACTGCGTTAATTACTCTGCTTGCACTAATATGATTTGGTAAAGGCAACTGTACTAAAATGCCATGTACAGATCGATCTTCATTTAACTCATTGATTTTTTCAATCAATTCATCTTCTGAAATATTATTAGGCAAAACAATGGTCTCAGAACTTATGCCCATTGATTCTGCTTTTGTTTTGTTTGTTGCGAACATAAACCTGACTTGCTGGATTGCTGCCCACGAGAATTACTTTCAGGCAAGGAAAAATGTTATACTCTCTCTTTAAAATATCAATTTTTTGTGATAGCCTCTCACATAGGTCGTTTGCTATTTTTTTACCATCAATAATAATTGTCACTTCCTTGCCACTCCTTAAAGTCAGGTAATTTTATATCAAATAAATCCAATACTTTGCCAACAGAATGATTAATAATATCATCCAACGATTTTGGTTTAATATAGAAAGCAGGCACTGGTGGAGCAATTATTGCTCCCATCTCCGTTAATTTTAACATATTTTGTAAATGCTCAAGATATAGTGGTGACTCTCGCACCATAAGAATTAATTTTCTTCTTTCTTTTAGCGTTACATCTGCAGCCCTTGTCAATAGATTGGAAGTAACACCTGATGCGATTTCAGACATTGTCTTCATAGAGCATGGTGCTACAATCATTCCTGAGGTTTTAAATGAACCACTTGCTATTTTTTCTCCTATTCTTTCTTCAGAATAGTAAAAATCTGCAAGTGATGTAATATCTTCAAGTTTTTCTTTAATCTCATGAGCTAAAGTTATTTTCCCAGCACTGCTTATCACTAAATGAGTTTCATAATCAACGTCTTTCAACGTTTCTAGAATTCGTACACCGTAAATAGAACCAGATGCTCCACTTATTCCAATTACAATTCTGCTATTCACTTAACTCTTCTTCGTAGCTCATTCCCAATGCACGTTTATAGGTATCAAGCAATATTTCCTGTTCCTTTCTGTCATCATCATCCATCTTCCTCAGCCTAATAATTTGTTTCATCACTTTTGTATCCCAACCTTCATCTGCGGCTTTTGCATATACATCACGAATGTGATCATGCACATCCCTCTTTTCTTGTTCAAGTTTTTCGATTCTCTCTACGTAACCCTTCAACTCTTCAGCCGTTATTTTTACTGTATCTTCCATGAAACTCCACTAATTAATTGCTCCTACTAGTATTACCAGTTTTTACTTGCACTTCAACAACAGTAATAATATTTTTATCTTTTTTTAAAATCTTAAAGCGAAAACCATACATGGAAAACTCCTCGCCTTCGTCAGAAATGCGCTCTATTTCATTCACAATCATACCTGCTAGAGTTGTAGCTTCTTCATCAGGGAGATTCCAGTATAACTGCCTGTTAATGTCCCTAATAGTAGATTCCCCTTCTATGTGATACACATTATCAGATATTTTCTTTATAAAATTCTCCGTAATCAAATCATGCTCATCGGAAATTTCTACGACTATTTCTTCTAATATATCCTCAAGGGTTACGATCCCCTGCAATGCTCCATATTCATCGATAAGAAGTGCAAGGTGTTTCCTGTTCTTACGGAAGTTGTGAAGTTGTACGCTAAGCAGCGTACTTTCTGGTATGAACCAAGGTTTCGACATAACTTGGGCAATGTCAACTTCTTCTGTTTTATTATCCTTCTCACGCAAGGCATTTATTAGATCCTTCACGTGAATTACACCGATAATATCTTCTGGTTCTTTTTGCCATAAAGGTACTCTACTGTGACTGCTGGTTAAAATCTCTCTTATTAACTCTTCTTTATTCCGATCTATATCAAGAGAAAATAGGTTTCTTCTATGGGTCATAATTTGTGATATCTCTGTTTCAGCCAAATCAAGTATGCTGCTTAGCATATCTAAATCCTGTTGTAACATAGTTCCTTCACTGCGGTGAAGAGTAATCATATTACGCATTGCATCCGCTGCAGATATCACTTCCTTGTCTTTATGCAGCCCACATAATTTCAGGATGAGGTTAACAATAAATTGAATACCTAGCGTCAATGGAGAAAAAATCTTTACAAAAAACAATACAAAATAAGCAGAAAATGATGCAAATTTTTCAGGATTTTGAATAGTATAAGTTTTTGGTAGAACTTCGCAGAACAATAAAATACAAAATGTTATTATAATTGTTGATAGGAGAATGCCCTCATTTCCAAAAAGATTGCTAAATATTGCTGTAAATAAAGCAGAGCAAGTAATATTAATAATTGTATTGCCGAGCAATACCGTTCCTATTGTTAATTCTTTCCTATTTAATAAGCGGTCTATTATCCTGGCTCTTTTGTTAGCGTCTAATTTTAGCTTATTAACTCGAGAACGGCTAATTGAGGTTAAGCCTATTTCTGCTCCTGAGAACAAAAACGATAAAATTAACAAAACAAAAATTGCTGATAATACTAAGACCAATAACCAATCCATTAAAGTTCGATGCTATTGTGATAAAAAACAAAATTAATTTTACATGTTATGGAAGGCATTTGCAAGCCTGAACTTATATTGCCGAATTTTATATATCTTTAATCTTAAAAAATAAATCATAAAGCATATTAGACGCCGCATTCACATGCTCATCCTCAATGATAAGTGGTGGGGTTATTCTTACTACTTTGTTGTTTGAAACCCTAGTTATTATTAAACCTTTATCAAGAGATCGACTAATAATTTTATCAGCTACAGGAGTTGCTAGTTCTATTCCCATTAGTAACCATTCTCCACGAACTTCTAAAATCATCTCAGGAAATTCTTTAGCTAAAGGCAACAGCTTTTCTTTTAAATATTTACTAATTCTTTTAACATGATCAAAAAAGCCTTCTTTTAGCATTATATCGAGTACTGCATTACCAACAGTCATGGCAAGTGGATTACCACCATAGGTTGATCCATGAGTTCCTGGAGTAATTGCTTCTGCTATGTAATCTTTTACTAAACATGCAGCTAGAGGAAAACCGTTACCCTAAGCTTTTGCACAGGTTAGCATATCAGGTTCAATGCCGACATTTTGATAATGAAATAAAGAACCGATGCGTCCATATCCACATTGCACTTCATCAAAGCACAAAATTATTCCTTGAGCTTTTGTTATTTTCCTTACTTTTTGAAGATATCTTACGTCTAGTGGATATACTCCACCTTCGCTTTGTATGGGCTCTAAAAACACAGCAGATGTTTCATTATTGATTTTTTCTTCTAATGCTTTAATGTCATTTCTTGGCACTTTATCAAAACCAGAAAGGAGCGGAGCAAAACCTTGGCGTGATTTTTCACTGCCTCCAGCAGAAATTGCAGCAATACTGCGGCCATGAAACCCTCCTTCAATTGTAATAATACGATTACGTTTTGCTTGCCCTTTCAAGTAAAAATAACGGCGAATAAACTTAATTGCAGCTTCTGTTGCTTCAAGCCCACTTGAGCAGAAAAAAATTTTATCTGCAAAAGTAAGGGTTGTTAAACGCTCGGCAAGTCATTCTTGCTCGGGAATAGTGAAAATGTTAGAGCAGTGCCATAGTGAGCTCAATTGCTCTTTCAGTTTGTCTGTAATGTATGGATTACAATGCCCTAAAGAAGTTGTAGAAATACCCGCAGCAAAATCTAAATATTTTTTACCATCTTTATCAAAAAGATATGCCCCTTCTCCCCTGACTATAGGAGTGTCAAGTCTATTATACGCATTAACAACATGATCCATTTTATAAGTATTGTGGTATTATCTGTATTATACCTGAAATGAATCCATTAACACAAAGCTTTTCCTTTAACCTCTTATGCTACCTCAACTAAAAATTTGGCTAATGCAGACCCTTTCTGTTTTTCTATAAAAGTAACTTAGTTTTACCAACACTTATTAGCATTGTAAAAGTTTTTGTTTCTATTGAATGATAGTTGTAGCATATGCAAGAAGTCTATTGACTTTGAGCGCACTTTAGCCTATACAATTTTAATATTTTAAACTACTGGACATGCCCGATCTAAAGACAATGATGTTAAATTTTGGTCCTCAGCACCCAGCTGCACATGGAGTGTTGCGTCTTGTTTTAGAGATGGATGGTGAAGTGATCGAGAGGGCAGATCCCCATATTGGGCTTTTGCACCGCTGTACTGAAAAATTAATAGAACATAAAACGTATCTTCAAGCTTTGCCTTATTTTGATCGCCTTGATTACGTATCACCAATGTCACAAGAGCATGCATATTCACTTTGTGTGGAGAAATTGTTGCAATGTGAAGTGCCAATTAGGGCAAAGTATTTACGTGTCTTGTTTTGTGAACTGACGAGAATACTAAATCATTTACTGAACATTTCTTCTCAAGCGCTTGATGTTGGAACAATGACCCCTCTTTTATGGCTCTTTGAAGAAAGAGAAAAAATACTGGAATTTTACGAAAGAGCTTCAGGAGCAAGGTTTCACGCAGCTTACATCAGACCAGGTGGAGTTGCAGCAGATGTTCCAGAAGGCTTGATTGAGGATATTGCAAAGTTTATAGAGCAATTTCCAAAGTATATAGACGATGTTGATGAACTTTTAACAGAAAATAGGATATGGAAGCAACGCACTGTAGGAATCAGTGAAATATCAATTAAACAGGCACTTGACTGGGGCTTTAGTGGCCCAATGTTGCGTGCTGCTGGACTTGCTTGGGATTTGCGAAAAAGCCAGTCATATGAAATATATGATCAGCTAGATTTTGATATACCTATTGGCCAAAATGGCGATTGTTATGACCGTTATCTAGTTAGAATGGCAGAGATTAGGCAGTCTGTTAGCTGTTAGTTAACTGAAGATAGAAAAATTTCTCCACCGCCAAGAGCAGAGATGAAAAAATCTATGGAAGCTCTGATCAAGGATATCACGTACCAAAAGGTGAAGCTTACACAGCTGTTGAGGCACCAAAAGGTGAGTTTGGAGTGTATATAGTTTCAGATGGTACCAATAGACCTTATAGATGCCGAATAAGAGCACCTGGCTTTGCACATTTACAAGCTTTGGATTTTATGGCAAAAGGACACATGCTTGCCGACGTTGCAGCAATTATTGGCTCAATCGATATAGTTTTTGGTGAGATTGATAGGTAATTATTGTAAAATAGTAACTCAACTAATGGTAAATACATCTTCTATTAAAAATTGTACAAATTCATTGCCATTCCAGTAATTTATAGAGATGTTACCCAAAATGGCTTTAACATTACCCTGCATGATAGCAGAGCCAAGGTGAATATTTGCAGAGCGAAATGCAATAGCTCTTACATAACATAACATTATCATCAGCAATAAAACATTTTATATGGTCAACTCCTATAACTTCAGGCTTTCTTATCTTTGCTCCCTGAATGATAAACCTTGGTTCAGGATTCCCAACTCCAAATGGTCCCAAGCGTTGCAGTTGGTTCCACAGAGACAAGTTTATTGCTTTAGCAGTTACTATACTATCAGCTTTTAAAGTTTTCTCATTTATAGAGTTTGCAAATCTTTCAGTAAAAAATCATGCAAATCATTTATTTTGTCTTCTTTAATTGAAAATCCTGCCGCCATACTATGGCCACCACCTTCAATAATTGAATTTGTAAACTTTGCGGAAAGGACTGCAGCACCGATATCAACTCCAGAAATTGACCTGCAGCTTGCCTTACCTATTCCATTATTTAAAGATATCACTATTGCTGGTAAGTGAAACTGTTCCTTTAGCCTCGATGCAATTCTACCAATTATTACCTGGTGCCAGTTGCCGCTTACCATTATAAAATTTACACCTAATTGCGCAGACTTTTCCGCCTGTGTTGTAGCTTCCGAGAGAGCTTCATTTTCTAACACTTTTCTTGCATTATTCAAATCTATTAATTTTAGCGCGATTGAATGAGCTTCTTCTTCATCATCCGTAGAAAGCAACCTTGCACCGAGCGACGCTTCTCCAATTCTTCCTCCAGCATTTATGCACGGTCCAATGCTAAATCCTAACCGCGAAACACTTGGTTTTTCAAGGATCCCCAAAGCATCAAATAAAACACGCAAGCCAGCGTTTTTTCTTGCTGACATAACTTTTAATCCTTGTGAGATAAGTGCTCTATTGAGGCCTGTAATCTGCATAACATCGCAAACAGTTCCAAGGGCAACTAAATCCAGTAGATCAAATAAATCCGGTTCTTTTTTGTTGATAAAAAATCCTTGCTCACGTAGGCTTTTATTAAGAGCAATAATCAGCAGAAATGACACTCCAACTGCTGCAAGGTTAGTATAAGGAGAGCTTTCATCAAGGCGGTTTGGGTTAACAACTGCTACGGCGCTTGGTAACTTTTCCATACCAAGATGATGATCGACAACTATAATATCAAGACCAAAGACCTTTGCATCTTCTATTGGTTGATATGCAAGCGTACCGCAATCAACGGAAATACATAAATCGATCCCGTTTTTTTTTAAGTTGTAATAAAGCATCTGTGTTTAATCCATAGCCCTCATCAACACGATTTGGAATGTAGATTATAGAGTGTATACCGATTGCTCTTAGGTACCTGTTAATCAATGCTGACGACGTTGCACCATCAACATCATAGTCACCAAATATTGCAATGTTTTCACTATTTTTTATTGCCCGTATTATACGAGAAACAGCTTTATCCATATCAAGAAGGTGAAGGGGATCTGGTAATAGCGATCTGATTAGTGGATATAAGAAGTCGCTCGCATTTTCTATGTTAACACCACGAGTAACCAATATTCTTGCTAGTGCTTCTGGCAACTCAAATCTCTGTATAAGAGTTAAGATTTCCCTTTGATCTGCTTCTTGCAACTTCCACAATGCATTTGTTATGCTGCGCTTTTCAATTTCAAGTAGCATATTCTTTGTAAATAAAACTACTTTACCAGAACTTTTAAACTTGTTCTATAATTGTATTAGATGTACAGTTCCAGAGTGAGATGGTATGATAAAATGTGAGAAAAAATATCATCAAGGGAGGAATTATGGTTACATGGGCGCGCCAGAACAACAGCGTAGAGCAATACAAAATAGTAAAGAGAGCATAGCAAAGCTTTCTAAACTTTAAACCAAAAACTATTATTAAGTGGAGAAAACGCTCATTTACCAAAGATGCTGGTATGGGTCCAAAGCATCCAAGATCAACTGTTTTAACTTTAGAAGAGGAGTGTTGCATTTCGTAAGCATACTCTATTGCCATTAGGTCTACGCTTTGCAAACCTCAATCCCACATTTGAGTCGCTCCAGCTTACATCGTTGTTTGCAAAGGCACAACATTAGCAGACTACCAGATGTCGATGGTGAAGTTAAACCAAGAAAGAAATTCAAACAATATCCTATAGCATATTGATATTGCAGAAGTCAGAACAGAAGAAGAAAAGTTATATTTGTTTATTGCAATAGATCAAATTCACCTACGTTGAGTTGCATAAAAGTGCTACAAAACCCATAGCTGCTGAGTTTTTAGGTAATCTGATTAGAATTTTACCGCACACTATTTTGACAGATAATGGCATACAATTTACAAATCAGAAGCGCCATAAATACGCCTTCCAACACATATTTGATAGAGTTTGTGAAGAAAATAACATTGAACATCGTTTGACAAAAGTTAGCCATTCTTGGACAAATGGACAAGTTGAACGTATGAATAAAACTTTAAAGAATGCTACAGTTAAGAAATATTACTATCGTTCGCATCAGCAACTTAAGGAGCATCTTTATGTCTTTGTTATGGCCCACAATTATGCTAAAAGACTCAAAACTCTTAAACGCTAACTATGGATTAGGAGACAAAGAAAGTATTAGAAATAGAAGGTTTTTTATGTTTTAAAGAATATGAAATAAGGGTGGAAAAAATGTGAACTAAAAAATTAATAGGAGATCTATGGCGGGTATGCTCAATTTCCAATCTGTTTTTTAGGTAACCAAAGACGGTTTCAATAATAGATCTTTTTCTCAGAAAAATATTCTCATTTAGCGAGATTAATGCATTTTTCATACCTTTTTTTATCTTGGTCACAAGCTTGAGATTTCTATCAAGTAGTTTCAAAAATAGATCTTTCTTAATATAGCCTTTATCTCCAAATAATAAACCCGCTAATTTTTTAGTCAGGTCTGGAACTGGTTTCCTATCGTCAACATTACCTTTTGTCAAAGTAACCCCTTGAATTTCACCTTTTTCATTGATTACCATATGTAATTTAAAACCATAAAACCAACCATAAGTGCTTTTTCTTATTTCAGCAATTCCGACAAAAACTTTGTTTTCTGAGATTCGCTTCCTATGACATGTTGCGATAGGTGTTGAATCGATATAGGAAATACCTGTCTCTTTTGCTTGCTCACATAACCATTGCAGCAGAATCGCTAAATACCATAAAACTCGCGGCTTTAACGCAATGAACCTATCATATGAAGGCAGTGTTGGAAAGTCTGACTTATGTAATAACTTTAGATAATATTGATAAAATGATTTAAAATTTTCATATCAAGACTGCTGATATAGTAGAATTATTGTTATAATTTCAGAATACTTTATTTCTGGCACTCTGGTAGGTTTTTTGTTATTAGACAATAGTCTGTTTGCAAAATTTTCATCTATTATTTTGCAATAATCATCTATAAAACAAAACAATTCTGTTATATTCTTGTTCATTGGGTAAGCTCCTACTATCGCTAAAATACTGGAGTTTACCCTATTTCTCTCCTTCTCTCTATTCTTCTTCTAATCAATAGTTAGCGTCTTAAGGGTCTTACACCTTTTGAGTTTATATCTTTACTGTGGACAAAATCTCCTGAATTGTTCATACTAAATCCACACCATAACACTTTGGGACCATACATCTATCTCTACAAAAACCATATTTTTCTTCAGAGGAGAGTTATATTGTAACTATGGTCAAAATAATCATAAAAAAAATTTGATGGGACTTCGCTAACTGATTTAAACCGAGTTGCAAATTTGATAAAAAACGATATTGAGAAAGGTTGTAATGTAATCGTTGTTGTATCTGCTGTTGCAGGATTTACTGACCAAATGGCTTTTCAGGCTAGGCAAATCTCAAATTTAAGTTGCAGACAAGAGTTATCAGAGTATGACGTTATGCTTTCAGCAGGAGAACAAATTTCTTGCGGTCTATTAGCTATCACTCTCCAATCGATCGGAGTTAATGCTAAATCGTGGCTTGCCTGGCAGTTACCAATTGTAACTGATGATTTTTATTCTGAGTCTAAAATAAAAACAATAAAGATTGACCGTGTGAAAAGGTCTTTTGCTGAGGGTTATACAGCTGCGATCATCGCTGGTTTTCAGCGTATAAATGATGATAGAATCACTACTTTTGGAAGAGGAGGCTCTGATATATCAGCAGTTGCCTTCACGGTAGCCTTTGGTGTTAGAACTTGCGAAATTTTTACTGATATTGATGGAATATATACAGCAGACCCGAGAATTGTTCCATAGGCACGCAAACTCAAATTTATCTCTTACGATGAAATGTTGGAAATGTCGTCATCTGGTGCTAAAATACTGCATAATCGTTCAGTACAACTTGCAATGAAACATAACATTAAAGTTCAAGTGCTATCCACTTTTAAGGAAGTAGAAGGCACCACAGTACTACACAAAAGGGATGTACTAGAGAGATACTTAATTACTGGAATAACTTATAGCACTAATGAAGCTCTTGTAACTTTCACTAACCTTGCAAATTACTTACTGAATAAGAATGAAAATTATGCTATAAACGATAATGTAGCTAAAATTTCAATAATTGGTATTGGTGTTATGTCTAATACTGAAGTGATGCACCGTACACTCAAGGTTTTAAGCGAAAAAAAGATAGAAATACTTGCTATCACAACATCCGAAATCAAAATCAGTATAATTGTTCAAAAAGAATACTTTGTAGCTTTGGTCAAAGATTTACATACTGAGTATGAGCTTGATATGCAACACTAGGATAGGCTCGACGTCCACAACTGTACGAACATGGCAATTTGGGCCTACCAGGAGGGTGTCATTCTCCTGCCATCCAAGTAGCTGACACTGGTTCACTATATAATGGCAGTGCTCTTTTTTTGTCATCCAAGTAGCCTCCCTCTCCTGTCATCCCAGTGTCAGCTACTCGGATGATACCCTACTTAACCGTCATACCGCCGCGGTATCTCAAAGCATAGATCCCGCTAACACGTATCGGGATGACGGTTGTCGTTTAGCCATAAACATTAAGAAATTTACCAAACGAAAAAAAGGCAAAAGAAACCCTAGTCATTGTCTATTTTCAGTATTGGCGTTTTTTAAGTCTTAAACACTGCAATTTAGCTGCTTTTAAATGCAACTCACCTTAGTTTAAATGTTTAAGAAATTTACTAGGCAGAAAAAAAGGCAAATAAACCTAGGGTTTCGGCTTGTATAGGTAGAAACCTAAAAGTTTTATAAAGACATGAGGTGCACATCGTGCAAAAAAATAAGCATGATTTACGCCAAATACAAAGTTCCCTTTGTCGTTTTAATCTGCAGATTGCGAAGATAAATAAATAGCTTCAGTTTCATGATAAGGGGGCTGGCGAGGTCTGTCAAGTAGTTTTTAGCTCTGTTTCTATTAGCTACTTGCCATATATTCCAAGGTGTTCTGCTTGTAGATATTATACCAACAATCCACTATTTTTTTTATGTCTTGTGGTTTAGTTTCTGGACCTATACTGATTCTGATTGAACACTCTGCTTGCTCTTTTGTTGCCCCCATTGCAAGCAAAACATGGGAAGGCTCAACTTTTCCAGAAGAACATGCAGAACCATTACTAACTGCAATATGATTCAAGTCAAAATGCATGAGCTGCAGATCACTCTTTACTCCTGGCATATAAATAAAACTTGTGTTTGGCAGCCTCTTAGAGTTTTTACCGAAGATTCTTATATCACTGGCAAGATTTAATAATTTACACTCTAATTGATCACGTAGCTCCTTTTCTTCATCCATTTTTGATAGAAGGTCTGGAATATTTTGCAGTGCAGCAGAAAGGCTTGCAATCGCAACAATATTTTCCGTACCACCACGAAATCCCTTCTCTTGTCCACCACCTATTATAATAGGTTCTATCGCAAGTTCTTTATTGAATATTAAAACTCCACTGCCTGCTACACCGCCAAATTTATGGGCGGATAAAGTGAGTAAATCCACTCCTAAATCTTCCATATTAACTTTAATTTTTCCAACACTTTGAGCAGTGTCAGTGTGGCAAATTGCTCCAAATTTGTGTGCTATTTCAGCTATTTCCTTAACAGGCTGAATAACTCCGGTTTCGTTATTTGCCATCATAACTGAAACTATTGCTTTGTTTCCTTTAAGTTAGAATTTTTTCTAGCTCTAAAATGTCAACAATGCCCTCCAGATTAACGGGTATTATATATGGATTACATGCAGAATTAAGAATTGAAGGATGCTCTATAGCTGAAATTACATGCAGATAGCCTGCTATTCCTCTCATAACAAGGTTATTCGCTTCAGTCGCACGAGCCGTAAAAACTATTTCTTTATCACTTGGAACACCAATAGCAACACGTATGTTGTCTCTTGCATCCTGAAGAATCTTCCTCGCTTCTTGTCCTCTTTTATGTAGTGATGATGGATTGAGCGTTTGTTTTAACAAGACCTCAAATATACTTTTTTTTACATTCTCACTAATTGGAGCAGTTGCATTGTAATCAGCATATACGTAACCACTATTTTCTAAAGAGAAATCTGTCACTTAAATAAGTTTACCATCAACTATAGCCATAACTATGTACGTTAGCTTTAACACGATAAAAAAATTATTGCAAAAACAGCGAAATTAATACATAATTAATAATTTATGTCATCAATACCTGTCAAGCAGGTTTTTATTAGGAGTTACCGTGGTAGAAGTTTTTTTGAATAATGCAACAAGAAAGATAGAAGGTGAATACCACCAAAGCAAAGATGCCAACGCGCCGGTTGTGCTGGTTTTACATCATCACCCTCAATATGGTGGTAATATGGGTAGTAAAATTGTACATGGTATATATACGTCTTTTATCGATAACAATTTTTCTGCATTGAAAATTAAGTTTCGTGGTATGGGAAAATCTACCGGAACTTTTGATAAGGGTATAGGAGAATTAACTGACGCTGCGGTAGCTATTGATTGGCTTCAGGAACATAATCCTAGCAACGTTCCAATTTGGATCGCTGGTTTTTCTTTTGGAGCATGGGTGGCTATGCAGGTAACAATGCGCCGCCCTGAGATAGTGGGTTTTATTGCTCTTTCTCTTCCGGTAACTAAGTACGATTTTTCTTTTCTTTCTCCCTGTCCAGTTTCTGGGCTTATAATACAAAGCAGTAATGATACAATCTCAGAAGAAAGTGATGTAACAGAATTAGCAAAAAGGTTGATAAATTCAGTAAAAAGTGATCACATGAAATACCATATAATAGACGATACTAATCACTTTCTAAGGGATAAAGAAGAGGAAGT
Organism: Octodonta nipae; assembly: GCA_034190945.1. Lineage (NCBI taxonomy): Eukaryota > Metazoa > Arthropoda > Insecta > Coleoptera > Chrysomelidae > Octodonta > Octodonta nipae. The sequence continues at coordinate 99,468,658 of CM067217.1, forward strand.
GACTCAAATCGTAGATGGTTATATAAAACTGCGCTTAAACAGTGCAGCTATTTCTTCTCAAAAGGTCAAAGAAAAGGTAAGGGTAAAAGAATATGCCTAACCTTTACAAACAAGAGAAATGAGGGTAGTAATATAAATAAAAAGGTTTTGTTATGTTTAAAAAGCTATTATTTTTTGTTTTAGCTGTGTTTATGTTATCGGGGTGTTCCCTAAGTAAACAGCGTAAGCTAAAAAGTCCGTGTATAAAAAGCAATGAAAGCGTTTCATGCGAGTGGTACTGTGTTAATGATCATTGGTTAGATAAGTATAGGGCATAGAAATTATGCTGTTTTTCCTATTCACAACTTCACTAATGATCGATCTCTCAATTGGAAAATATAGTCTGCCTTTTCTGCAAGGAGATGATTGTGCGTTACTATAAGCATAGAGCTGTTATTTTCCTTTACGTAGGAATGTAGCAGTAAAAACACGTTAAAAGAATTTGTTGGATCTAAATTTCCTGTTGGCTCATCTGCAAGTAAAAGCTTTGGAGAATTTACAATGCTTCTTGCAATTGCAATTCTCTGAAGGTTTTTTATGTTTTAAAGAATATGAAATAAGGGTGGAAAAAATGTGAACTAAAAAATTAATAGGAGATCTATGGCGGGTATGCTCAATTTCCAATCTGTTTTTTAGGTAACCAAAGACGGTTTCAATAATAGATCTTTTTCTCAGAAAAATATTGTCATTTAGCGAGATTAATGCATTTTTCATACCTTTTTTTATCTTGGTCACAAGCTTGAGATTTCTATCAAGTAGTTTCAAAAATAGATCTTTCTTAATATAGCCTTTATCTCCAAATAATAAACCCGCTAATTTTTTAGTCAGGTCTGGAACTGGTTTCCTATCGTCAACATTACCTTTTGTCAAAGTAACCCCTTGAATTTCACCTTTTTCATTGATTACCATATGTAATTTAAAACCATAAAACCAACCATAAGTGCTTTTTCTTATTTCAGCAATTCCGACAAAAACTTTGTTTTCTGAGATTCGCTTCCTATGACATGTTGCGATAGGTGTTGAATCGATATAGGAAATACCTGTCTCTTTTGCTTGCTCACATAACCATTGCAGCAGAATCGCTAAATACCATAAAACTCGCGGCTTTAACGCAATGAACCTATCATATGAAGGCAGTGTTGGAAAGTCTGACTTATGTAATAACTTTAGATAATATTGATAAAATGATTTAAAATTTTCATATCAAGACTGCTGATATAGTAGAATTATTGTTATAATTTCAGAATACTTTATTTCTGGCACTCTGGTAGGTTTTTTGTTATTAGACAATAGTCTGTTTGCAAAATTTTCATCTATTATTTTGCAATAATCATCTATAAAACAAAACAATTCTGTTATATTCTTGTTCATTGGGTAACCTCCTACTATCGCTAAAATACTGGAGTTTACCCTATTTCTCTCCTTCTCTCTATTCTTCTTCTAATCCATAGTTAGCGTCTTAAGGGTCTTACACCTTTTGAGTTTATATCTTTACAGTGGACAAAATCTCCTGAATTGTTCATACTAAATCCACACCATAACACTTTGGGACCATACATCTATCTCTACAAAAACCATATTTTTCTTCAGAGGAGAGTTATATTGTAACTATGGACAAAATAATCATAAAAAAATTTGATGGGACTTCGCTAACTGATTTAAACCGAGTTGCAAATTTGATAAAAAACGATATTGAGAAAGGTTGTAATGTAATCGTTGTTGTATCTGCTGTTGCAGGATTTACTGACCAAATGGCTTTTCAGGCTAGGCAAATCTCAAATTTAAGTTGCAGACAAGAGTTATCAGAGTATGACGTTATGCTTTCAGCAGGAGAACAAATTTCTTGCGGTCTATTAGCTATCACTCTCCAATCGATGGGAGTTAATGCTAAATCGTGGCTTGCCTGGCAGTTACCAATTGTAACTGATGATTTTTATTCTGAGTCTAAAATAAAAACAATAAAGATTGACCGTGTGAAAAGGTCTTTTGCTGAGGGTTATACAGCTGCGATCATCGCTGGTTTTCAGCGTATAAATGATGATAGAATCACTACTTTTGGAAGAGGAGGCTCTGATATATCAGCAGTTGCCTTCACGGTAGCCTTTGGTGTTAGAACTTGCGAAATTTTTACTGATATTGATGGAATATATACAGCAGACCCGAGAATTGTTCCATAGGCACGCAAGCTCAAATTTATCTCTTACGATGAAATGTTGGAAATGTCGTCATCTGGTGCTAAAATACTGCATAATCGTTCAGTACAACTTGCAATGAAACATAACATTAAAGTTCAAGTGCTATCCACTTTTAAGGAAGTAGAAGGCACCACAGTACTACACAAAAGGGATGTACTAGAGAGATACTTAATTACTGGAATAACTTATAGCACTAATGAAGCTCTTGTAACTTTCACTAACCTTGCAAATAACTTACTGAATAAGAATGAAAATTATGCTATAAACGATAATGTAGCTAAAATTTCAATAATTGGTATTGGTGTTATGTCTAACACTGAAGTGATGCACCGTACACTCAAGGTTTTAAGCGAAAAAAAGATAGAAATACTTGCTATCACAACATCCGAAATCAAAATCAGTATAATTGTTCAAAAAGAATACTTTGTAGCTTTGGTCAAAGATTTACATACTGAGTATGAGCTTGATATGCAACACTAGGATAGGCTCGACGTCCACAACTGTACGAACATTGCAATTTGGGCCTACCAGGAGGGTGTCATTCTCCTGCCATCCAAGTAGCTGACACTGGTTCACTCTATAATGGCAGTGCTCTTTTTTTGTCATCCAAGTAGCCTCCCTCTCCTGTCATCCCAGTGTCAGCTACTCGGATGACACCCTACTTAACCGTCATACCGCCGCGGTATCTCAAAGCATAGATCCCGCTAACACGTATCGGGATGACGATTGTCGTTTAGCCATAAACATTAAGACATTTACCAAACGAAAAAAAGGCAAAAGAAACCCTAGTCATTGTCTATTTTCAGTATTGGCGTTTTTTAAGTCTTAAACACTGCAATTTAGCTGCTTTTAAATGCAACTCACCTTAGTTTAAATGTTTAAGAAATTTACTAGGCAGAAAAAAAAGGCAAATAAACCTAGGGTTTCGGCTTGTATAGGTAGAAACCTAAAAGTTTTATAAAGACATGAGGTGCACATAGTGCAAAAAAATAAGCATGATTTACGCCAAATACAAAGTTCCCTTTGTCGTTTTAATCTGCAGATTGCGAAGATAAATAAATAGCTTCAGTTTCATGATAAGGGAGCTGGCGAGGTTTGTCAAGTAGTTTTTAGCTCTGTTTCTATTAGCTACTTGCCATATTTTCCAAGGTGTTCTGCTTGTAGATATTATACCAACAATCCACTATTTTTTTTATGTCTTGTGGTTTAGTTTCTGGACCTATACTGATTCTGATTGAACACTCTGCTTGCTCTTTTGTTGCCCCCATTGCAAGCAAAACATGGGAAGGCTCAACTTTTCCAGAAGAACATGCAGAACCATTACTAACTGCAATATGATTCAAGTCAAAATGCATGAGCTGCAGATCACTCTTTACTCCTGGCATATAAATAAAACTTGTGTTTGGCAGCCTCTTAGAGTTTTTACCGAAGATTCTTATATCACTGGCAAGATTTAATAATTTACACTCTAATTGATCACGTAGCTCCTTTACTTCATCCATTTTTGATAGAAGGTCTGGAATATTTTGCAGTGCAGCAGAAAGGCTTGCAACCGCAACAATATTTTCCGTACCACCACGAAATCCCTTCTCTTGTCCACCACCTATTATAATAGGTTCTATCGCAAGTTCTTTATTGAATATTAAAACTCCACTGCCTGCTACACCGCCAAATTTATGGGCGGATAAAGTGAGTAAATCCACTCCTAAATCTTCCATATTAACTTTAATTTTTCCAACACTTTGAGCAGTGTCAGTGTGGCAAATTGCTCCAAATTTGTGTGCTATTTCAGCTATTTCCTTAACAGGCTGAATAACTCCGGTTTCGTTATTTGCCATCATAACTGAAACTATTGCTTTGTTTCCTTTAAGTTAGAATTTTTTCTAGCTCTAAAAAGTCAACAATGCCCTCCAGATTAACGGGTATTATATATGGATTAAATGCAGAATTAAGAATTGAAGGATGCTCTATAGCTGAAATTACATGCAGATAGCCTGCTATTCCTCTCATACAAGGTTATTCGCTTCAGTCGCACGAGCCGTAAAAACTATTTCTTTATCACTTGGAACACCAATAGCAACACGTATGTTGTCTCTTGCATCCTGAAGAATCTTCCTCGCTTCTTGTCCTCTTTTATGTAGTGATGATGGATTGAGCGTTTGTTTTAACAAGACCTCAAATATACTTTTTTTTACATTCTCACTAATTGGAGCAGTTGCATTGTAATCAGCATATACGTAACCACTATTTTCTAAAGAGAAATCTGTCACTTAAATAAGTTTACCATCAACTATAGCCATAACTATGTACGTTAGCTTTAACACGATAAAAAATTTATTGCAAAAACAGCGAAATTAATACATAATTAATAATTTATGTCATCAATACCTGTCAAGCAGGTTTTTATTAGGAGTTACCGTGGTAGAAGTTTTTTTGAATAATGCAACAAGAAAGATAGAAGGTGAATACCACCAAAGCAAAGATGCCAACGCGCCGGTTGTGCTGGTTTTACATCATCACCCTCAATATGGTGGTAATATGGGTAGTAAAATTGTACATGGTATATATACGTCTTTTATCGATAACAATTTTTCTGCATTGAAAATTAACTTTCGTGGTATGGGAAAATCTACCGGAACTTTTGATAAGGGTATAGGAGAATTAACTGACGCTGCGGTAGCTATTGATTGGCTTCAGGAACATAATCCTAGCAACGTTCCAATTTGGATCGCTGGTTTTTCTTTTGGAGCATGGGTGGCTATGCAGCTAACAATGCGCCGCCCTGAGATAGTGGGTTTTATTGCTCTTTCTCTTCCGGTAACTAAGTACGATTTTTCTTTTCTTTCTCCCTGTCCAGTTTCTGGGCTTATAATACAAAGCAGTAATGATACAATCTCAGAAGAAAGCGATGTAACAGAATTAGCAAAAAGGTTGATAAATTCAGTAAAAAGTGATCACATGAAATACCATATAATAGACGATACTAATCACTTTCTAAGGGATAAAGAAGAGGAAGTGACTCAAATCGTAGATGGTTATATAAAACTGCGCTTAAACAGTGCAGCTATTTCTTCTCAAAAGGTCAAAGAAAAGGTAAGGGTAAAAGAATATGCCTAACCTTTACAAACAAGAGAAATGAGGGTAGTAATATAAATAAAAAGGTTTTGTTATGTTTAAAAAGCTATTATTTTTTGTTTTAGCTGTGTTTATGTTATCGGGGTGTTCCCTAAGTAAACAGCGTAAGTTAAAAAGTCCGTGTATAAAAAGCAATGAAAGCGTTTCATGCGAGTGGTACTGTGTTAATGATCATTGGTTAGATAAGTATAGGGCATAGAAATTATGCTGTTTTTCCTATTCACAACTTCACTAATGATCGATCTTTCAATTGGAAAATACAGTCTGCCTTTTCTGCAAGGAGATGATTGTGCGTTACTATAAGCATAGAGCTGTTATTTTCCTTTACGTAGGAATGTAGCAGTAAAAACACGTTAAAAGAATTTGTTGGATCTAAATTTCCTGTTGGCTCATCTGCAAGTAAAAGCTTTGGATAATTTACAATGCTTCTTGCAATTGCAATTCTCTGCCTTTCCCCACCCGAAACTTCAGATACCATGCTACTTGCTTTGTTTTCCAGACCAAATTTTTCCAATGTTGCTTGCGAATTTTTTTTTGCTTCAGCTTTGCTTTTTCCTGCAATGAGTTGGGGAAGCATAATATCTTCCAACACCGATAACTCTTGTAACAAATAGTGAAATTGATAAACAAAACTAAGAAAATTTCTTCTTACATGAGTTTTATGCTTATTACTGGCTTGTGTGCAATTTATTCCATCTATCGTAACTATACCTGAAGTTGGCTTGTCCAACAAGCCTGCGATTTGCAATATATTTGTTTTCCCTGCACCTGAATTGCCAATCAGCGCTACTACTTGCCCTCTTGTAACACTCAAGTTGATATCCTTTACAACAGCAGAATTGTCCTTGAAGCTTTTATCTACAGAAGTTAGTTCTAGTGCTACATTACCACCCATGTTTAAAAGACCTATAACCATACAAATGTTGTACTTTAGCAAATGATAGTGCATGACCAGTAAAAAAGAAATAGAAGAATAAACCTCAGTGTCAAGTATACAACTATATGAACGTTGTAACTTGAGCACCCTCCACCAGAGAAGGGTGTAATCCCGGTGCACTGACTACTTGGATCCAGAAAACTTAACTTTAAATAAGTGGCTGCATAATAAAGGCTGGATTCCAGTGTTACGCACTATCATTTACTATGTAACATCGTGTCACATTACAACATCCGTACAGTTATATGTCAAGCACTATAATGACATCAAATTTTTGACTAAACTGAGAAGCTGTTACCACAACCACATTGAGACTTAGCAAAGGCATTCTTTATTTGAAAACTAGAACCACTGAGATCCTCAGCATAATCTATAACTGAGTTATTTAAAAATTTTGCTGAACAATTATCAACCATTAATACAGGAGTGCCATTTTCATCATTAATTACTATATCTTTACCTTTTTTGCTTAAACTGGAGTGGCTTCTATAGTCCTCGCTTTCTTCATAGTCATCATCTTCGTCTTCGTCATCAAACTCATCATCGTAATCATCATCTTCATCATCCAAAGATAGATTTTTATTCATTTGATCCATAAGAAAATTGTATTTGAAGCCAGAAAATCCACCACCTGAATCTGCAACCCGTAAAATGGAACTCTTATCCCCTTCCTGCTCTGCAAGAGAGTGGATTTTTTTTAGTGCATTATCAGTTAAGTTGATGTTGTAATTTGTTGACATAGTAACCACCGTTTATTATTGATAACTTATTATAGTAGAAATTTTACATGTCAAACAATAATTTTCTATTAAGTTATGCATGTTTTCCAAGCAAAACAAAAGGGAGATACTTTAAAGAGCCAGAAGATGAGAATCGCAGCTGTTTTCAGCGTGATAGGGACCGTATCATTCACTCTAATGCGTTTAGAAAATTAGGGTACAAAACACAAGTTTTTATCAATTACGAGCACGATTACTATCGCACTCGGTTGACTCATAGCCTTGAAGTTGCACAAATTGCAAGATCCATTGCTCGCAGGCTCAGCTTAGATGAGGATATCACTGAATGCATAGCGCTTGCACATGACCTTGGTCATCCCCCATTTGGTCACACAGGTGAGGATGCTCTAGTTCAAGTTAATAATGAGAAGTATAAGTTTGATCATAATGTTCAAGCTATAAGAATTTTAACTTATCTTGAACAAAAACATGCTGATTTTGATGGTATGAATCTAAGTTGGGAGGTGGTTGAAGGGGTTGCAAAACATAACGGTCCCTTACTTGGTCAGAATGCAGTATCTCACACAAATAATCAGCTATTGCTAGAATACAACAAAAAATATGATCTAAAACTTGAAGAATTTTCAAGCATTGAAGCGCAAGTTGCTTCAATTGCCGATGATATTGCTTACAGTGTGCACGATCTTGATGTCGCACTCAGGGCAAATTTAGTAATCATCGAAGATTTGCTGAATGTCCCTTTAATTGGAAAAACGTTTAAAGACGTAAGAAGCGGATATTCAGAATTGCCTCAGAGCAAACTCATACATGAATCACTGAGTGGAACTATAGGAACTATGATAAGTGATGTTGTTTCTCAGACTGAAAGAAATATTGAAGATCACAAAATAAAAAGCGTAGAAGACGTAAGAAGTCTAAATAAAATGCTAGTCACACTTTCACCAGAAGTTGCGAATGCTACAAAAGAAATGAAAAGATTCAACATGGAGAAAATATACAAAAGCTATAAACTGAGTAGAACGATGAACAAAGCAAAACGCATAATACAGGAACTCTTTCAATGTTTTTATGAAAACCCAAGATTACTTCCTACAGAGTGGAGCAAACTTGCTTGTGAATCTTAGCGTTCAGTAATAATATGTGACTATATCTCAGATATCTCAGATAGTAGAGTTTTAGGTGGAGGCATTAAAGCTCTGAAAAAAGCAGGAATTGAAGTTGAACAAGGTATCATGCAAAAAGAGGCAGAAGAACTGAATGTCGGTTTTTCACCACTAAAAAACTAAACAGGCCATTTATAGCCTGTAAAATCGCAACAACTCTTGACGGAAAAATTGCAACATTTACAGGCGATAGCAAATAGATAACAAGTGAGGATACAAGAAATTGGGTGCATGAGCTTAGAGAAAAATATGATGCAATTATGATTGGCAGAAATACTCTCATTAATGATGATCCACTCTTAACTTGCAGATCACCAGAGCTTGAAAACAGATCACCAATAAGGCTAATTATATATAGCCAGGAAAAATTGCAGGAAGAGCATATTATTGCAAAGACTGCAGACAAAGTAATAACTTGGGTGATTACAAACAGAGAAATAGAGAGAAAAATAAAAGACATTAATTATTTGATAGTCAATTCAAATCATAAACCTCCTGTTATTCCAGATGTCACCCCAACACACTCTCCTGTCATTCCAATGCCTTCTCCTGTCATCCCAGTGCCCAGACACTGGGATCCAGAAAACTTCAAGCAATTGCGTAGTGAAAACTGGATTCCAGTGTCAAACACTGGAATGACATCAGATCGAAAAGTCTGCCTAAAAAACATGGCATCAAAACTTGTTTCAGAAATTGGCATAACAAGGTTATTAGTTGAAGGTGGAGGAGTGTTAATTACAGAATTATTAAAACATAACTTAATCGACAGGTTGATAATCTGCCGCAGTGGTAAAATTCTAGGTAATGATACCACTCCTTTTGTAGGAAATTTAGGAATTCAATCCATCAATGAATGTTATCGGTTCAAAAGAGCAGAGATAATAGAGTTTAGTGAGGATGTAGTTGAGGTGTGGGACAGATTACCGTAACTCTTCTCAAATGAAAAAAAGAGGCAGAACCATCTCTACCTCTTGTGCTATTTAGCTAGCTATTTGGGCTTTAGCTGCGTATTTGTCATCAAGTACTTCAGTAACACTAGGATCTTCTAAGGAAGCTTTAACTTTTTCTTTGAAATCGTTGTCAGTAAGTGCTTCACCCTTCTCACCTTGAGGTCCTTTATCACCAACTGGTCCTTTATCACCAACTGTTCCTTTATCACCAACTGGTCCTTTATCACCAACTGGTCCTTTATCACCAACTGGTCCTTTATCACCAACTGCATTCATTTGCTGATATGAAGAATAAGCTAGTGCGGCAAAATATACAGCTGCAATAAATAGAACTGCAATTCCAGCAGGGCTAGCAACAAGTGCTAAAGATGCAGGTCCAGCAATTACTTTAGTAGCAATTAATATTGCTGTTATTGCTCCCGCTAAAGATGCAAGTGCAACTGCACCTTCAATAACCACTTTTGTTATATCTGCAGTGTTTTCCCACTTCAATATAGTTTGATCTTTACCTGTAGTCATAATAGTCCCCTTAAAATAAGGCTAATAAAAAGATTAAGTATGTGTTAATAATGCATGTTAGTCAAGTCATTTTTTACACAAAGTATATATTTCAAGCTAAACTGTTACCCATTGTATATAATTAACATATGAAACATGGTTGGCTGAATCTCGATAAACCAATAGGAATTAGTTCTGCACAAGCTGTAACTCAAATTAAAAGGATTTTTGGGATAAAAAAGGCTGGTCATCTGGGAACTTTTGATCCTTTAGCTTCAGGTGTGCTGCCAATTGCTCTTGGCGAGGCAACAAAAACTATACCATATTTATCTTGTGACTTAAAGGCATACGATTTTACAGTAAAATGGGGTGAACAAAGAACAACGGATGATTTGGGTGGTGATATTATTAGAACTAGCACTATAGAACCTCAGTATAATCAAATAAATTGTGCAATTAAAAATTTTATTGGTGAGAGTAAGCATACTCCTCCTCAGTTTTCAGCAATAAAAATCAAAGGAGCAAGGGCGTATAAATTGGCAAGAAGTGGGCAAAAGGTAAATATAGAACCCCGCACAGAGCGAATCCATGAACTAAAATTGATATCTGTGGACACCATAAATAATAGTGCAAATTTTTCTATGATGTGCGGTAGTGGTGTATATGTAAGATCAATTGCTCGTGATCTTGGAATTGCATTAAATTGTTTTGGACACATTACAAAACTAAGAAGAACTATGGTAGGTGACTTTAGAGAAAATAAATCAGTGACAATTGAGCAACTTATTGAAAAACTCGCTTTTTGGTGTCATTCCAGCGCGTGACGCTGGAATCCAGAAAAAAAGAACCAGTGTCAGCTACTCAGATGACAGAAGGTACAGGGAGTAATGCAAAAAGTTTCGTCATCCCCATTGAATCGGCTTTAAAATCGATGTTCAAAGTTGAAATTTCCCCAGAAGATGCGGGGAAAATCAGAAAAGGTCAGGAAATTGTATTAAATAACTTGCGTAATTTAGAAAATTATGATATTTGTTGTACGATAGTGGGTAGTGTACCTATTGCAATCTGCAGTTTTATTTATGGTTGTGTGAAACCTATTCGTGTTTTTAATATTTAAAATGAGGTTTAGATGTCGATAACATCCGAAAAGAAAAAGAGTTTGATAAATATATATGCAATTAAAGAAGATGATACAGGCTCATCTTTTGTACAATGTGCAATTTTGACCGAGAGGATCAGTAATTTAACTGAGCATTTTAAAGTGCACAAGCATGACCATCACTCTAAGCGTGGTTTACTTATATTGATAGGTAGAAGACGCAAGCACTTAAATTATATAAAGCGTAAATTTAGTAATGAGGCCTATCAGGAATTAATAGAGAAGTTAGGCATTAGAAAATAATCGAGGAATTTAATATGTTTAAAATTATAAAAAATTTATAGAGTGGGGTGGTCGTGCCTTATCTTTAGAAACAGGAAAAATAGCACGCCAAGCTCATGGTTCAGTAGTTGTAAATTACGGTGATACTTCTGTTTTAGTAACGGTTGTAAGTAAGAAGAAGGAAGAAAATGTTGATTTCCTACCTTTAAATGTGCAGTTTATCGCAAAAAGCTATGCCATGGGTAAGATCCCTGGTGGCTTTTTTAAAAGAGAAGGCAAGCCATCTGATAGAGAAACTTTAATCTCAAGAGTAATAGATAGAAGTATAAGACCACTATTCCCAGAAGGATTTAATGATGAAGTTAGTGTGGTGTGCAATCTATTAACTTACGATACAGTCAATCCTCCTGAAGTGCCAGCATTGATTGGTGCTGTTGCAACTCTTGCAATTTCTGGTGTTCCTTTTCACTTTACTATAGCTGGAGTGATGGTTGGTTGTGATGAAAATAATAACTATATACTCAACCCTTCTGTTCAAGAGATGAAAGAAAGCAGCTTGGATCTGTTTTTGTCCGGTGATGAAAATTCAATTTTAATGGTTGAATCAGAAGTGAAAGAGCTCTCTGAAAAAAATGTTTTTAATGCAATAAAATTTGGTCATGAACACCTTAAACCTGTCATTAAGCTCATAAAAGAGTTTGCTGATACAATTGGCAATAAACCTGATAGCTTTGCTCCTATTGATACATTAGATATAACACAAGAACTCGAAAAATACGGTAAAGATTTTGAAAAAGCATATTCGCAAACAGTAAGTAAGTTCAAGCTTTAGAAGCGATCAGAGAGAATATATTGAATACTCTTAAAGAAACTGGAAAAGACGAAAAGTTAATTACGTATGCAGTAAAAAACTTTGAAAGATCTTTAGTACGTGAAATAATTAGGAAGAAAAGTATAAGGATAGACGGTCGTAAGCATTATGAAATTACGTCAGATAGAAATTGAAGTTGATATTCTGTCCAAAACTCACGGTTCTGCACTATTTACAAGAGGCAATACTCAGGCACTGGTTGTTACTGCTCTTGGCACTACTCAAGACGAGCAAATTGTGGATGATATTGAAGGGGATAGACGTGAGCATTTCATGTTGCAATATAACTTTCCCTCATTTGCTGTACGTGCACCAGGAAGAAGAGAAATCGGTCATGGCAAACTTGCTTGGAAAGCAATTCATCCTGTTTGATAAATCTGAATTTCCTTATACAATAAGAGTAGTGTCCGAAATTTTGGAGACTGATGGTTCTTCTTCTATGGCAACAGTTTGTGGGACTTCTCTTGCTTTAATGGATACGGGTGTGCCAATAAAGGCCCCTGTTGCTGGAGTTGCTATGGGCCTTATTAAAGATAAAGACGAGTATGTAATACTTTCCGATATATTGGGTGATGAAGATTATCTTGGTGATATGGACTTTAAAGTAGCAGGAACTAGTGAAGGAATTACGGCACTGCAAATGGACATGAAAATTTCTGGTATAAGCTTTGAAATTGTTGAAAAATCTTTAGAACAGGCAAAAGCTGGAAGATTACACATTTTAGAAAAAATGAATGCAGTGATTTCAGAACACAGTGATGATGTCAAAGACCATGCACCAAGAATGTTATCATTTTACATAGATAAAGATAAAATTTCTGCAGCTATTGGTGCTAAAGGAAAAAATATACGCAGTGTGTGTGAAAGAAATAATGCAAAAATTGAAATAGGAGACGATGGTAAAGTTTCTGTTTTTGCCACGAGTGGCACTGAAGCTGAAATTCCAAAGAGTATGATGATTGATTCAATAACAGAACTAGAACAAGGTTCTATAGTTGATGTCAAGGTTGTAAGAATAGAGAAGTCTATTGTAGAGCTTGAATTTCTTAATGGCAGAAAAGGAAAAATGCACATAAGTGAAATAGCTAATGAACACATAGATTCTATAGAGAGCATACTTAAACAAGATGATACTTTCAAAGCACTAGTAATTGACTTCGAAAAAGGTGGATGACTCTAGCTTGAATCGGTTTTTTTGCGTCGTTTACATTTTTGTATGACTTTATCTTTCTTATCAACCTCTCAAGGTGTATCTGTTATGTGGTTACCAGGAGATTTGACCATTAAATGCACATTAAAAGGAAGGTTGCTATATTTACGTATTGCAGAGACAACGCTAGAACCAATTGTAATATTTGGAAATTTGCCATAACGTCTATGTCTATGTAATCTACACCTAAATCGCTAATTTTTCTTACTTCTTCTCCTAATTTTGCAAAGTCTGCTGAAAGTATAGAAGGTGCAATTTTAATATTCATGAGCTGTTTTTTACTAAAAAATAACTTATTTTTAAAACTCTGTCACCCTAATACTATTTGCATCATCTGAGTAGTTATAGGAACTGGATACCGATATCGGCGATGGTTTATGCCTATTTAACTAGACCTTAAATTAGATAAAAAAAGGTAGTCTTGATAAAACTTATTTACAACAAGTTTTTTTACATTTAGATTTTCTGTTTGTTCTTTTTTGTACCCTAATTTATAGCTTATTGAATCCTTGTATAAACTGATCGTTTTGTATGCTTTGTTCATCTCTCTAGGAAAGATGTCATTAGCAATTACGACACATAACCCTGTAGCTGTTGCAAAAGCTAGAGTGGTAAATGCTAGATTTGTAAAAAATTTCTTCCACTAACTTTTTTTTCCTGTATATTAGCAGAGTGCGATTTGTTTGACACTTCTTCTAGATGTTTATGCCATATATGATTGCAGTTCGTACACTTTACCTTTCTTCCAAATGCACCAATTTGCTCAGAAGATACTAAGTAAGTTTTAGTAGAACTATAACATTGTATTTTCATAGCACTTACATATAAAGTAGTAACAAGCTTAAATAGTACAGAGCTATAAATTTAATATTAATATATATAACAAATGGAAGGTTTGCAACTAAAAAAAAACACAAAGTGAGATAGAAAATATTTGGAAAAATAGAGAAAAATTTAATGACTGTAACCTAAAGGAAACAGCAAGAATAGCAATTAAAGAGGTAATTGAGCTCCTTGATAGTGGCAAAATTAGAGTAGCAGAAAAGCTATCGAGTGGAGAATGGATAGTACATAAGTGGATAAAGCAGGCAATATTATTACATTTTCTCACTGAAGAAAACAAAAGAATAGACAATACCAATTGCTGGTTTGACAAGATCGGTAACAAATTTAGTGAATGGAATGAGGAGAAATTTCGCCAGTTAAAAATTAGAGCAGGTACAAATGTTGTCCTAATGCCAAGTTTTATCAACGTTGGTACATATGTTGATTCAGGAACAATGATAGATACCTGGTCAACGATTGGTAGCTGTGCGCAAATAGGAAAAAACTGCCATATTTCCGGTGGAGTGGGAATAGGTGGAGTCCTTGAGCCTATTCAAGCTTCACCTGTCATTATAGAAGATAATTGCTTTATTGGAGCACGTAGCGAGGTAGCCGAAGGTGTGGTAGTGAGAGAAGGATCAGTCCTTGGCATGGGTGTGTTTATTGGAACGTCAACAAAGATTATTGATAGAGAAACTAGCGAGGTATTTTATGGCGAAGTGCCACCTTATTCTGTAGTGATACCAGGGTCTATTCCATCTAAAAATAACATTTCAACCTATTGTACAGTTATAGTAAAAAAAGTGGATGAAAAGACGAGATCGAAAACCTCTATAAATGAAATATTGAGAGATTAACTGTGTGATTCATAGTCATTGTCTACGAATCACACAATTTACAAAAGACCATATGTCACTTTGACTCTAAGCGCTTTGTCAATCTTTATTAACGATATGCTTGATTCATTTGCAAATATATGTAATAATTAAATTTTCTTCTTAATGAATCAAGAGATAAATATGTTAGGAAACTCAAATGAGAAAAAAAAACAAAATATGTGATTTACTACAGTCTGTCTCAGAGAAGTCAATCAGGGAAAGTTGTGATGAGTTTTACTTTTGCCATAATAAGCGTCATTGTTATGATCAGTCCCAAATCGAGGGATCTTTGTACCCTCTATTAGGAGAAAAGTCACCTAATAAGCCCATAATGCTTATTTCAGGTAGTCCAAACTTATCCGATGAACTTAAAGATATGAATGAAGGGATGAGAGATCATGATTGCTGTGATAAAAGCATAATCTACATTCATAACAGTGGATGCCATTTCAATGCAAGCTCGTGCTATGCCTTCTTAATCTCTTCTGTGCTTGCACTCTCTGACAATCCTAATACTTTGAATGCCTCTTTACGTGTTTTTGGAATCATACTCACTCCCCCAATCAAATTAATTTAGTATAATGCTATATCAGTTTAACCCACAAAAATCAAAACGAATATTTTCAAAACAGTGCTAAACTTAGGCTGCTATGACAAGAACAGTTGATGTATTACTACCACTTCCAATTGATCAGTTATTTTCATATGCAATTGAGGAAAATACTGAGATTTTACTTGGGGATTACGTAGTGGTGTCATTTGGCAAAAAACGCTTGATCGGAATAGTTTGGAAATATAGTGACAAGAGTGGTCGAGCATTAAAATTTATTGAGCAAAAAATCGATTTACCAAATATTAGACCAAAATTGATCACATTTGCAGAGTGGGCTGCACAATACAATGTAATGCCTATTGGTATGCTTGCCAAAGTGATAATGGGAGGAGTGTTAAAAGTAAACCAAATAGATAAATTGGTTTGTGCTAAGCAGAAGCAGGAAATAAGTGAAATAAGCTGCAAATTGAGTCCTGAACAGCAGATAGCTAGCGATAAAATAATAAGCAGTTTGAATGAGTATTCAGTGACTTTGCTTGACGGTGAGACAGGATCTGGAAAAACCGAAGTTTATCTCTCTGTGATTGCACAATTGATTAAGGGTGACAGTAATATACATGTCATTCCAGCATTTGATGCACAACTGTACGAACTTTGTAACATAAGAGTAATTTTCACCAAAAAGGATGTCATCCCAGTGCCCAGACACTGGGATCCAGAAGACTTAACTTTAAATGAGTACACCAGGTGGTTGCATAATAAGAACTGGATTCCAGTGTCAGCTACTTGCATGACACCACCTACTGCGCAAATTACCTGCAAATTCCAGTGTTCGTACACTAAAGTGTCAGTTACTCTGATGACACCAGAATATATTGAAATGACATCAGGGGAAGGTAATGCGCAAGTGCTAATCCTCTTGCCTGAAATTGTTTTAACATCACAATTGGTAAACCGTATTCATGGTCAGATAGATATCAAAAAACTTAGTTGAATGGCACTCAAGGCTCACTCCAAAAACTCGCCGGAATAATTGGCTCAATATAGCAAGTGGAAATGCGCAGATAATTATTGGTGCACGGTCAGCGCTTTTTTGCCTTATAAAAACCTAAAATTAATTATCATTGATGAAGAGCACGACTCATCTTTTAAACAAGAACAGGGAATTATATATAATGCTCGAGATATGGCGATAATCTTAGCCAAATTTGGCAATATTCCAATTATTTTATCATCAGCAACTCCACTGCTTGAAACGATTCATCATGTTAAAAGCGGGAATTACAATCATGTAAAGCTAACCAAGCGATTCGGTGGTGCAGAATTGCCACTCATTAAAGTAGTAGATATGAGGAACAACAAGCAATGGATCTCCTCTGAGCTTTTTGAAAGCATCAAACAAACCATAGAGAAAAAACAGCAGGTTATGCTCTTTTTAAACCGCCGAGGGTATGCACAACTGGCAGTAAAAAGTGTGGATATAAAATTTCCTGCTTAAATTGTGCTGTTTGGCTTACATATCACAAGAAAAAAATGCTCTTTTGTGCCATCATTGCTCTTATCAATTAAAACTCCCAGAAAAATGCTCTGATTGCTATAGTGAACAGTCATTTTCCCTTTATGGTGTAGGAATTGAAAGGTTACTTGAAGAAATGGTAAAATTAATACCAAACGCACCAAGTTGCAGGCAGGTCAGGAAGATTCAATGAAAAAGGAATGGTAATAGTGCAAACCAATAACCCTGAAAGTTCAATAATAAAAGCATTGCTGCATCAAAAAAGGGACTCATTTTATGAATTTGAACTTAAGTCAAGACGTGAAGCCAAAATGCCACCATTTAGCAGGTTAATAGCGCTTATAATCTGTGGTAAGAATCAGATTGCAACACAAAAAGCAGCGAATGAAATAGTAAAATCTCTTCTCCGTCATCCAAGTAGCTCAACTACTTGTATCCAGGAAAAAAATGTAGGTGCAGACAAAAAGGAATTTGAAATTCTTGGCCCATCACCAGCAGCGATAAATTTTTTAAATAATAAGTATCGGTATAGGGTATTATTAAAAATACACAATAAGCATAGTCTATCCATACAAAAAAAGCTGAAATGTTGGATTGAAAATTGTAACCTAAATTCGAGTATTGCGGTGATAATAGATGTTGATCCTGTGAGTTTTTTTAACGAGTTCCGTTAAGCTTTCTTGCCAATTACCACAACATTCTCACTGGGAAAAAAATAATCAGGTACAACCATATTTTTTGGTGCTGGCCCCCCAATTACTCGGCCTGATGTATCATAATATGAACCGTGGCAAGGACAGAACCAACCATTACCATCTCTTGTAGCGTGGTCAACCGGTACATACCCAAGATCTGTACATATTCCGATCATGATTAACCATTCGTCTTTTCCTTCACGTACTCTCTGTTCATCTGACTCAGGGTCCCTCAAGTTCTTTACATTCACAGCTCTTGCAACCTCAATTTCTTGCTTTGTGCGTCTACGAATGAATACTGGTTTACCTTGCCACTTTACTTTTACTCCGTGTCCTTCCTGGATTCCAGACAAATTCACCTCCACTGTGGAAGTTGCTAAAACTTCAGCATAAGGATTCATAGACTTAACCAGTGGCCAAAGTCCACTTGCAGCTCCTATACCTACCATAGCGCATGTAGTTAATGTTATAAAATCTCTCCTACTCTTATTTTTAGTAAGATCTTTAACGGGAGGTGTTTTTTTATCCTCTTTGTTTGCCAGTGGTTTTTTATTTTTAGTTAAATTTTTGTCCATTGATCTTTACTTAGCTATAAGTATATATTTTAATTTAAATACTGCGTATTAATCAACAAAAACGTGCGCTTTTTGTTTAACCTGTACTACAGTTGAGAAGAGATAGAGTTTTCAACTTCAGAAATACTATCTTCAGTGGAATCAGGATCTTCAATTTTCGCTACTGACACCACCTTTTCTCTACTCTCTGTTTTAAACAGAGTGACTCCTTGACTGCTACGTCCTGCAATTCTGATATCATTTACTGAAATACGAATTAACTTTCCTTTATCTGTAATAAGCATGATATTATCACCCTGCTCAACTGGAAAACTAGCAACAACATTGCCGTTCCTGCTGGTAGTAAGAATATTGGTGATACCAACACCACCCCTGTTAGTTATTCTATACTCATACGCAGAAGTTCTTTTACCAAAGCCATTTTCAGTAATAGTTAATATAAACTCCTCATTCACTGCAAGTTTTAAGAATAATTCGTTATCTATTCCTAAATCATTCAAAGTCTTTTCCAATTTAGAATCAATGGAGTTATTAATTGCAATTCCCAGTCTTTTTGCAAGTGGAACTTTTAAGTAAAGTTCTTTTGTTTCTGTTGCTACACCTATCCCATTTAATATGGTCATGGATATCACGCTGTCATTCTTTGCAAGTTTGATACCTCTTACGCCATCTGAATTGCGACTTTTAAATTGACGCACATCACTTACAACAAATCTGATACTTTTGCCGAATCTTGTTGAAAGAAAAACATAATCAATTTCATTGCATACTTTAACTGATATTAACTTATCTCCTTCATCGAGCTTGATTGCTATTTTTCCATTGCTTGGAATATATTGAAAATCCGCTAAAGAGTTGCGCCTTATGTTCCCATGAGCAGTAGCAAAAACTATGTTTTGATTTTCGTCATTTTCACTTGGTAATGGCATTATATTAGTTATAGTTTCACCATCGCTAAGCGGGAATATATTAACAAGTGCTCTTCCACGTGCTTATAACTTATAAACTTTTAATCTATAAACTCGACCAATGTTAGAAAAGAATAAAAAGCTATGTGGGTATTTCCAACAAATAATTTTGTGATTACATCCTCTTCTTTTAATCCTTGTCCTAGCTTTCCTTTTCCACCACGACGCTGAGTTCTATAATGTGAAAGCTTCACACGCTTGATATAACCATTCATAGTTACGGTTATCACCATATCCTCTTGTGGAATTAGATCTTCAGCTTCAATGTCCGTATCTGATTCCTCTATTGAAGTTTTTCGCGGCACAGCAAATCTGTTCTTTATTTCTTGTAGATTGTTTTTTATTTCTTTCATCAACTTCTCTCCTTAGCCAAGAAAAGCGATATATTCTTTTATCAGGTTGATCATTGAACTTAGCTCAGCTTCTAATTTGTCTTTTTCAAGGCCTGTTAAACGCTGCAATTTCATGTCAAGAATAGCTTTCGTTTGCAGCTCAGTTAATCTATACACTCCATCTTTCAAAAAGCTCGTGCTGTCTGAGATTAATCCAATAATTGTGTTTATCTCAGCTGAAGTTTTCCATTCTTTATTTAAAAGTTCTCTACTTGCTTCCGCAGAATCTTTTGCACCACGGATGATTTTTATCACTTCATCTATGCTGAGGACCGCAATGTAGAGCCCTATATATATATATATATATATATATATATATATATATGAGCTTTTTCCCTCCTTTTTCTTAGACGAAATTCTGTTCTCCTGATTAATACTTCTTTTCTAAAATCAACAAAAGCAGCTATGATTTCTTTTAATGACATCAAAGCAGGCCTGTTGTTGTTGAGGACTAAAGTGTTAACACTAAAACTACTTCTTAGTGGAGTTAGTCCCAATATTTGATTAAGTATAAAACTTGCTTCAGCATTTCTTCTGAGGTCAATTACTACTCTAATACCAGACTTATCAGACTCATCCCTAATTTCTGTTATGCCATCAATTCTTTTTTCTTTTACAAGCTCACCTATCTTCTCAATTAATTTTACTTTATTTACCTGGTAAGGTATTTCATCAATCACTATTGCTTGCCTATCTTGTGGCAGGTCTTCCATGTGAGTCTTGCCTTGCACAACAATTGATCCACGACCCGTTGCAAATGCTGATCTTATTCCAGACCTTCCAAGAATCGTTCCCCCAGTTGGGAAATCCGGCCCTGGCATCACTTCAAGTAACTCATCCAAAGTAACTTCAGGATTATCTATAAATAATATACAAGCATCTATTATTTCTCCAAGATTATGAGAAGGAATATTGGTTGCCATACCAACTGCAACACCACTTGCACCATTTACCAATAGGTTCGGAAACTCTGCAGGCAGCACAACAGGCTCTGTTTCATTTCCATCATAGTTTGGCCTAAAATCAACTGTATCTTCGTCAATATCATTTAGTAAAAAGTGTGACACCTTCTGAAGCCTTGCTTCTGTGTATTGCATTGAAGCTGGTGGATCTCCATCTATCGAACCAAAATTACCTTGCCCATCAAGTGGTAAAAGAAGAGAGAAATCTTGGGCCATTCTAACCAAGGAATCGTAAATAGCTGCATCACCATGTGGGTGATATTTCCCCATTACATCCCCTACTATACGAGCCGCCTTTTTATATGGCTTACCAGCATCGTATCCAGCCCTTGACATTGCATATAATATGCGCCTATGAACAGGTTTAAATCCATCCCGCACGTCAGGTATAGCCCGGCTTATGATAACGCTCATTGCGTAGGAGAGATAAGAATCTTCCAGCTCTTTTACTATTGAGATTGGTACTATATTATCCTGCATTTTTTATACTTTAATTGAAGTAATTAATAATACTAACATTCAGTTAAGCAAATGGGCAATGACAGACTTGAACTGCCGACCTCCTCGGTGTAAACGAGATGCTCTACCAGCTGAGCTAATTGCCCCTTTAGATGTAATTCTATAGCTCCATATTATTATTGTAAACAAAAATAGCGATAAATTAGATTTAGGTAAGCTATAAGCTTTTATGAAATCTTTGGGTGCGTGCTGTGGAGTTTTATAAATTTTAGTCTTGCTGTCACTTTGTATAAAGGTATTTTTTCACTCACATTTTTCGAATTTGTAGCCATGTTCAACAACCTTAAGTAGAATATGGTAGCATTTTTAAAATCTGAAAGTTTATCTAGAATAACAGCTAAATTATAGGTATAAAAAATATTGTTTTCATCAAGGGAAATAGCAGTTATCATATACTCTTTACCTTTTACATAATCCTCCTTTTTCATATAAATCAGACCTAAATTTGCTAATAAAGGAGCATAATTTTTATGTATATCATACAATTTCAACATTTCACTCAACGCCAGATCAGGATCATATTGTAAGATTATCGTCAGAAAATTTTTTAATATGTAAGGGTTACTAAGGTGTTCTTTTAACAGTCTTGTGTAAATCTCTACAGCTTTTTTGTATTCTTTATTAGCATAATAGATATTTCCCAATCCAATTAAAGCATTTTTATGATAAGGAAACTTTGTGATGATCTGATTAAGGAGAGAAATAGCTGTCTCATTATCTCCTAACTCAAAAGAATCTTTTGCTTTTTTTAAAGTAGAGTATATGTCAAAACTCTTGCCAGAATTCTGCGCAATTTTGATATTAAATTTGTTACTTTTTCTCTCAATAACATCAAGATCTTTATATATTTTTTATCAGCTTTTATATGCTTGACAACACTATCAAAAGCCTTCTGTATCTCCGAATTTTCACTAGCATAGGTAACAGAAGACCTCCATAAAATCACAACGCAAATTAACATGCAGACAAACATAGATCCTAGTGTTGTGGCATTGGCTGCAGCGTGTAACCAGTAAACCTTATCTCTTTGAGCTAAGCGTAACACATTACAAATTCATAAATGCTAAATTACCTATCTCATACAATAATAAAGATATTATTAATTAGCGATGCTGCGTAGAATGCACTTATCTTTTGTCTTCCATATTTCGCTTCATTAGACTTCTTGCATAATCCAAACTTAAGTAGAAAAAAGGCAAATAGTTCTAAGTTTACCGACACCGTCATTTAAGTAGCCCCTCCCTGCCATCTAAGCAGCCTTCTTCTCCTGTCATTCCAGCACCTTCTTCCTGTTATCTGAGTAGCTGACTACTTGGATCCAGAAAAAAGAATGGTGTCATGCAAGTAGCCCCTATGATGTCATTCCAGTGCTCCTTTCTCGTCATCCCAGTGCCTATTTCCTTGTCATCCCAGTGCCTAGACACTGGGATCTAGGAAACTTAACTCTACACCAAGTAAATGTACAATAAGAACTAGATTCCAGCGTCACGCGCTGGAATGACATCATAGGGGCTACTAAAAAAGGAGCACTGGGATGACACCCTCCTGATAGACAATGTTCGTATATCTGTGGATTCATTCATGGTATCTCATCAGCTAACAAGTAGCGGGATGACGGTTGTCAGGCTAGCTGTCATGCAAGTAGCTGACTACTTGGATCTGGTAGACTCAAATCACAATGCCCGTAAAGCTGCGACCCTAGAGCTACTATCTCTCACCCACTGGAGATATTGCACGGTACTATCCACTTGGTCGTCGTGGCGGGTTTCTGGAAACATTAAAATCTCATTCTCAAAATCGTTGAGCCATACTGCTTGGTGCGGCAGAAAAACCTTGCCAGACTCTATAATCGGAACAATTTGATAAAATCGAGTGAGTTTGTCATCATGTGGTACTATTTCGATAATGGGCAAATGACTGCTTGCCTTCAGATCTTGTATTAATTGCTGACCACTTGTTTTTGCTTCGATTAAAATTGCGTGTGGTGCCCATCTTGCGGCTAGTGACAGAACTTGCTCTTTAAGCTTTGGATACTCAAGCTTTGCGCGATATACATCAAGTAAATAGAATTTATTGCCCACTTTTGTCCAGGTGGTGCAGACGCTAAAGTTGCTAGTGTTGCTTGTTGAAATTGCAGTGTCCCAGCTCTGAGTGACATATGAGAGACTATAAGAAAAATTTCTATAGCGCTTCAGCCACTCTCGTTCAATTATACCACTTGAAAGTGGCAGAGGATTTTGTTGATATTATGCAGCAAAAGCATAACTCCCAAGTTCAGCCTTTATCATCTCAACTTCTTCTTTTCCTCCATCGAGGAAATATAACAACTGACCTTCTTCTCTTGAGTATAAAATCCTTGCAGGTGCAATGCGTGATGCTGGTTTATTATACAGCCACCCGATGCGCTCATTTATTAGTTACTTGGATGACAGGAACAGGAGGCGCTGGTTTTTTGATTGAATAAATGATCTCCCTATTTTCAGCTATTATTGGTAAACAAATATGATGCCATATGTTTTTCGGTTTAGAGAGAAAGTGTCCGGTTAAGTCCTCCTGGTGTAGCCTGTGCATCACAAGAACGATGACTCCTTTTCTTCTGTTGTTGAGCCTGGTTACTAAAGTCTGGTCAAACCAGTTTGTAGCACGCTTTCTAAACGTTTCACTCAAAGCTTGAGCAGAACTGAGCGGATCGTCCACGATGATGAAATCTCCACCTTCACCGGTTAATGTTCCTCCAACTGATGTTGCAATTCTGTATCCTCTCTGCACTGTTTGAAATTTATATTTAGTATTCTGGTCTTTGGATAGTTCTACTTCTGGAAATAGCGCTCTATACCAACTAGACTGCATCACGCACCTGGTGTCGAGCGAGTGCTTTTCGCTGAGCAGCCGAGAGTAACTTGCAA
Source organism: Octodonta nipae (assembly GCA_034190945.1). Classification (NCBI taxonomy): domain Eukaryota; kingdom Metazoa; phylum Arthropoda; class Insecta; order Coleoptera; family Chrysomelidae; genus Octodonta; species Octodonta nipae. Next base: position 99,492,566 of record CM067217.1, read on the forward strand.
CTATTATTCTTGCAGTTGGCTGATTTCCCAGTATCCACGCGGGCCACGCAACACTCACGCACATGGACTTCATCGAACGCGGAGGCATATTGAATATTATTCGTTTCACTTCACCAGCGCTCGCTGCTTCTAGCCTATCTGCTATGACTTTTATGTACCGATAATTATTATACTCACACCCCGGCACTACCGTTTGAAAGCATAACTCAATGAATTTTAGAAAGTTCATGATATAATGTTGAAAGATGTCATCCAAGTAGCCCCTTTCTTGTCATCCGAGTAGCTTGACTACTTGGATCCAGAAGACTTAATTTCAACCAAGTGGCTGCATAATAAAGTCTGGATTCCAGTGCCAAGCACTGGAATGACATCCTCCCTTGTGGAAATTGCTCTCAAATCACAATGTTTGTACAGCTATGCAAACACAAAGGTGTCATCCAAGTAGCTGAAACTGGGATCCAGGAACAAGAATGGTGTCATGAAAGTAGCTGATACTGATTCCTTTATGATGGTGTCATTCCAGTGCTTGACACTGGAATCCAGCTTTTGATCGAAAATGTTGTATAGTACATAATCAATTTTTCTGGATCCTAGTGTCTGAGCACTGGGATGACGAGAAAGGAGCGCTGGAATGACAGCAGTCCTACGTCATACCGCCGCGGTATCTCTAGATCCCGCTAACACGTAGCGGGATGACGATTGTCGTTTAGCCATAAATATTAAGGAATTTACCAAATGAAAAAAAGGCAAAAGAAACCCTAGTCATTGTCCATTTTCAGTATTGGCGTTTTTTAAGTCTTAAACGCTGCAATTTAGCTGCTTTTAAATGCAACTAACCTTAGCTATAAATGTTTAAGAAATTTACTATGCAGAAAAAAAGGCAAAGAAAACCCGTGGTAGCTAGTTATTACACTCTCTATTTTAAAATTTGACGTTGGGTGATGTCTTGAACGCTTTATAAGCGCGTTTCAGCTTGTATAGGTAAAAACCTAGAAATTTGATAAAGACATACGGTGCACATAGTGCAAAGAATTAAACAATAGTACGCCAAATACAAGTTTTCTTGTCATTTTAATCTGCTGCAGAGATTGCGAAGTTAAATAAAATAGCTTCAGTTTCATGATAAGGGGGCTGGCGGAGTTTGTCAAGCAAGTTTTTGTTTATAACAGTTGTTGCCAAAAACTATACAAGAAGTCTTTTAAGATCAATCACTTATCTTCAAAGCTTGAATAAAAGCATTCTGTGGAATATTTACGTTCCCTATAGAATGCAACCTTTTTTTACCCTTCTTTTGCTTTTCAAGTAGTTTCATTCTTCGCGTTACATCTCCACCATAGAGTTTAGCTGTTACATCTTTTCTGTATGGGTTAATCGTTTCTCTGGCAATAATTTTTCCGCCCACTGCTGCTTGAATCGCGATTTTATATTGCTGACGTGCGTGATAGATCCTTCAAGCGTGCGCATATTTCACGCCCCCTTATTTCTGCTCTGCTTTTGTGAGCGATACAAGCCAGTGCATCTACGGACTCTCCATTAATTAAAAAGCTTAATTTATCTATTTGACTTTCCTGATAACTGGAAATTTCCCAATCCAAACTTGCATATCCTTTGGAAATTGATTTTAGCCTATCGTAAAAATCAAAAACAACTTCAGACAGTGGTAATTTATATCTTAACAATGCTGTTGTTGTGTTACCAATGTAAGACAAATCTTCCTGTTCTCCCCTCCTTTCTTCACATAGAGATAGAATCTCTCCCAAGTATTGATCAGGAACCATTATGGTTGCGGTAATCCATGGTTCTTCCACAATTTCAATTTTCGTTGGATCTGGCATATCACTTAGGTTATGAATATTCAAAACTTCACCACCTCGTGTTGTAACCCTATATATAACACTCGGTGCAGTTGCTGTTAGGTCTAAATCAAATTCTCTCTCGAGCCTTTCTTGAATAACTTCAAGATGCAACATTCCCAAAAAACCACAACGAAATCCATAGCCTAGTGCATTTGAAGTTTCAGCTTCGAAGGTAAAACTTGCATCATTTAAATGTAACTTCTTTAGAGCTTCCCTTAAATATTTAAAATCATCCGTTTTCTGAGGGAAAATGCTACAAAATACCACAGGATGCACTTCTTTAAATCCAGGAAGTGCTTCACTACAAGGTCTCTTTTCCTCAGTGATAGTGTCCCCTACCTTGCAGTCTGCTACTTCCTTCATTGAAGCAGTGATAAAACCAACTTCACCCGCTGAAAGCTCTCTCGTCATAACTTTTTTAGGGGTGAAAATACCAATATTATCTATCTGATATGTAGCATTATTAGACATCATAACAATTCTCATGCCTTTTTTTAGCACTCCATTTTTAACTCACACTAAAATTACCACTCCTAAGTAAGTGTCATACCAACTATCAACTAAAATTGCTTGCAGTGGAGCATTTACATCACCTTGAGGAGCTGGAAGTTTTGCTACTATTGCTTCCAGTACATCTTTTATTCCAAGTCCAGTTTTTGCTGATATTAAAACTGACTCACTTGCGTCAATACCAATTATTTCCTCAACCTGGAGTTTTACCTCTTCTGGATCTGCAGCAGGAAGATCAACTTTATTGAGCACAACTATTATTTCATGGTTGTTGTCAATAGCTTTATACACATTTGCAAGGGTTTGTGCTTCAACACCTTGACTGCTATCTACCACTAAAAGTGAACCTTCACACGCTGCTAGACTTCTGCTTACCTCGTAAGAAAAGTCAACGTGACCTGGGGTGTCCATGAGATTTAGGCAATATTGATTACCGTCGTTTGCCGTATAATTGAGTTTTACCGTCTGTGCCTTAATTGTAATCCCACGTTCGGGTTCTATATCCATTGAATCGAGTATTTGATTGGTCATTTCTCTTGCCTCAAGGCCGTTACATTCCTCTATTAAACGGTCAGCAAGCGTTGACTTACCGTGGTCTATATGCGCTATTATTGCAAAATTTCTTATGTTGTTCATTTATGGCTATTTTATTTAAGTAGAACCATTTTACATTTTAAGTGTTATCAGGGCAATCCTTTATTAAGAGACTATTTACTCCTTCAACATAGACGACACTTTTTTCGAGCAGGAAATCACTTTATTAACCATATAGTTTTCATGATTATTATCTATTTTAGGCAACTCATACAGATAATTTACCATCATTCCAGCCGACTGACTAATACCTTTTTCAGAAGTATCCGCCATTCATTTTAGTTGTTTTATCGATGCACCATTGCTTAAATGGAAATGCGCCACCTGGTCATAAGCACTGCCATTATTGTTTTTCACTTTTAACAAGTAATGTGCACATAGCTTAAGCAAGCACTGTTTAACTCCACTTTCACATTCAACGTTAGTTTTTAATTGCTCTGCACTTTCTAAAATTTCTGCACTAGATTGTTTTATATTTAGTTTGCCCAATAAAGTGACATCTTGGTTTAGATTGTTTTTTAGCCATTTCGTAAAGCTAGGTATTGGAGAAAGAGTTGCGTATGTTTTTATACTTTTAAACTCTTGCGATAGCTTTTCTACAACCCTTTTGATCAAAAAATTACCAAGGCTGATTCCAGATAACCCTACTTGAGTATTTGATATTGAATAGAATATAGCAGTGCTCGCATTACTCGGATCATTTGAAGGTACCGACTCATCTAAAAGGTGTTGAATGCTATCTGCAATCTTATCCACCAATGCAACCTCTACAAAAATTAGAGGTTCGTTTGGTATCTTGTAATGAAAAAAAGCAAAACAGAGGCGATCAGAGTCTAGTCTGTTTTTTAGGTCGCCCCAAGAGAAAATTTTATGCACAGCTTCATATTTTATAAGTTTTTCTAACAATGATGCAGGTGAATCCCAAGTGATCTGACGAAGATCAAGTAGATCAACATCAACCCAAGTATAGAGTATATTTTTTAATTCATTCTCTAGTGGATTCAAGCTTCTATATTGGTTCTTTAGCTTAAGCACATCAGAACGCATATCAACAATAAACTTAAGGCCTTCTGGTAGAGAAATAAATTGCTTCAATATTTTAGAACGCGGTGATTCAAGAATTTTTATTAAATCCTGTTCAAATTTATAGTTTAACTCGGGATCTTGATTTTCCTTGTACTCTTTTATTTTCTCATCTATTTCTTCTTTATGTAGACTAAATTTTTCTGCCAGGGTTTGCAGAAATTTTATTTTACCTTTCTCTGATAAGCTTAAGTACAAATTACCAAGAGATACAGCATTCTTACGTGCTGAAACCTCTCCTCCCTTTGGATTTAAGCACTCGTTCATCTTGAAGACTAAACTATCGATATCGCGACTGTTGCTTAAATCAGGACCGATGTTACCAATCCACGATCTTACAGCATCTGCCACTTCACCTAGTATTTTAAAAAAGCTTCTTACCGCTTTTTTGTCTTCAACTTTCATTATATCAGTTTTTACCAATGATTCTTTTGTCATAGATTTCCTTTATTATACATGGCTAATGCAATCCCTACGTCATACCGCTGCGATATCTCTAGATCCCGCTAACAAGCAGCGGGATGACGAATTTGTCGTTTGTCAAATCGTCCAAGTTATTTTAGCTACATATAGCTTAAGTTAAAGGAAAATTTTAGCTACATAGCAGGCACTATTACTGAATTATTAATAATTCAGTAATACAACAGACTTCTTGCACTACCTCCCAAGCCACAACTGTCATTCAGTAGAAACAAAAAACTTGCTTGACAAACTCCGCCAGCCCCCTTATCATGAAACTGAAGCTATTTATTTATCTTCGCAATCTGCAGATTAAAACGACAAAGGGAACTTTGTATTTGGCGTAAATCATGCTTAATTTTTTGCACTATGTGCACCCCATGTCTTTATAAAACTTTTAGGTTTTTACCTATACAAGCAGAAACGCGCTTATAAAGCGTTCAAGACATCAAAAGACGTCAAATAGAACAAGGGAGAATTTGAATACTAGCCACCCTAGGGTTTCTTTGCCTTTTTTTTCTGCATAGTAAATTTCTTAAACATTTATAGCTAAGGTTAGTTGCATTTAAAAGCAGCTAAATTGCAGTGTTTAAGACTTAAAAAACGCCAAATACTGAAAATAGACAATGACAATGGCTTCTTTTGCCTTTTTTTATTTGGTAAATTTCTTAATGTTTATAGCTAAACGACAACCGTCATCCCGCTACTTGTTAGCGGGATCTAGAGATACCGCGGCAGTATGACGTAGGACTGCTGTCATTCAAGTAGCTGAAACTGGAATGACACGTCATAAAGGAACCAGTGTCAGCTACTTGGATGATACCTTTTTTCTACTTAGTTTGGGTTATGCAAGAAGTCTATTTACTTCTTAACTTGACGCACATGATGTCTTGCAGCATCATCTACTGCTTCTAAATAAACCATCGCCAAACATATACCACTGTGTACTTCTATATATGCCTCATTGCTCAGGCTTCGATTAAAGCAAGAATTCTTTCCTGGAAAGGCAAGGTTACTAAGATGCAGTTCCCATTTTAATCCTTTGGTTGATATTTGAGCTCTCGGTATACCAAGTAAAGATATTTTAGTATTTTTTGGCAAAGAAAAAAATGGGTAATACCTTTTTGTAAAGTGTAACCTACCATGGGAGGTGAAGGTGTGTAAAAGATACTGCCCGTACTTAGAAAAATGTTAATATTCTGTAGTATGTGATCAATTGCTCCTCTAGTAATACCCGTTACTATTGATGGCAATAACTTTACTGTTTTTAAGTGAGCCATTGCTTTAGAAAAGTCGCAATAATCTTGATCAGGTAGATATATCGTATTCAAATTAGCACGTAAATCCAGATTTACGCTATCCAAATCTCCTACTACAAGATCAGGTTTTACGCCAATTGATAGAAGCTTGTTTGCTCCTCCATCTACAGCAATAATAGGTATATCTCATTTAAAAAACGATGAGCTCGGTATTTTTTCATTTAGCACTACAATAGAACGATATTGTTGTTGTGTACTGCAGTGCAGCACATGATCATGGTGCAGGTTTTGCATCGTAGTAACATTTTTGAATAACTGATATTATCAATTATACTAATTATTATCCAAACTAATCGTCGGTTGTGCATCTTGCTCAGAGATTAGGGCAACCAACAAATTATTTATCAATTAAACCTTTTGTTTGCCATCTAATTGTAAGCTTTTGTTTTTTTCAAAATGAGCTATTACTTCCTCGACAATTCCTATTGCATTTTGCACTATATGCCTTCTTGCCGAAGTGATAGCATGTGCTTGTTGACGCCTTAACATTGCTTGTGCAATCTCGGACGAATACGCCAAATGCGATATTCTTGCTTCTGTAATCTCAATTCCTGCAATATCTAATCTTTGTTGTAACATTGACCGCAATTCATCTGAAATTTTATCAGAATTTTTACGTAAAGATTCCTTATCGCTTTCGCTATCATACGGATAATTGCTTGCTAATTCTCTTATTACTGAGTCACTTTGTACAAAAACAAATTCGTGATAGTTGTTAACATTATAATACGCCTTTGCAGGGCTGTTTACTCTTCAAACAATTACTGCAGAAATCTCTATTGGACTTCCATTTGCATCATTCACTTTTATTTTTTCTGTGTTAATATTCTGAAATTTTAGGGAAACTATATATTTGCTTGAAAAGGGAAGCGTTATACATATTCCAGACTTAAAATAGGTTCCAATATAATGACCAAAAAACTCTATCACTCTTGCTTCATTAGGGTCATTAATAAAAAACCCTTGAAGAAAAGTCAAAATTGAAACGGCAGCAACTCCAAGTGCAATTGTGCTGTCATATGCCAAAAAAAAGCAGCGATAAAATTAATCCTAGCGCTATTAGTACAGGAAAAGCCCGAATTTGACTCAAATTTCTATCGTTTATCGTATTCTTATCCATATTGTCTTTAAACTTCTTTTTCACTGGAACCCTCTCTGTTGATCGTTTTATTTATCTTATTTACAAATAGGTTAAACTCTCTTAATTCATGATAAGGCAATTTTACTTCAGTTTTATGCGCTATCGTAAGCGGATCGATGTGTTTGCCGTTATATATAACTTCGTAATGTAAATGGGGTCCTGTTGCAACACCAGTGCTACCAACATAGGCGATAACCTGCCCCTGCTTTACTTTAGAGCCTAACTTTATATCGCCACTAAATCTACTTACATGCGCGTAACAGGTTGAATGTTCATTTTTGTGTTTTATTTTGATGTAATTTCCATAGCCACCATTCTTTCCTATATATTCTATCACACCCTCTGCAACAGCGTATATGGGAGTGCCAAGTTTAGCTGCATAATCCACTCCTTTGTGAAAAGCAATTTTACCGCGAACAGGATGCTTTCTATTGCCAAATTTTGAGGATATGCGATAATCTCCATTTAAAGGATTTACAAAAATTTCGCCATTTTTTAAGCTTATTCCTTCTTTATTAAAATACCTTTCTTTGCCGTCTTGCGATTTATAATGATATAAACTAATAGCTTTCTTGTTTATTGTCAGTGAAGTATATAAAATTTTTTCTTCTGTCTTCTGATTATTAGGCAATCTCTCAAAAAGAACCTCCAATTTACTCTTCGGCACAATGTCTTTTTTAAAATCAACACCGAAATCTTTATATATGTTGATCAATTTTACCACTGTATTTGGCGCCAACCCTTCCGTGGCAAAAAAGGAAGATTTTATGGTGCTGAACATGAATAACAACTTTCCATCACTTTCTGTCATCAAAGCAACTTTTTTTTCCTGATCCCATGCTGGAACAGCACTGCAAGATCTGTTGATGTTTCAGCGGTATATAACGGTAAGATAAAGAGCAGTATAAATATAATCAGCTTCATCATTTAAACAGCATCAACAAAAGAAAAATTACCTTCAACATACTGTACATCAACATTATCTTCTAGCTCTTCAACCAATGCAGATAATTTATCAATCAACTCTTTATCGCTAATTTCAATCAGATCTTTTGGCTGCCATGAAAGACGAGTAAGTTCTGGTTCTCCGAATTTTGCATAAAAGGCATCGCGTACTTTACCAAAATCTTTTATTTCACAAGTTATAACGTGTAATCCTTCTTTGTCATTTTCCTCAACATTCAATACTTCTAACTCGATCCCATAATTAAATAAATCATCAAAATTCACACCCTCTGCTTTATAGACAATTAAACCTACATGATCAAAAAGGTAACTAACACTTCCTGTTTCTCCCAAGTTTCCACCCTTGCGAGAAAATATATAACGTACCTCAGAAGCAGTACGGTTGCGGTTATTAGTCAAGGCATGGACAATGAGTGCAGTACCAGAAGGCCCATGACCTTCATATTGTATTTCCTCGTAATTTTCTCCAGCAACGTTACCAGTTGCATTTTTTATTGCTGTTTCTATTTTATCTTTTGGTAGATTTTCCTTGCGTGCAGCAAATATAGCAGAGCGAAGGCGCGGGTTGAGTTCGGGATCGGGCAGCCCTTGCTTTGCAGCAACTGTTATTTCTCTAATCAGCTTCGTAAATTTTTGAGAGCGCTTTGCATCCTGAGCGCCTTTCCGATGTTTTATATTTGAGAATTGTGAATGACCAGCCATATTCAAATAGTTAAAAACCTAATTATATATCAAAGCATAGAAAAAGTTAAAGCAAATTTTCAAGCCTCTGGCTTGGCATCTTGCAGGTTTTCTGCTAATAACATACTTTCATACTGCTCAGCTTCTAAGTCAAGGCCAAGAGCTGAATGGGCTGCTACTAAATAGTTAATAGACTTAGAAAAATATTTAGAATCTTTATAGCTTGCCATATTCTGGAAACGCTTAATTGCTGCTAAATATTCACCACGCCTCAGGTAAAATTTACCGATAGAGTACTCTTTTGTTGATATATGCTCTGTGATTAGCTTTGCTTTTTCCTTCATCTCGTCTACATATTCGCTGCCTGGAAAGAGATTAATGTACTCAGTGGCTAGCTCTAAAGTTTTATATGCAGTTTGCTGTCCAAGTTGCACTTTATTAATTTGCATGTAATAAGATAATACTCTTAAGTAGTATACATATGGTAAATCTTCACCATTTGAATAAACATATATATAATCATCCATATCACTTGCAGCACTTCTATAGTTACCCATATTATAGTGAGAAACCCCAGATAATAATTTCGCTTTCATTGCCCAATAAGACAAAGGATACAAATCCTCTATCTTATGAAATGCCCTAATAGCTTGTTTATATTTTTTCTGGTCAAAAAATTCAACTGCTTCTTCATATAGTTCAGTTTCAGTTTTTTCAAGATCATTCGCATACGATTGTGTAAAGGAGCAAATTAGGAAAATAAAGCACGTGATTAAAGTCTTATACATAAGATTTTTTTCTATCAAAATAAAGTATAGACCTAAATATTACTTAAATAAATAAATTTCTTAGGTAATAGCCGGCCCTTTTGTGTTTGAGCCGCCTTCTCCTATATTACCCACACCAGCACCTATTGAAACACCTTTTCCGCTCACTTCTATATTCTCTAGCTTTCTACTATAAGAACGTGCAATCAGTACACTTCCTGCTATTAAAAAGATCATACCTACCAAGCCTAAAGTAGGCCCAACAGCAAGATGTAAGGATGATGATAGTGCTATTAACATTATCCTTCTTATTAATAATATAGAAGAACCAGCAAGCATTAACTAAGCTGCAGACATATTGCTTGTCTTTTTTTCAGATTTCTCATCAAATCCTTGCTTTTTTTCTACTTCAGAATTTTTACTTTTTTTGTACTCACAATAGCAAAAAGTGGCGCTTGCTACAAAGTAAAATAGACTAGAAAGTGAAAAAGCTACATCTCCTATTATTCCTTGCTCTAACGCTTGACTTACTATGCTAGCCACAATAACTAATGTAACTAAAGCAGCATCAGCATAGTTAAAGTAATCATCAGCTGTATAAGGAATGTCTCCCATTTCTTTTTCTATTATTTCCCTATTTTCAATATTCTCCAATTCTCTTTCTTTTTGTGCTATTTTTCTATTATTATAAATTAAATATAGCGTGCAAATAAGATATAAAGTTGTAAAGGGTAATATAGTATGACCTAATGCGCTGCTTATAAGGCCGAGTAATACCTGATCGCTACATGTTTTTTCCAGTTCAATTGCCATCAACAATGCAAATGGAATCATTGTCGCCAATGATACATATTTTCTATGTAGCTCTCTTTTTTTTAGTGTTAATAGTTCTTGTTCTAGCTTCTTCTTTTTTTCTGCTTCTCCTACTTTTAGCATTAATAACTCCTGTTCGAGCTCCTTCTTTTTTTTGTTTCTTCTTCTTCAATCCCTAACCAAAAATCTTGAAAAAAATCTTCCATTTCAGGATTTTCTTTAATTCCTGGTTCTTTAGAACGAAACTTAGTCTAGTCATATAAATCCTATTAACTAATATATTATACAGGATTTTAACTATTCAGTCAATATTATGAAAGTATTAACCACTTTTGTATATTAACTGTTTCTCAAGAAATTCAGTCAATCTGTTTGATGCCGGCTAGGATATAATTATAGCCTGACCACATAGTTATAATAGCTGCAACCCATAAACAAATCGCACCTGTATATTGAATCATATAATAATCGTTCATTATTAGCGCTACTACAGCAACCATCTGTAGAAATGTTTTAATTTTTCCAGCTTTGCTTACAGGTAGACTAACATTTGTAGCTATCAGAAACTCCCGTAAACCTGAAACTAATATCTCCCTACAGATAATGATAATCGATGGTACTATTGTAAAATCATTTATCTTCTGCGTATAAACTAGCATAATTATCGTTGAAACCACTATTAATTTATCAGCAATTGGATCAAATAGCTTGCCAAACTTTGATTGGACTTTCCACGCACGCGCCAGGTAACCATCAAAAAAATCCGTAATGCATGCAAATATAAAGATTGATATTGTTATCAGGTCTGCATATTTATTTTCTATATAAAAACTTAATATTATTGCTGGTATTGCAAGTGCACGAGAAATCGTAAGCAAATTAGGCACGTTTTTCTTAAGCATGTAATATCATGTTACGTAATAGGTAAACTTATACAGAAGTACAACAGAGTTCACAAGCTAATAGTTTACAATTGAACATTTATAAAAACTCCATATACTTAAAAATTACAAACTTAAAATATAAGAATGAACGATGATTTAGATCATACCACAAAACAAGAGGCACTTAAGTATCACAGTAGAGGTGGTAACCCTGGTAAAATTTCAATCATGCCAACAAAACCTTTATCTACCCAGTATGATTTTTCACTTGCTTATTCTCCTGGCGTTGCAGCTCCGTGCCTTGAAATAGCTAAAAATCCTGAGGTTGTTTATGATTATACGACAAAAAGCAACTGTGTTGCTGTCATTTCAAATGGCACTGCAGTGCTTGGGCTTGGTAATATCGGTCCTCTTGCTGCAAAACCTGTCATGGAAGGCAAAGCTGTTTTATTTAAACGTTTTGCTGATATTGATGCAGTTGATATAGAAGTTGGTACAGAAAATATAGAAGATTTTATCAATGCAGTAAGGTACCTTGGGCCAAGTTGGAGGGGGGGGGATAAATTTAGAGGATATAAGATCTCCCGATTGTTTTATAATAGAGAAACGTCTGAATGAACTGATGGATATTCCAGTGTTCCATGATGACCAGCATGGAACTGCAGTGGTTGTTGCAGCTGGTATAGAAAATGCTCTTGATATTGTCGGAAAGAAATTAGAGGACGTTAAGATCATTATGAATGGTGCTGGAGCAGCCGGTATTGCATGTTTAGAAATACTAAAGTCCATGGGCGCTAAAAATATAGTGCTGTGTGATAAGCAAGGAGTAATATACAAAGGTAGAAACGAGGACATGAATGAGTGGAAGGAAAAATATGCAATTGATACTTCCGAACGTTCTCTACTTGATACAATAAAAGGCGCTGATGTATTCATCGGATTATCTGCAAAAGATGTGTTAAATGAAGAGATGTTAAAGAGTATGGGCAAAGACCCGATTATTTTCGCTCTCGCCAACCCCGATCCAGAAGTAAGGCCTGAGTTTGCAAAATCTGTGAGGCCAGATGCAATAATCGCAACTGGCAGGTCAGATTACAACAATCAAGTCAACAACGTAATGGGATTTCTTTATATATTCAGAGGAGCGCTTGATGTACATGCAACAACAATAAATGATCAGATGAAAATTGCAGCTGCAGATGCAATAGCAAGGCTTGCCCGTGAGCCAGTGTCTGACGAGATATCCGCAGCCTATGGCGGTCGTAAAATGAGCTATGGACGTGAATATATAATACCTACTCCATTTGACCCAAGATTAATTTCTATAGTATCTCCTGCTGTTGCAAAAGCCGCAGTTGATTCAGATATTGCAAGAAAGGCAATACAAGACTGAAGTAAATATGAAAATCAATTGAAATCTCGACTTGCTAGTGCACTTAACACGCTGAATCTACTGTCTTCACAATATTAGTAACCATATAATCAATAATTCAATTGCACCCAGTCGTTTTAGATTTATAATGAAAGTATTGTAATTTAAAGCAAATCAATGACTATTGCAATTCACGAATTAGAAAGAATCATCAAACAATCGTTCCCCGACGCTGATATAAAAGTTCATGACCTTGCTGGAGATGATGATCATTATCATTTAAAAATAACCTCCCAGCACTTTCTTGGAAAGACAAAAATAGAACAGCATAAAATGGTATATAAAGCTCTGGAAGGTCAGTCTATACACGCCTTGCAACTGGAAACTAATACTTAAAAATAAGGTGAATTTATGAGCAATTTAGAACAAATAAAAAAAGATATAGCAGAAAATGGTGTGGTGTTGTACATGAAAGGCACTTCTGATTTTCCTCAATGAGGATTCTCTGGACTCGTCGTGTCAATCCTAAAAAAATTGAACCTGAAGTTTAAGTATATTAACGTGTTGGAGAATGATGAAATACGTGAATCTATAAAAAAGTTTTCTGATTGGCCAACAATTCCACAATTATATATAAAGGAAGAGTTTATCGGTGGTTGCGACATCACTCGCGAGATGTACGAAAAAGGCGAACTGCAAAATTTATTGAAGGAAAAAAAATATTGAATAAGACTTCAAAACTCTTGCATAACCTAAAAAAAGGCAAAAGAAACCCCTTGGTGGTTAGTTATCTATATTTACTTCAAAATATTGGCTTTTTTATTCTATAGCTAAAGTTACTTAGATTTACCGACAACCGTCATTCCGCTACGCGTTAGCGCCGCGGGTAGCTTAGCCAAGATCACAGTGCCCGTAAAGCTGCGACCCTAGAGCTACTATCTCTCACCCACTGGAGATATTGCACGGTACTATCCACTTGGTCGTCGTGGCGGGTTTCTGGAAACATTAAAATCTCATACTCAAAATCGTTGAGCCATACTGCTTGGTGCGGCAGAAAAACCTTGCCAGACTCTATAATCGGAACAATTTGATAAAATCGAGTGAGTTTGTCATCATGTGGTACTATTTCGATAATGGGCAAATGACTGCTTGCCTTCAGATCTTGTATTAATTGCTGACCACTTGTTTTTGCTTCGATTAAAATTGCGTGTGGTGCCCATCTTGCGGCTAGTGACAGAACTTGCTCTTTAAGCTTTGGATACTCAAGCTTTGCGCGATATACATCAAGTAAATAGAATTTATTGCCCACTTTTGTCCAGGTGGTGCAGACGCTAAAGTTGCTAGTGTTGCTTGTTGAAACTGCAGTGTCCCAGCTCTGAGTGACATATGAGAGACTATAAGAAAAATTTCTATAGCGCTTCAGCCACTCTCGTTTAATTATACCACTTGAAAGTGGCAAAGGATTTTGTTGATATTGTGCAGCAAAAGTATAACTCCCAAGTTCAGCCTTTATCATCTCAACTTCTTCTTTTCCTCCATCGAGGAAATATAGCAACTGACCTTCTTCTCTTGAGTATAAAATCCTTGCAGGTGCAATGCGTGATGCTGGTTTATTATACAGCCACCCGATGCGCTCATTTATAGTTACTTGGATGACAGGAACAGGAGGCGCTGGTTTTTTGATTGAATAGATAATCTCCCTATTTTCAGCTATTATTGGTAAACAAATATGATGCCATATGTTTTTCGGTTTAGAGAGAAGGTGTCCGGTTAAGTCCTCCTGGTGTAGCCTGTGCATCACAAGAACGATGACTCCTTTTCTTCTGTTGTTGAGCCTGGTTACTAAAGTCTGGTCAAACCAGTTTGTAGCACGCTTTCTAAACGTTTCACTCAAAGCTTGAGCAGAACTGAGCGGATCGTCCACGATGATGAAATCTCCACCTTCACCGGTTAATGTTCCTCCAACTGATGTTGTAATTCTGTATCCTCTCTGCACTGTTTGAAATTTATATTTAGTATTCTGGTATTTGGATAGTTCTACTTCTGGAAATAGCGCTCTATACCAACTAGACTGCATCACGCACCTGGTGTCGAGCGAGTGCTTTTCGCTGAGCAGCCGAGAGTAACTTGCAACTATTATTCTTGCAGTTGGCTGATTTCCCAGTATCCACGCGGGCCACGCAACACTCACGCACATGGACTTCATCGAACGCGGAGGCATATTGAATATTATTCGTTTCACTTCACCAGCGCTCGCTGCTTCTAGCCTATCTGCTATGACTTTTATGTACCGATAATTATTATACTCACACCCCGGCACTACCGTTTGAAAGCATAACTCAATGAATTTTAGAAAGTTCATGATATAATGTTGAAAGATGTCATCCAAGTAGCCCCTTTCTTGTCATCCGAGTAGCTTGACTACTTGGATCCAGAAGACTTAATTTCAACCAAGTGGCTGCATAATAAAGTCTGGATTCCAGTGCCAAGCACTGGAATGACATCCTCCCTTGTGGAAATTGCTCTCAAATCACAATGTTTGTACAGCTATGCAAACACAAAGGTGTCATCCAAGTAGCTGAAACTGGGATCCAGGAACAAGAATGGTGTCATGAAAGTAGCTGACACTGATTCCTTTATGATGGTGTCATTCCAGTGCTTGACACTGGAATCCAGCTTTTGATCGAAAATGTTGTATAGTACATAATCAATTTTTCTGGATCCCAGTGTCTGAGCACTGGGATGACGAGAAAGGAGCGCTGGAATGACAGCAGTCCTACGTCATACCGCCGCGGTATCTCTAGATCCCGCTAACACGTAGCGGGATGACGATTGTCGTTTAGCCATAAATATTAAGGAATTTACCAAATGAAAAAAAGGCAAAAGAAACCCTAGTCATTGTCCATTTTCAGTATTGGCGTTTTTTAAGTCTTAAACGCTGCAATTTAGCTGCTTTTAAATGCAACTAACCTTAGCTATAAATGTTTAAGAAATTTACTAGGCAGAAAAAAAGGCAAAGAAAACCCGTGGTAGCTAGTTATTACACTTTCTATTTTAAAATTTGACGTTGGGTGATGTCTTGAACGCTTTATAAGCGCGTTTCAGCTTGTATAGGTAAAAACCTAGAAATTTGATAAAGACATACGGTGCACATAGTGCAAAGAATTAAACAATAGTACGCCAAATACAAGTTTTCTTGTAATTTTAATCTGCTGCAGAGATTGCGAAGTTAAATAAAATAGCTTCAGTTTCATGATAAGGGGGCTGGCGGAGTTTGTCAAGCAAGTTTCTGTTTATAACAGTTGTTGCCAAAAACTATACAAGAAGTCTATTGAGAAAGACTTAGGCTTCAACCTTATCACCAGGCTTAACAAATAGGTGGCCCAATACTATTAACTTTATGGGTTTACCTTCGTTATTTGCTACTATCCAAACCCCATCGCTCTCATGATCAACAATTTCTATTGGTACAAATATTACATAATTATTGTCGTCAACAATCTTTATTCCAAGAGCACCCTCGTCAATTAAGCTCAGGGCTGAAGAAGGAACTTTATATGTAAATCTTTCGCCTGAAGGTAGCCTTACGTTGGCAGTTAGTCAAGGATATCATTTTATTATTAGTTACCTTTACTTCTACCCTATAAGACCCAGTTTTAGGCTCAGCAATTTTACTAATAAAACTTACTTCACCTGCCAATTCTTTTCCGTCCAGCAAATTAATTTGAGCTGTGCTGCCTAGCTCTATTTTATTTACTTCATTTTCCGAAACGTATAACACTACAAGAATTTGATCGAAATTAATCACGTCAGCTATTTTTTGCCCAGCATTAACAAAATCCCCTTCGTTTGCATTGATTTTATCAATATAACCATCTATAGGAGATTTGACTGCAGTATTTTCTAAATCCAATTCTAGCCTTTTTAGGTCAGCTTTTGCACTTTGTAACGCAGTAAAAGCTGCTTCTACTTGTATTTGTGCTCCATAACCTTTTTTATTCAGTTTGTGAGAGGAATCATACTCAATTTCACGCTGCTTTAATAAAGCTTTGGCTTTCTGAGCTTGCTCAATCCTGTCATAATCTTCTATCTTTAACATTACATCATCTCTTTTTACCTTTTCACCATCAGGTAAATAAATAGCAATAATCTTACCACTTATTTTTGAGACAAGGCTAGCTCTATGTAAGGGATTTACTGTACCAGAAAAATTTAAATATATAGTGCGGTTTTGCGGCGCACATTCTTGAGTTTTTACTGAAAAGCTACTAGTTGCATTATCACTATGAACCGCCTGATCTTTTTTTAAAAATGCACTGCTGATAAAAAACAGTAGAATAAAAGCAATACTAGAAATGATGATTACTTTATTTCTCATCTTTAAACAATAGAATTTGTTAACTAATTTTGTTAGAAACAACTGCATAAATTTTCGAATCAGAAATATAAGTATAATACATGCACCATCGTCACTCCATAAATAATTTTATATGAGAACAAACACAAGATTTTCCTACAATAAGTAAGTTTTTTATTGCTAAGAGGCAGTATAAATTCCGTTAAAAAGCAGCAGAATGACAAACAACCTAAAAATAATTAACTGTAGCAGCCTACTTTTCAATAAACTCCATTTGCATTTCTTGTATATTACTTTCTATTTGCTTTATTTGTTCTATCAACCTTTCTTCTAAGTCAAGATTACCGCTTAGCCTCGCTTCGGTTCTTTCTTTTCGTAATGCATTTAATTCTTTTAGTAACACTATATTATTCCACACAATTTCTGCAGATTTTCTCTCGTTCAGTTGGCTATTTAGTACACTAGTTTTTTCAAATACATACTTTATAACGTCAAACTGTTTCAATTCTTGTAACAAAGCCTCTTTACCAAGTTTGCTTTTGTTACTTATTACATCAATTACACGCTGTTGTAATCTTTTCATCTCATTAGTAAATTCAAAATGAGAAAATTGCTCAAAAAATATAGGACGGTTCAAGATTTCAGGAATTTTTTAGGCTATACGCAAAATTATGGCCTGATTTTGCTCTGCTTCAATTGGCTCTGGAGATTTGTTATGAAGATACTCACCTTTTGTTGCTCTAATTTTACTATTAAAAATCTGTTTTTTGAAGCTACTTCTTAGTTCACTAGCATTATTGTAAAAATAATCTCTATAATACCGTCTAATACTGCTGTTGCTAATAGTATTTACATATTCCATGAACCTGTGCTCAATCAAGAATTGAATATTTTTCTGGAGCAAGTTTTTTGTAGCTTTGCAGACTATTATTGACTATGTGATGCCATAAATATTCAGAATGCAGTTTTGTTGAATGGTCAAGAGCAGTCAACACGTCTTCTTTCTTGTATGCCAGTTCGTTACATATATCGTATGGATCTTTATTACTTGGCAAAGTCACAAACTTTAACGTGTATCCAGGCTCTAATATTGGCAGAGCAAGTTCTGCAACTCGGGTAGCAGCATGACGTCCAGCACTATCGCCATCCATACAGATGGAGATTTCTTTAGCAAATTTCCATAGAATTTTTATCTGTTCTGCAGAAATTGCAGTACCAAGCGGAGCAACTGTATTGCTAATTTCCGCTTGATGTAGTGCTGTCACGTCCATATATCCTTCAACAACAAATATGTGCTGTTTTTTACGTATTTCGCTTAAAGCAAAGTTTAATCCGTATAAATTCTGTCTCTTCTTGAAGAGCTGACTCTCTGTGCTATTTAAATATTTCGGCTGTTGCTCAGAACTTAGCGCACGTCCGCCAAAACCAATAACTCTCCCTGCAATGCTCTGTATAGGAAATATCAGCCGGTCATAAAAATAATCACGAAAATTTTTGTTTACTAATCCAATATCAATTAAAATTTTGTCTTCAATACCTGAAGAGTTTAAATACTCTTTCAAACCAGAGCTTGGTGCATAACCTATCTTAAATTTATCTATGATTTTAGGTAAAATCTTACGCTGCATTAAATACTCTACAACACCTTGATTTTTTTGTGCAAACCAATTTGCAGCTAAATCAAGCGCTAAAAATAGTTTATTGTCCTTTTTTGTAATACTAAGACTTTTGGGCAGTTCAACACCTGTAACCGATGCTAATCTTTCCAATGCTTCTTTAAAGCTTAATCTGTCAGTTTGTGAAATAAATTCAAATACGTCACCACTAGCTAAGCAACCAAAACAGTAATACAATCCTTTAGTATTACTTACCGAAAAAGATGGGGTTTTTTCGTTATGAAATGGACAGAGCCCAACAAAACTATCTCCTCTTTTTATTAATCTGACTTTTTTACCTACTATGTCGGATAATAATAATTTTGATTTTATAATATCTATATGATCCATCTTGTTAAATTAGTAGCAGGATAAAAATTATATAGAATTTATACACATCTGACTCGAAATTTATTTCAAGGCTCGCAAAAAATCAGGACAGCTTGACAAAGAACCCAAAATAAATTACTCAAGAATCATGAATATAATTAAAGAAGGTTGATTTAAAGTAGGTACAGTAAATAGTTTTCTTGGATAGCTACTTAGATGACAAAAGAAGGGCATTTGAGAATGGAGAGGAACTATAGCTCCATAAGGTGTCATGCAAGTAGCTGACACAGGCATCCAGGAATTTTGATTGGACACTGAGCTGGTGATCATAAAAGTAGCTCTTTTATGCTAAAATGAACGTCTTTGACGAGATTGCATGGATCCCAGTGTCTGGGCACTGGGATGACACCCCTCCTTGGTGGACTCAAATCGCAACGTTCGTACAGTTGTGTACTTGACACTGTAATCTATTCAATTTATTAAATCTTATCTGCTTTAATTATATCATTTAATTAGTATAAAATTGATTATTTATATGTCAGATGTAGTATCAATTGCCTCAGATCATGCTGGTTATGAATTAAAATCAGAAATAAAACCTTACCTGGAAGCCCTAGGTTACAGAGTAGTAGATCAAGGCTGCACTGCTAAGCAAAAGTGTGTAGATTACCCAGACTATGCTGTTAAAGTTGTAGAAGATATAACAAGCAAAAAAGCAAATTATGGGATATTAATTTGTGGTACAGGTTTGGGCATGAGTACTGTGGCAAATTGTTTTGAAGGAATCTACGCTGCTTTATGTAACAGTGTTGAGATCGCAAAATTAGCTCGCGAGCATGGCAACGCAAATGTACTGTGTCTTGGTGCAGGGTTTACTGCGAGTGGATTAGCAAAAGACATAGTTAAACAATTCCTCGAACCAGAATTTTCAAAAGAAAGCAGACATAAAAAACGCCTTGATAAACTCAGTAATATAACCTCTAAGAAAAAAAAAACAAAAACTTATAACGAAGATGAAATATCAAAATTCGCTAAAATGGCAGGCCAGTGGTGGGATGAGAACGGCAAATTCAAACCATTACACATGATGAATCCTATTAGAGTATCTTACATTACTGAGAAAATAAAAGAGTTAAAAAAATGCGATTTAAAAGAATTATCATTGCTTGATGTTGGATGTGGTGGTGGCATTTTGTCAGAGTCAATGGCACGCGTTGGCATTAACGTTGTGGGAATAGACGTATGTGAAGAGAACATAAAAGTGGCACAATCACATGCGAAAAAAGTAGGGCTTAATATAGAATATATGCACACCAGCATTGAAGAGCTAAGCAATGACAAGAAGTACGACGTGGTTCTGTTGATGGAAGTAGTTGAACATGTGGATAATTTAGAGCTTTTCATGAAGAAAGCAATAGAGCTGCTAAAACCGGATGGGTTAATCTTTATATCCACAATAAATAGAACTATCAAATCCTTCTGCCTTGCAATAATTGGTGCAGAGTACATATTAAATTGGCTGCCAAAAGGTACGCATAACTGGAATAAATTTCTCAAGCCGTCAGAAATTGCAAATCACTTAAGAGAAAATAATGTAACGCTGCAAAACATGGCTGGCATGGAGTACAACGTAATAAAGCGTGAGTGGAATCTAACTAAAGGTGTGGATGTTAATTATATACTTTGTGGAAATATTGTAGTTTGAGACGGTTCTAATATCATCCCAGTGCCCTCTCTTGTCATTCCAGTGCCTCCTTCTTCTGTCATTCCAGTGCTTCTTTTTGTCATCCCAGTGCCCAGACACTGGGATCCAGCTTCTTTTTTTCTAGATTCCAGACTGGAATGACACCTCTCTTGGGCTCTTTTAGCCATGTCATCTAAGTAGCCCCTTTTTTTGTCATCCGAGTAGCTGACACTGAGATGGCTTTGTTGCATCGCTACTTATGAAAGGTTAACTATAGTTAGAATTATAAGCAACCTATTGAAAATCTTGTTTTTTGCAATCAATCAGTGTGTGACACTGGGATCTCATTTCGGAACTTCATAGTATAAATTATTTCAAATTGTATCTATTTGCAAATATATAAATATAGTAATTTTGCATTAAAAATTAGATCCCAGTGTCCCGCACTGGGATGACAAGAAGAGGGCTACTCGGATGACAAAAAAAGGAGCACTGGCCTACCTAGTAGAGATCGCTTTTGTAATTGCAGTATTCGTGCAATCTTTAGCTACAAACATTAAGAAATTTACCAAATGAAAAAAAAAGGCAAAAGAAACCCCGTGGTTGGCTAATTACTTACATTATACTTTCCAGTATGGCGTTTTTTTATTCTAAACGCTTAATAACCCCGATTTAGCTGCTTTTTAATGCAACTAACCTTTAGTCATAAATGTTTAAGAAATTTACTAAACAGAAAAAAAGGCAAAAGAAACCCTAGGGTAGCTAGTTATTCACTATCCATTTTTTAAGTTGGCGTTTTTTTATGTTTTAAATGCTTTATAAGCGCATTTTAGCTTATATTAGGTAAAAACCTAGAAATTTTATAAAGACATAAGGCGCACATAGTGCAAAAAATTAAACATGAGACGCCAGATACGTGAGTTTTTTCGTCATTTAATCTGTACAGAGAAGATAAATAAATAGCTTCAGTTTCATGATAAGGAAGTTGGCGGAGGATGTCAAGAAAGTTTTTTCGTTTCTATGTTGTCAGCTACTTGGATGACACCATCTGCTGTACGGATTGCTTTCTAAAACAAACGTTTGTATAATTATACATAGTGTACTACATATTGATTTTTATTACTAGCACAGATACGATAAGGCTTTGAGCATCTCGCGTCTTCAAATTTAACGAAATGCATCAAATGCATAAAGAAGTGTTCGAGAGGACATTCAATTGTGGGAAGCGCAACTGATGAAGGTTCCCGACCAGAAACAATATATATTATATTTATATATAATATATATTGTCTTGCGTACAAAGGAATGACACCTCGAAGATGACAAGCCACATATCGGGCATGCATATACCTCTCTTTTGTGTGATGTTGTGGCAAGGTTCATGAAACTAGCTGGGAAAAATGTCAAATTTACCACCGGTACAGATGAACATGGACAAAAAATAGAAAAAGCAGCTAAAGCAAAGGAAATGCAGCCAAAAGAATTTACAGATAAAGTGAGCCTTTCATTTAAAGAATTGGCTAAGTTCATGAATTTTGAGTATGACGATTTTATTCGCACTACGGAGGAACGTCACAAAAAAGCAGTTATAGCTTTATGGAATAGGCTTGAAGAGAGAGGACAAATATATTTGGATTCCTATTCTGGTTGGTATTCAGTTCGTGATGAAGCATTTTATCAAGAATCAGAGCTGATAGATGGCAAAGCACCAACAGGTGCTGAGGTTCAGTGGATAAAACAAGAGAGCTGCTTTTTTCGTTTGTCAAATTGTAAAATTAGGGCTCATTGACCTTTCAATCTCTCGCACTAGTTTTAACTGGGGAATAAAAGTACCAGGTAATGACAAACACGTAATCTATGTCTGGATAGATGCATTAACCAATTATCTTACATCAATAGGTTTTCCTAGTACTGAGGGTGAGGAATATAAGAGGTTTTGGGCAGAACCAGAAACACAGATTCCAGTGTCAAGCACTGCAAATCTAGCTGACAGCTCTTTCAACGTTCATGTAATCGGCAAAGACATATTGCGCTTTCACGCTGTATATTGGCCGGCTATCCTCCTTGCAGCAAATTTGCCACTGCCAAAACAAATTGCAGTTCATGGTTGGTTGTTAAATGAGGGGGAAAAATATCCAAGTCCCTTGGTAATGTCATAGATCCAATTGGCCTCGCTCAAGAGTTTGGTGTTGATCAGCTACGCTATTTTCTCCTCACGGAAGCAAGCTTCGGCCAGGATGGCAACTTTAGTAAGAAAAACATGATCAGCCGAATAAACTCAGAACTGGCAAACAACATAGGCAATTTAGTACAAATAAGAATTTCATTTTTACACAAGCAATGTTCTGGAATTGTACCAACAGTTGATCTAAATCTACTCAAAGATGATGAGAGTTTGCGAAATTGTAAGTCCATAATTGATCAAATCATGAATCATCTTGCAAGGTATGAGTTTAACCATATCATACTTCTAATTATCAACATTTCTTCTGAAGCTAATGCTTATATAGACAAAAGTGCACCTTGGACATTAAGCAAAACCGATAGAGTGCGTATGAACTTAGTAATCTACAAATTACTAGAATATATCAGGATAATTGGCATTTTATTGCAGCCAATCGTTCCCAAGTCAGCAGAAATGATACTTAATCAATTGCAAATTCCAAAAGAACAACGAGATTTAAAATCTTTGTATGACACGTGCGTAAGTTCAGGCTTAACATTGCCTGAACCTACGCCGTTTTTTTAAGGGTTGACACTAAAGTGGAGAAATAGTTTCCTGGATGAGATTATCTTTAGTTAACGACGGTGCACACCGCCGTCTATATATTCAAGTTAGGTGCAAGTGCCTTAGTTATTTTAGCAAGATATGGTTTAGTAACATCAACACCTATCACTACTACTTCAGTCATTGCCGACTTAGCCTTTCCTAGGCTCCATGCAAACCAGCCTTGACCATTTTCTTCTTTAGTTGGCTGATTTTCTGGGCTAGAAATCTCAGTACCTTTTTCATCACCAGATTCTGCATCATAAAATACATCCTGATTCTCAGAAAGACTCATTAAATACCTTTTAGTAGCATCAATACTTAGATGATCAGGTTGCTTAGGAACGTTATCAATATTTAAATAATCCAAACTATTAGCTCGTTTCTCTTGCTTGCTAGAAGGAACTGCAAGATCTAAGTAATCCAAACAAGTTAGTTCTTGCATACTAGTTTTAGATCCATCTTCATACTTAAACTGCTCTTCCAGAATAGAAACCTTAGTACCATAAAGCCTATTGTACAAGCTGCTTCCAACGCTGTTAAGTGCTCCTTTTTATACTCAACTGACGTACCATAAACATTTTTTAATTTATTTCCAGCATTATTAAATTTCCCTTTTACATACTCAACTGATGTGCCATAAGCATTTTTCGCACTACCTACGATATTTTTTAAGTCATTCGCAACATCAGTACAGCGCCGCTTAACAATACCAGGAATGCGCCCACTATTGTACGCTTCTGCTACAGATGTAAATACTTCTTTGATATCCTTTGCTTGCGGAACAAAAGCATTTCCTCGTTTAAGTTCTTCTATTTCTTTCTCAGGTAGTTGAGTATTTTTCTCAGAAGTTTTTTGCTCTTTAGCTTGTACTCCGACCTCTTTCCTAGTAAGCTGCTAATTTACGCTACCAATTTCTACCGCATTACCCGGCTGAGAAGCATTAATCCTTCTGGTTGCAGTCAACTCATTTTTCATTCTAAAAATCTCCCGATATTTCTCAGAAATAGTTTTATCTTTATCTTCTATCTCTTTTGCTTGATTAGCAAGTTGAGCATCTTTTTTAGATATTTCTTCTACTTTCTCAGCCAGTTGAACATCTTTCTCAGAAATAGTTTTGTTCTTACTAATTTCTTATACGAAAGTGCAATAGCCACAGCAGAAAATACAGCACCACCAATAATAAATGGCAGGCCAACGCTTAACGCTGCAACTGGAGCTAAGAACCCAATATAAGGAGCTGCAGCATACACTACAGATGCTAATAAAGTTAAAGTAGCCAGAGTTCCAGCTATATAATAGGATACATTAGTTTTATTAAATATATTTTTCATTGTGTACCTCACTAAAGTAATCAATTTATTATTAAAGATTGTAGCACAAACAAAAAGATATATCAATAAGGATAGATATTGACAAAAGATCACTGAAGGCTATGAACTATGTCTTTCCGTGTAATCTTTAAATGCACCTCTGTTAGAGTCAAAATATAGCTTTACACTGCCAATTGGTCCATTTCTCTGCTTTGCAATAATGAGCTCTGCAATGTTTCTAATTTTTTCCATTTTCTCTTGCCATTCCCGATGTTTATTGTTTCCTTCATTTGGCTGTTTTCTTAGTTCATAATACTCTTCTCTATAGAGAAACATTACTATATCTGCGTCTTGCTCTATGCTCCCTGAATCACGTAAATCAGAAAGTTGTGGTTTTTTATCATCCCTCTGCTCAACAGAACGAGAGAGCTGAGATAGTGCAACAATGGGAATATTTAGCTCCTTTGCAATTGCTTTCAAACCCTGCGTCACTTCCGAGATTTCTTGCACTCTATTTTCATTACTCCTTTTTGTTGTTCCTCTAATTAGCTGCAAATAATCAATAAATACCACTTCTACATTATATAATTGATACAGCAAGCGTATCCTGGTACGAAGGGCACTAATTGATAGCGCAGGGGTGTCATCTATGATGAAAGGTAATTCAAATAACTCTGTACTAGTATTGATAAATTCATGCAATTCAAAATCACTAATTCTCCCGGTTAATGCCTTATAATAACTAATCCCTGAATCTATAGTGATCAGCCATGCAGTTAATTGCTCTGCTGACATTTCAAGCGAGAAAAACGCTACATAGTGTTGCTTATCTGCTCTTTTTTGCAACATCTTACAAGCATTAAGTGCGATGTTTAGCGCCAATGCTGTTTTACCCATAGAAGGCCTTGCAGCTAAAATTAATAAATCAGATTTTTGTAGACCACCAAGAAGCTGATTTAGGTCTTGAAGTCCGGTTGTAACGCCCAGCGCTTCTGGATTGTTTTTCAGCATGCTGATCTTCTCAACTATGCCTTTAACTGAACTTGCAAGCTTTATATATGTTTTCTCACCTTGTTTTTTTACTGCTAAGTTGAACAATTTTGTCATTGCTTGTTCAATTTGCGCCTGTGCAGGGTTTTCAATATCGTAGTTGTAGCTATCACCAACTATTTCTTGCCCGAGCTTAATTAAACATCTCCTTAAGTAAGTATCACGGATTATTCTAGTCAAACTATAGATATCAAGTGCAATACTTGCCTTCGTTGCAAGCTTTGCTAAGTATTCAACTCCACCACATTCGGCGAATGCTTGATCATTTTCAAAAAACATCTTGACGCTCAGTTCATTGGCAATTATGGCATGTTTCCTGGTTTTGGATATTTGCGTAAAGATACTCTGATGTAATGGATCATAGAAATTCTCTGCTGTGATTGTGTCTTCAACTGCATCACAGATTCTATTATCACGAATCATTGCACCAATAAGCATATGCTCGGCTTCTAAATTATGCGGTAATTTACATATTTCCTTGTCTACACTTCTTGAACTGAGGAGACTAGCTAATTCATTCATTTTAAGTTTTGAGAGTAACTGTTGATTATTGTAGAATATTTAGTCCTCATTTGAAAGACATATAAAATTTGACTAATTCCGTGTTGCCTATAGCATTAAAATTTAATGCCTCTGTGGTGGAATGGTAGACACGGCAGACTCAAAATCTGTTGCTTGCAAAAGCATGCTGGTTCAAGTCCGGCCAGGGGCACGTTAAATATTGGAAAGTGTATATATGTTACATAAATTTTTTGATCGTTTATTTTCTATTTTTTCTTCTATAAATGTTATTCAAAAGGTAAAGAAAGATGAAAATGGGATATGTTATGTAACAGGACTTAGGCGCTATATATCAGTATTGCTTGATTTGATTATTATCGTTTTGTTGTTGCAGTTTTGCAGCCAAGCCTTAAATAAGCTCTTTATGAACTTAGAGGATAACAAAATATTAAGTCAAATTGCTGCAAAATACCAAATGCAAGCGCCACTGTCTGCAGAAGAAAAGACAACGCAGAGTAGACTTATAAAATTACAAATCCTAAATCAAATAGTCCAATGCATTATGCTCTTTTGCTATGTAACATATATGTGGGTAAGGTTTGCTGCTACACCTGGAAAACTATTACTTGGGCTTAGAGTTGTGGATGCACAAACTTTCGAAAAGATGACCCTAAGACAAGCAACAAAGAGATTTTTTTCCTTTATATTGTCAGCTGCACCATTATTCTTGGGCTTTTTATGGTCAAATTTCAACAAACGCTGTCAAACTTGGCACGATAAGATCGCAGGCACAGTGGTTGTCACGAGTAAAAGCCTTAGAAGGCAGAACTAAAAACTAAAGAGCTCAAATGAAAGAAGGTAAACTCTAAAGTATACATTTAGTAGCGCTTTCTATGAGAGAAATCGTATTATCTATTCCGTAAAGCTTTATGAAAGATCCCATTCTTGGACCGGTTTTTTGGCCAAGTAACGTTTCATATAATAGCTGAAACCAGTCACGTAAGTTGGTATAATCATATTTTTTTCCAATAGAAAATACCTGAGATTGAATTTCTTCAGCAGTAACAGTTGTAGATAGAGAATGTAAAGTGTCCTTCAAATCTAGTAACGCTTCTTTCTCTTTTGCATTTGGAGTTTTATATGATTTTGTTGGTTTGATAAAATCGTGGTAATACTTTACTGCAAAGTCTGAAAGTCTATCAAGCATTTTATTATTTTCTGGTGTAACGTTCGGTGCATAAGGGGATATAAAACCCCATAGGATCTCTTTGTTTTCAGCATTACAAGCCGCTGCTAGGTTTAAAAGTAGTGAGAAATTTATGCCTGAAGTTTCTATATTGGGAACATTGCCCCGGTGGATATGCCAGGCGGGATTATCTAATCGTTGTTCTAGTGAAAGATTAGCACCTCGGTCAGGTGTCATCCCAGTGTCACGCACTGGGATGACAGAAGAGAACTCTGGAATGACAATAGATGATTCTGAAGATTCTGTATTGAGCACATTATCCTTATTTTCATGATAACGCTTAACAAACTCTAGATACTCATCAGTTGATTTTGGTATCACATCAAAATATAAACGTTTAGCTTTTTTAGGGCTCTGAAAAATGTACAATGCTAAACTCTCTGTTGGTGCGTAAGTTAACCACTCTTCAATTGAAATGCCATTTCCTCTTGATTTTGATATTTTCTTTCCTTCTTTATCAAGGAAAAATTCGTAGCGAAACAAGAGTGGTGGCTTTTCTCCAAGTATTTCACATATTTGGCTTGAAAGCACAGCAGATGGTGTTAAATCTTTCCCGTGAGCTTCGTAATTCACTCCAAACGCAGCCCATCTCATTACCCAGTCCGGTTTCCATTGCAATTTGCACCTTCCTTCTGTTACCGGAACTTCTATTTTTTCTCCATGGAAGTCTTCATATGTGATTGTTCCTTTATCTGTATTTGTTTCAATTACTGGAACTTGTAAAACTTGGGAAGTTTTTGGGCATATCGGCAAGAATGGACTGTAAGTCTGCTGCGTTTCTTCCCGAAATGATGGGAGCATTACGTCCATCACTTTATCATAATTTTTCAGCAGTAGTAAAAGTTTTTCATCGTAAACGCCAGATTTATAACACTCTGTTGCACTCCTGAACTCATATTCAAATTCAAACAAATCAAGAAATTTACACAACAATGAATTCATATGATGACCATAACTTTCATGAGTCCCAAATGGATCTGGGATTATAGTGAGTGGCTTATTTAAGTGCTCCCTTAGCATCTCTTGATTTGGCACATTATCTGGTATTTTTCGCAAACCATCCATATCATCTGAAACTGCAATGATTTTGGTTTTTATACCAGGAGCTATTTTTTTAATGCATTTACAACAACTGTAGTGCGGAAAACCTCTCCAAAGGTTCCTATGTGGGGTAAACCAGAGGGTCCATAACCAGTTTCAAATATTATTTCTTTTTTATTAGGAAACTCCTGCAATATTTTTTCTGCTTCTTGAAATGGCCAACTTGTCATTATCTTGGTAAAATAATGTATCTTAACTTAAAGTGCTACTAGTTTCAATGGATTTTTAATATTATGATATAGTATTAGTTATTATTAGAAGGTTAAAGATATGTCCACAGGTAGTATACAAACAGATCAATTATTTAAAGGTCTTACAAGACCTGCAATGCTCTTTGGTGTGAGTTATATGTTTGCAATATTAAACGTCCTGATTTGCATGCTAATTTTCATTAATTCAAATGATTTGCGAGTGATTCTCTTAATGTTACCAGGTATACATGGACTTGGCTATATAGCTTCTGCAAAAGAACCGTTGTTTATTGAATTATTTATAGTAAAATTAGGAAAGTGCTCGAAATGTTTAAATCGTTTTTATCATGGAGCCAATTCTTATGATATTGCTTAATGTTGTGTGATGCTGAGGTTTAGGGCTATTCAATCAAAGAATAAATCTACTCTGAGCAGGGAAGTTCACGCTGCTGAATTTATTCCTTATTCTTGCTATTGGAATAGCACAACCTTGATGACAAAAGAAAATTGGTTGGTTAAGGTTATAAAATTAAGTGGTTTTGCATTTGAAACCGCCGATGACGAGGATTTAGTAATACAAAACAATATCAGGAATCAGATGCTCAGAAGCATTTCATCTCCGGCATTTAGTTTGTATTTTCATACTATCAGACGTAAAAAAATATTTTTTCTGATGAATTTGCAAGTCAAGGTTTGCCGAATTTTTTCGCTAATCACGTAAATCTAAAATGGAGAGAAAAACACGCAACAAGGCAATCATTTATTAATGACCTATACATTACGATTATCCGTAGAGCGGACACAAAAGGAGTAGAATTTGTGTCACATCTACTAAAAAAATTCGGACATGTAACTTCAAAACATGCTTGGGAAAGTGATATGCGTGCTACGTATGAAGATTTAGAGGAAACGACAAATCGTGTAGTGACAAGCCTTAGAAACTATTCACCCAAAGTTATTGCAGTAAAAGAAACTCCCAATGGCCTATTTTGTGAAATAATGGAATTTTTATCTAGAATTGTAAATTGTGGCTTCGTTACAATTACACTTTTTCCGCTGAGAACTGAAATATCAAGGTATTTGCCAGTACACAGATTGTTCTTTGGTCGCAAGATGATACAGGTTGTGACTCACAATGAAAGCAAATATGCTGGAATAGTTAGTATCAAAGAATATGGAAATCATACTTCTGCAGGAATGCTTGATTCGTTTTTACAACTTCCTTACGAGTTTATAATTACGCAATCTTTTCAATTTATAAACAGGCAAATGGCGATTGGAAAAATGCAGATACAGCAAAATCGAATGATACAGTCTGCAGATAAAGCTATTTCTCAAATAGCAGAAATTTCTCAAGCGCTTGATGACGCAATGAGTGGTAAGATTGCATTTGGTCAACATCACCTGACTATTTTATGTATAGAAAAAAGTCCTAAATCATTGGATAACGCTCTGTCGTTGGTAGAATCAGAGCTTTCTAATTGCGGTGTTTACCCTGTCCGTGAGAGAGTTAATCTTGAACCAGCATTTTGGGCGCAAATTCCTGGTAATTTCGATTATATAATGAGAAAAGCTACAATAAGTAGTCTTAATTTGGCTGGATTTGCATCTCAACATAATTATCCTACTGGTAATAAATTCAATAACCACTGGGGAGATGCCGTTACAGTTTTCGACACGACATCTGGTACTCCATTTTTTTTCAACTTTCATATAAGGGATGTTGGACACACTATGATAATTGGCCCAACTGGTGCTGGTAAAACTGTTTTAATGAATTTCTTATGTGCTTAAGCGATAAAATTTTCACCAAGGATATTCTTTTTTGACAAAGATCGCGGTGCAGAGATTTTATTAAGAGCACTTGGTGGTATCTATACTGTAATAGAACCAAGAACTAAAACAAATTTTAATCCTTTGCAACTTGATGACACCTCTGATAATAGAACATTTTTAATGGAGTGGATAAAGTCTTTAATTTCGGTATATAATGATAAATTTACTTCAGTAGATATTGCACGAATTAATGATGCAATTGAAGGAAATTTTAAATTAAGAAAAGAAGACAGGTTCTTGAGAAACCTTGTACCGTTTTTAGGGCTTGCAGGTCCTGATACTCTAGCTGGGGCAATATCTATGTGGCATGATAATGGTTCTCATGCTGCAATATTTGACAATAAAGAAGATTTGCTAGATTTTTCTATTATCGTTCTTGATGAGGCATGGGCATTAATAGATAATCCAGTTTTTGCACCCAAGATAAAAGACTGGTTGAAGGTACTGAGAAAACTAAATGCTTTTGTGATTTTTGCTACTCAGAGTGTTGAGGATGCAAGTAAAAGTGCTATTAGCGATACGCTTGTACAACAAACAGCGACACAGATTTTTTTACCAAATCTGAAAGCTACTAGTGTCTATCGGGATGTTTTTATGTTAACTGAACGTGAATATATTTTAATTAAGCACACAGATCCAAGCAATAGATTCTTTTTGGTGAAACAAGGAGTTAATGCTGTGGTAGCTAGAATAGACTTAAAAGACCTGGATGATATAATCAACGTATTATCCGGACGTGCAGAAAGTGTTCTATTGTTACACGATATATTAAATGAAGTTGGAGACAACCCAAAAGTATGGTTGCCTATATTTTATCAGAAGGTAAAAAATGTTTAAGACTAAGCTGTCATTGCTATTAATTGCGATATTTTTACTAAGTATAGACTTTTTACTCTCATATCCAGTGCTTGCAGATGGAGTAAGTGGTACTGACAAGACAGAATTTGTTAGTAGATTTAACTCTACTGGCAGCTTTAGCCGTGCCTCTAACCCTGATTGTAGGGCGTTTAAAATAGCTGCAGCACTTGCTGGAATAGCTATTGCTGTTGGTGCAATATTTACTGGCATTGTCTTGATCGTCTCTTCTGCTGGTTTGT
Source organism: Octodonta nipae (assembly GCA_034190945.1). Classification (NCBI taxonomy): domain Eukaryota; kingdom Metazoa; phylum Arthropoda; class Insecta; order Coleoptera; family Chrysomelidae; genus Octodonta; species Octodonta nipae. The sequence continues at coordinate 99,524,139 of CM067217.1, forward strand.
TTACTGCTCTTGTTATTGTTGGAATGATAGCTGCAATCGTTGGAGTCTGGAAAGCTATAGGAGGGCTTGTTGTTTGTGAACATAGTTTTGTTAGACACCCAGTTGCACGTGATCATGATGGAAAGTATAAAGATTTCGGATTCTCAAAACCAGAATACTCAAAATATTCAGAGTGCATAAATAAGAATTACCAAAAAGAAGATGAATATTTTAAATGTTTTGATAAGGAAAATGGATCAATAGAAGTAGGTAAAAAAATGGAGAAGGACGGTTTAGGCTCTATATCTAATGAAAATGCTGGTGGTTATTACTGGCCAAAAAACGGTGTGCAATACAGTGAATATATAGAAGTATGTCATCGAAACCCCTTAACGTTCGGTAATCTTTTTGGTGATATAGACTTTGATGTTAGAGAGAAGGACACTGGATATGAAGGTGGGTCATGGTCACCAAGAGTTGATGGTAAGCTAGAATGTAAAACTATCAAAGCTGGAGGTGATCCTGCAATAATACATGGATCAACATTCAAAGCAGTGAAAAAAATGGGCAGGTTATGTGTGGAATTAGCTGAGATTAGCACACTTGGTATCACAATGACTCCTTGGCCGCAAGGGGTTGATATGGGGTGCACGGAATTGCCACCAGACCCGCTTGCTCCTATGTGTGAAGAATCTGTGATGATATTCAAAAATAAAGATGGCACAGGGAAAGAAGAAGTTTCTATTGGTAATGATAATGACTATAAAACTAATATAAGAAATAAGGAAAAAGAAGGAAAAATTTTTGTAGGTTACGACAATAAAGGCTGTTTTAGCTCGTATGTCTCTGAAGCTTGCTATAATCAGGCAGGGAGTAAATCATTAGCTCCTATTCCAATTACATCTATGATAGTGCAGTGTATTAAGGAATCATTGGATAATTTAGTTGCAGGTAAAGGTGCACCAAACGGTGAGAGTTTTATATCTGTAGCACAGAAAAGGCTGAAAAACACCATAACTGCTGTTTTGGTTTTAGCTTTAATACTGTTCTCTATAAAAGCTATGTCTGGTGGAGTGCGCAGTCCACAAGAGATGTACATGTTGATCATCAAATTCGCTTTAGTGATTTATTTTACAACAGGCAGTACCATGTCTCATTACTATGGAGAATTAACTCGTCTCTCAAATGGTTTGTCAGAAATAGTGCTGTAAGCTTCATCTGAAAGCAAAGGAATATGTAATTATGAAGCTAATGATTATAAATATAGTACAGTAAATTATAGCTACCTTGCTCCTTGGGATAGGCTTGATTGTAGGATTCTATTCTATTTAGGAGCACCTTTAGAAGGGATTGGTGGCAAAATTGGCACTGGAGGTGTTGTAACGTTAGCAATCTTGCTTGGTGCTGCCCCTGTCTTGTTAGTTGCAGGTTCGATAATCGGTATTATTTTTGCTGGTGGACAAATTTTAGTAGCTCTTGTCTGTATATTTATGGCCATTTTGCTGATGATGGTTATTTTGTGGCTGTGCTATGTATTTATTTTATCTCTAGTTGCTTTAAGTGTAATTGTTATTCTATCACCTTTGTTTATTCCAACACACCAAAGGATATTTTGACGGCTGGGTGAAAGAGTTGATTACCTATAGCTTATACCCGGTTATCCTTTTTGCGTTTTTGTCCTTTATGTTCATAGCATGTGATAAAATTTATTTTAAAAATTTGAACTTTGAGTCGGACAAGAAATATGAGGATAAAATAAAAGCCTCGGGTGGTAGCAAAAAACAATGGTTTAAATTAAAAGATGGAGAATGCAATAACAATGAAACTACTCTAGCATGTATGATGCAATGATGCAAAACTATAGCTTTAAAAATCGCAGCATACTTGGTCTATTCGACTTTACATACATGGAGTTTGGCAACTCTCTCATCGGAGAGTTATTAAAGTTGTGTCTAGTGTTATTCCTCTTTTACCACTTTTTAAACATTCTTCCTAACATAGCTGCTGAACTTGCTGGTAACCATAGAGCAGCACTTGGCTCAGGTCATACACCTGGACAAATGGTGGGCAAAGCTTTATCTGCTGCCAAAGCTGCTGCTGGAGGTGTTGGTCAAGCTGCTGCTGCGGCTGTCAAGAAGGCAAGAGGTACTGGAGGAGGTGGTGGTGGTGGAAATAGTGGTAAAGATTTCAGCGAAACTGTTAAACAAGGTGGCGGTGATGCTAGTTAAGGTAAGTAACAGATGCTTAAACGTTTAAGTAACCAAAACTTGGGTAAGTTATGCATAAGTTTTGTGGTGCTTTTTTTATTATCTGGATGTGGGGAGGATCACTGTATTAAGCCAGAAAATTTATCAGGTTTGCGTGAAAAACTAGATATAGTGTCAACAGAGCAGAAATGGGTTGATTCTGGTGTTAATATCTCAGATAGAATAAGAGTAACAGAGATTGATATAGTGTCTAGTAAGGTTAATTTTTGTCCTAAGCAGTATGCAGATTTTGCAATTGGGCCTGGGAGAAATGACGTTTGCACTTAAAAAAGGCGATACGATAAGCTTTAGTGTGATTGGAAGTAAAGTGTGTAATGATAAAGAGAGTGAGACAAAAGTCAGGTATGTTAGTATTGATGAAAAGTGCAGTGAAAAAGAAAAGGGGTATTTTGCACATGTTTTAAATCGAGAAGGATGTCAGGATGGAATATGTCCTAATAAATACATACGAAGCAATGAATACTGGCTGCATCAAAATGGAAAAGAATATCAGAGTTCAGATTTTTCAAAGGCAGATCAAGATGAAAAAAGAAAGGAGATTGAAAAGTTTGTCAATTCTATAAAACAACAAGGAAAAGATATAGACTGCAGCTCGCTTTCAAGTAGTCAAGGAAGCAAGATAGATACATATATCTTAGATCTAGCCTTTAAATATGTATGCTTTGATGATCGTGAAAAAAAGCTTTGTTTGCCTAATCGTGCACAGAATGCTGCAAAACGTAATCTGGATACATCCATTACAAGTGCTTTAAAGTCTGTTAGTAAAGAATCTGTTGGTGAGGCTATTAGTGACATTTTAAAGAATACAGAAATGGAAACTGATGTTCAACACTTAAGTGTTGATATGGATGGTGAACGTTTTGAATATTTGCGAGATGGTGGTATATGTACTAGTTGTAATCACAAGATAAGTTATAGCCATGCAATAAACTCAGAATTAATTTTTACGTTAGGTGATGATACTGGCAAAGCTGGTTTCAACATAAGAGTAGCAAAGAACCACAGTCTGGAGAATAGCTTGTATATAAGCGTCTCTGACACACTCCCTGAGCATAAGCCTGGTGAAAATCAAGCGGATATATCTGTAGATATCAGCAAAGTTCATGACATGGAAAACTTGAAAGGAAAATTAAAAGACAAAACAGGCACCATGTATTACGGAATAACAGACCATGGCTGCGATTACAAAAATGAAGGTCAGTTTAGCATTAACCTAACAACTAAAGAGCCACCCACAAGAACTTTTAGTGCAATCTATAATTTTTTTGACGAAAAAGTGAAAACTGCATTTTTCGGCTCTAGCTACAAAGATCCTAACGCAATTCACTCTGATACTAGTCCTGTAAAGTCTCTTTACGAAAGTTTTATAAAATCAAGCAGAACAAATACCATTAGATCCACGATAATATCGCTGTTAGTATTATACATAACCTTTACTACTTTTTTGGTTTAACTCATATTTCTATATATGAGTTTCTAATTATATGCGTAAAGATAGGAGTTATTACCCAGCTGCTGCAGGACAACAGTTGGAATTTTTTTTATAACAATGCATTTTCTATTTTTATTAACACCCCAAAACAGTTAATAGAAATAGCAAATTTTAGAGGCACTACTTCAAATGTTTTTGAGTTTCTTGATTTGCCATTAAATAGATTTCTGTCATCGCATTCAGTATTGTTAATAGTATCTCTTATATTTTCTGGCCCTTTAGGCATTGTATCTTTTTGCTTGGTGATCTGGGGTTTAATCACAGTGAGCTTATCTATTTTCAACGCCTTATTTTCTTTTATTACATCCATAGCAATAGTTGCGTTATTACTTTCTTTAGCACCTATTTTTATTATTTGTCTTTTATTTGCGTATACTAGGCAGATGTTTCAAAACTGGGTTAAAAATTTAGCAAGATTTGCAATTCATCCAGTAGTCCTTTTAATTTTTATATCACTGATAAGTCAAGTTATGGATTATATCATATATTCAGTATTTGATTTTGAAGTCTGCTCTACGTGTATACTTAGTATTAACCTAAAGATTTTTAACCCTTGTATCTTCTATGGTTATGCTTCCAAATATACACCTAATATTACCGCTATGATGGCTTTTGTTATCTTAGGTCATGCTATGAAAGCTTTAGTTGAAGCTTTTTCGACAATATCTGACTCGTTGTTTGGTGTTTATGTAGCAAGCGAACCTGGAAAAAATTATCAACAAAGCTTAATGGGAACAGTAGGGTTAGATGAACAAAGCGTTCAAAGAAGAGAAAGAGGAGGTGCTTCTCAACAGTCAGGTACGTCAAGACCTCAAATACCACAAGGAACTCAAAGGTCAACGCCTCAGATACCACAAGGAAGACAGCAATGATAAGTAAAAGATCACTATTGTTGATACTGTGTCTTGCAATCACTGGTTGTAACATGGATTGTGTCGAACCTGAGTTGCAGAGCAGAAACACTAGTGTTAACGTGGATGTTCCAGTTCATAAAGCTGGTGAAGAAGTTAAAATTCATTGGGTTGATTCTGGTCAAGTAATTAGCAAGGGTGAGAAAATCAAATTCACCCTCGATGGATCAGTAAATTTTTGCCCTCTTAAAGAAGACAAAAATCCAAGGGAAGTGCTTGTACCAGCTAGCTTTTGTATTGATGGCTCAGAACCAAATTATAGTAAAGCTGCAAATATTAACGATGTGCCTAATAATTATGGCGTTGATGAAAAAGGCGTAAATGAAAACGAATTGTGCAGCGGTAAAGAATTTGGCAGCAATAGACGTTATGTAGACACTGGAATAAAAGTAAATCCTGGTGACAGGTTAAGCTTTAGCTTAGTTCCCAGAAAAATAACAATTGATTATGACAATCCAGGAGGGAAAGGTATCAGCTTTGATGACAATTGTTATAGAGCTGAAGAAGGAGGTGAAAAAGTGTCAGCAAGTGAAATATTGAATGTTAGCAAGCAAGAGGGAGAGGAATTTTTTTGTGAGGGCAAGGATGGAAAGAGAAATAAAATAAAATTTTTACCTCTTGATAAAACAAAAGCAAAGGAAAGCAAAGTGCTAGTTGGCAATGGGTACACTCCATATGATAATAAGGTACATTTTAATAAATGTTATATTGAAGACAACAAACCATGGATATATGGTTCGCTACTTGATTTACGCCGCGCTAAAATAGGATTGAACGAGTTATGTGATGGAAAAAACTGTAGTCTTGATGAGAGAAAAAAGTACTCCTCCTATGAGCTTAACTGTTACCATCAAAATATATGTTATACTAAGAAGGGTATATGGAACTATGGTTCAGGTCAAGCGGGAGAACAAAACCGTGTCTCTTCTATAAGATACAAAAAATATGATAATGAAAACGACAAATGTGATATGTATTCTAACCTTAAAGAAGTTGAAGATAAGCTTAAGAAGATAGAAGAAAATAAAGGGGATCCCAAGCAGATTAACGTTGATTTTACATCAAACACTGAAAAAGATATTTCCTGGGCTGAGGCTCTTGCTGCAAAAATTGGTGATCTTGATGATCAAGATACTGCTAAAGGTATGCAATGTCTTCCAGATAATGAAGTAGGCGCAAGAAATGATAATGTGTGTTCGCAAATTAGTGATAATTTTGAGGATTTTTCTCTGAAATTAAATAGTGACTATACAGTAAAAAATGTAACATCTGGTAGTAGTGTGATGCTCGCTATTGCAGATTATGGTCACTATAAAGCTAATAGGGGCGGTTACCATGTTAAAGTCACTAGATCATGTGAATATATCAATGGCGAAAAACTGTATGTGTATTTGGGTGATGAGCCACCTAAAGATTTGCATGGTGTGGGAACTAATGATTTCAAAGTGGTAGGAGTGAGAGAAAGAGTAGACGGAAAAGATGAGTACACCATATTAGATGTAATAAGCGGAAAACACTTTCAGAACGAAGAATCTAAGAAGATATATTTTGGTATCGATGTAAGCAACGTAAAGAGAGATGACATTACGGACAAAAATGGCAAATATTATGAAAGTAATAGTAGTACACAGTAACTTTATTTGTCAAAAGAAAAATTAATGATTTTATTTCATCGAATGTAAACGGGGTATTTAAATTTATAAAAGAAGAAGTAATTGGGGACAGCGTTAAAGATTCATACAAAGGATATGCAAGAGGTCTTCTTCAAGGAGTAAGAGCTTTGCTTACTCTATACGTTATATTTACTGTCGTTGGCTATATGCTTGGAACAATACAGCTAAGTAAATTTGATTTTATTGTAAGAATGTTCAAGATAGCATTTATAGCTTTTGTCTTTAGCGATAGAAGCTGAGAACTTTTTGGTACAACTTTATCCAGACTTTTTATAGATGGTAGCACTTATTTAGTTGATAGCTTTTCTGGCTATATAGGGGAAGGGGGGAGAAAATTTGCATTCTTAGACTTGACAGCAGGAGTATTATTCACAGCAGAAACTTGGTTAAAGTTTTTATCGTTGATGCTCTCTGGTCCTTTTGGCTTTATTGCATTTTTGGCAATACTCTACGCTACTTTTGCGTTTTTAAAATGCATTATTAGCGCTACGTTTAAATATGTAATATCTACTGTTCTAGTAGCGTTTTTACTGTCATTAACACCTTTGTTTATGGTGTTTATTTTATTTCAACAGACTAAACCCTTGTTTGATAACTGGATAAAAACGCTGGCTCAGTTGCAGTACAACCAGTTATTTTATTTTCATCATTATCTCTTTTAAATCAGCTGATGTATTCAGTTCTATACAATCTCACAAATTTTCTGCATGCTATCAATGTTTAATTAGCGTAAATTTCTTATCGTATGATCTGTGCTTGATGAAATCAATACTGCCTCTTGGATACAGTCCTGGCACTAATGTTGATGTTGCTCTCAGTACCGGAGAAAGGGCTGGTGGGCACTTTGCAGCGTTGCCCATAGATCTGGTCCAAGCATTTATGTACTTAATTATTGCTAGTGCAATGGAAGCTTTTGTTTCTATATCGGAAGCTATGGCACAAGCACTATTCAACTCTGGTTGGGAAGTTGCTGGCAGTGTTGGTCAAGTTGCCACAAGCGCATCACAATCTATACTGTCGGCTGTTGGCCTTGATAATAAGACCCAAGGTATGATACAGAATATCAAGCAGCAAATGAGTAAAGATCGACCAAAAGTTGAAGTGAAGGATAACTCCATAAGCCCTAAATCTGAAACACCAAAGCAATCAGGTAAACAAAAAAGTTCTGATAAAGAAACGGGGAATAATTCTGGGAGCCCTAAAACACCAGAACAATCAAGGGAAGGTTCTAAGAAAAGTGGTCCTAAAGCTAAAAACAAGGAAGAAAATGGAGAGGAGTAAGATATAAATGATATTATGGAGTAACTAATTAAAAAGATATTTTAAGTAAAGTTTTAGAAATTTATTTCTATATTTGGAAAAAGTTTAGATATGCAATCACGCTTAGGCAAATGTTGGTTTAGGGTATTATTCCTTGCAGCTTACGTGCTGATCATAGGTTGTAGTAAGAACGATATGCCTTTTCCAAGGTGAATATCTGCTGACTATTTCGGTCCTAAAGCTATTGCAGTAAGCGCTCATTTTTCAAGCGACCACGGTGCTTTTATTCCAGAAGATGGAGAAGTTTTTAAATTCTGAAACTGGAGAAATTAATTATAGTTTCCACCATAACCAAGTGGTGAAGTGGAAGGATACTGGATTAGAAACCAATGGAGATAGCTTAATAGTGCGAGTTAATGGTGCATGGACATCTTGGAGTAATAATAACAAGAAGGAATCTAAAAAAGGCAGTTATACCTTACAAAGCTTGGAGCAGTTAAAATATGCAACTAAATTTGAAGGCAAGTCAGGTGATAATAGTCTACCTGACTTTCACTTAGTTTGTAATGATTACAAACCTAGCATACAAAAATTTTCAAGTAAGCCTAATGCAAGTTGCACTGTAAATTGCAAGTGCATTAATGAAGATGATAGCGCAAATACAGTATCACGTGGTGCTCCATGTTGGTTTACCAATGGTCATGGTGCTTATCTTTTGTTTAAAACGGGGAAAGATGATCCTAACGAAAATCTAAAGTTAATGCGCGATCCTCAATATCCTACTGTACATCTAGGTTACAACTCCGTGGCAGAAAATGGGAGCGGTCTTTTTACTTTAGACAGAGATAGCACTAAATTAAAAGACAGAAATTGTAACCCGGTGAAATTAAAAAAGGGATGGAAAATATATGTAAAAATATTAGATAGATATTACTTAGATAATGTAGGTGGCTACTCTTTTGAGTTCTTAAATGGAGTGCAGCAGCCAGGTAGTTTTGGGTTTTTTGATTACATTTATAACTATCTAAAATGTGTATTATTAATTAACGAAAATTGCAAAAAAACATTTTAATAGCAATGATCCTGCAGTTGCACAAGCTATGTTCGAAAATATAGCTGAAAAAAGTACGAGCTTTCACAATTTTGTTCTTTCCTTGCTTGTTCTATTTGTAATGATTTCATCGCTTCTTTATCTTTTTGGCATGATACGAGAAACTAAGCATGATATGCTAATCAGAATGATGAAAATCACTCTAGTAATAGTGCTTATATCTCCTGGAAGTTTTAGGTTTTTCTATGATCATTTTCTTGTTTTATTCGTTAAAGGTCTTGAGCACTTGATAAGTGTAATTACTAACTTTGCTCCCAACATGAACACCGGAAGTATTGCTCAAGGAGATGAAGCTAAGTTGTTTAGCTTCATGGAGGACATGTTCAATAAGTTTTTTGTTTATTCTGTTTGGAAAAAATTTGCAGCGTTTTTACATTACCAAATGTGGGCAAGCCTTCTTATGATACCGGCCATTTTCATAGGGATTGTGCTATACTTCTTGTTGTGCTTGTATGCTTACATAATATTTCTCTCTGGCTTTATGGGTATAGCTTTTCTTATAGCTATCATGCCATTGTTCCTGATCTCTATTTTATTTTCACCACTGAAAAGTCTGTTTGAAGGTTGGATAAAATTCTGCATCAGTTTTTGTTTACAATCGATTATGATATTTACTCTCTTGTCATTGTTGGCTTCAATGATAATGAACACCTTTTATAGGCAGTTAGGTTTTACTGTATGCTACAATAAATGGTTCGAGATAAGGTTATGTGCTCCAAAATGGGTGTTTGGCGGTTTTTGTATCATTGATAAACAGTATTTTGGTTGGACCCCAGGGCAAATTTTCTTACCTTACACTATCGGGGAAGCTTCTCCACTTAACGTAGATAAAAACATAGAAGGTATAGAAAAGATAAGCAGAGAAGGTGGTACAATAAAATTTACTGGCGGTGCTGGATATATCCCGCTTCCACCAGATTACCCTAAAGATAAAAATGGTGAACATATAAAAGGGTTTCGTTATATAGATTATTCTTTCTTTAATCCAATACCTGGAACTAAAGATAATCCAGCAGACCACTATATTGCAGAAAGTGATATGGTAGTTAGTAATGGCTGCAGTGCAAAAGATCTAGTACGCTTAACAAATAGTTTATCCCATGCATCAGAGAGGGCTGACATTATATTACTGATCAACAATATAGAGAAAAGGATAGGTGATGTTAGTGAAATAATAAAACGCTACTGTCAAGATATAAATAAATGCAATAGTTATAGGGAAATAATTAATGAAATAAGATCTTTAGTGCGGAGTGCGGTAGAAAAACATGGTTGTAGAATACTGAAACTTCATGATTTATATAAGGATCCCAACAGTGAATACTGTCAGAAATGTAAAGATTGTGAGGATTGCAAAAATTATCAAGAAAATAGCGATTACCAAAGGGTTCAAGACATACAGAGAGGTTATTTAATCAATGCAGGGGAAATCTTTATATTATTCCTGCTTTCATTTTTAATGTTCTCCTTACGCGAGTTCGTACAACAAATGGGCTCAAGTATAGCTGGTGGTGGATTCAGCGTTTACAATATATCTAGAATGTATGAAGCATAATGGAAGGATTCCAACAGCAGTGGCAAAGTTTTGCTGGTGAAAAACTAGAGTCTTTAGGCAGTTGGGCTACTCATTTACCGGATAGATTAGCCGGAGGTACAGCTAATCTGCTGGGGAGAATACCAAGAGTTGGAGGTGTACTGAAACATGCTATTAATGTGCCACGTAAATTTGTAAGTGCCACTATTGAAGCAACAAAATTTCTAACTTCGCCTAAAAATGATGTTGATAAGCTTGAAGAAAAAATTTACAGGGCATTTGAAGTTGATAAAGAAGATATTGCACATAGAAGGATTAACAGATATTTGGAATATTATAAAGGATACGTGGGATCACACTTGGGCTATACGATAGAAGATGCTATGAAGTTTACTTGGGAGCACGGTCTTGACTCTGTAGGAATTAACCCTGCTACAGGAGAAAAAGATGGTTACCAGCATAATCTACTCTATAGAGCAAAAGCACATAGGCGGGAATTTCTCGAGAAGCTTCATGATTACACTATCGGCCGTAAGAGAGAACCAGAAAAAGATAAGCTTGATCAATCAAAGGAAACTATAGAAAAACATACTGAAGGAGCTGGAAGAAAGGAAGAAGGAGACAGTAAACCGGTCAAAAGGAAATTACCGGAACCAATGAGGAAACCAGATGCAAAAGGAGAAGAGGATTGAAGATAAAGACTAATAAAAATTTCAAAGGCCTTGATTATTATAAATTGCAGCAAGACGATAATGGCAATATAAAGTTAAATGACTATGATGACATTTTAAATGCGCGTAGGGCAAGGGTAGACTTGTTGCGGGATAACACATCACTCGACAAGGATGTCAATTTTGCTAAATTGAATAAAGCTTTGAGTGAGAAATTTGTAGATAATCATGGTTTATTGTCTGAATTTGATAAGGAAGACAAAGAGATTGCACAAGAAAGGCTTAAGATGTCTAATATTTTAGACAGTCTTGATAATCTCGCAAACATGAAAAGTGAAGAGCTATTAGAGGTTAGTTTATTGCTATCAGACCTTAGCTTTATAGAGAGAATTTAAAAGTCTATTTATCGAAAAAAAGGCATCTGGTAAAGAGTATAGTGAAGAAGAATGTAAAGATTTCCTCGATGATATAGATAGAATCAATACTATAATTAAGTTAGAGTTAGAAAGCAGAATTGAAGGGCTAAATCATGATGAAAAAAATGATCATGATGATTTACAAGATGAGATTGGTCAAGCAATTAATGCAGCAGGCAAATCAGAAAAAGATAACTAATGAGTCTTGTGTTTGTGTTTTTCTTACAAGCGACTCGATAGCTTCTCTCTATTAAACTGCTAAAGCCATATTGACATTAATCATATAGTATAAATAATTAATTATTTTGGAGCTTATTTAATATGCTACGCATCATTGCAGGCAAATATCGCGGAAGAAAAATCACTACAGGTAAGCATTTAGCTGCACGGCCAACTATGAGTATTGTCCTAGAAGCAATATTTAATATGCTTTCCTCAAGGAAACCTACTTATAACTTGAATGTACTTGATTTATTTTGCGGAAGTGGCTCTTTTTCATTTGAAGCGCTTTCTCGCGGCGCTAAACATGCATTCATGGTGGATTTTGGAATTACGGACAATGTTAGGCTAATTTGCTGCAGTGCTAACTGCTTACCACAACCTATTTCAAAATGTGACATAGTTTTTATAGACCCACCTTATAATAGTAATTTAGTTGAATCAACGTTGAATGGATTAGCTCACTCAGGCTGGTTAAGTGATGATGCATTGATAATTCTAGAGATTAGGAAAAACGAAGATTTTGAGTGCAATAAAAACTTTAGTATAATCTTGGAACGCACCTACGGTATAGCGAGAATAATTTTTCTTTCTCTATTAACTTGAACTTGCATATACTTTTCATTGATGAGTTCCAGTTCTATTTTCGTCAAGATTCCGGAGAAATTACTTATTCTGTACTGCCCTAGATCAAAATTTTTATTAAATTCAGAGTCTATTAAATATTCATGTGCTTCTTCAATAAATTTATTTTCTTTTTCTTCGTAACTGGTGTATTTTGTTGTACCATTATTATCCTCACGATAAACTTATAATCAGCATGAATATTTTTATTTTCACAAACCTTTTCAGGATCGTGCTCAAGTACTTTTCTACCAACAATCAATAGCTTATAAGAAATTTCCTATGATTCCTTTTAAGCGAGTTTTGAATTTTTGAAATGTCATGACATTGTTGATACGGTTATCAAGAAACGATAAAGTATCCACAAAATCTTCTGAATAATCATTGATAAAAAAAAGTATCGTACTTAAATACACTCCAGCTAATATTGCTCGTTTTGTATTGTAGTTAAAATCTGTTGATTGGTCATAAATGCCATACCAAATCGCACTAACAGTTCTGTATAAAAGTTTACTAGAAAAATATGTATTTTTTGGTGATACAGAGAATAATAAAACATTTTTTAAAAGTTCTCTATAATTTGGTAGCTTAGCGTAATTTGAAAGGCGTATTTGAATGGCTAACTTTACTCGCTCTCGCACTTTTATATCTTCTAAATTGGAATTTCTTAGTTCAGCTTCCATTGAGCTATTTAAGTCCTCTTCTATGCGCTCCAAAGCGCTATATATTCCATTCTGAAATTTGCAAAAGCTACTAGCTAAATTAAGGTCTGTACACCTTTAATAGGGTTTCATCGCTTATCCCTTCAAATGGAATAACCCTAATTAGCTTATCTATTATTAACTTTTGTTCCACGCAACATTATACTAAACAGCATGTGTGATTGTACCTGAGATTTTCAAATATTGTTACTTCTTCTGCACTCACTATTTAAGGCCTGTTCAAAAGCTAGTTTAAGTGCGTTTTTCAAATTGCAACATTTCACGAAATCTACTTTATTCGCCATAGTATTTGCAAAGGCTTCGGTTGATTCCCCAATAAGAAAAGCTTTTCTAACCTTTGTAAAATGCTTGCTTAATGATTCTATTCCACCTTTTTTGCTTCTTCCACCAACGATCCAATTTATGTTTTCATAAGATAAGATCGCCTTTTCGCTCGACTTTGTATTAGTTGCATTGCTATCGTTCACGAAAAACACATTTCTTATTTTGCCAAGCAGTTCATTCCTATTCCCCAGTCCTGAAAAGGACTTGATTCCATTGATAATAGTGTTGCTATCTACTCCAAGTAGCTTACATACGGCATATGCGGCTGCTATGTTTTCTGCATTGGATATTAGGTTTATTTTCACATTGCTTACTGATAAGCTATGACTCTCTAGTTTTAACGAGATCTTCTGGATCCGAGTAGTCAAGCACTGGGATGACAAAGAGGGTGGCTGGAATGACATCGGGGAATATGTTACTGAGATTGGAATTTTGTTTCCAGTGAATTTGTTCAATATGTCAGCAGTAATCTCATTGTCACATCCTATTACGGCAACCTCACTACCGTTTATCAGTTTTAATTTAGTTGCTATGTAGTTCTCCATACTTCCATGCCTATCTATGTGATCTGTTGTAATATTGAGCAGTGCTGAAATGTCCACGTTAATTTCATTCATCAACTCCAATTGAAAAGAGGAAAATTCAATTACATAAATTTCTGCATCTCTTTCTAGATCCAAAACAGGAAAGCCTAAATTTCCACCAATAGCTACTTTTTTCCCTGCAGATTTTAATATGTGCCCTATTAGTGATGTAGTGGTTGATTTACCATTTGTTCCTGTGACGCCTATTACCTTCTGGCTCGTAGTTTTAGCTTCAAGAAATAGCTCAATGTCTGATTTTATTTTGCAATCAAATCTCCTTGCAAGTTTTACTATCCAATGTGGCTCTGTTGGCACTCCAGGGCTTAAAACCAATGCACTGATCTCATGCCAATTGTATTCCTTGGGATGAATAAAATTACATTTTTTATACATCATTTTTGCATTTGCTATTTGCTCTTCATGATCATCCCATGCATATATTCTTGCACCACTCTTTGTTAGAGCGTTAATGGCGGATAAACTAGTTTTACCAAGACCAAAAACCGCGACGTTTTGATTTTTGTATTTGTTTAGTTGCACTGCTAGATAACTTATGCGAACCATTTTATAAAGATATCGTACAAACTACAACAGACTTCTTGCGTAGGTTACAACTGTCATTCAGTAGAAACGAAAAAACTTGCTTGACACCCTTCGCCGGCCCCCTTATCATAAACATTGAAGCTATTTATTTATCTTCTCTGTACAGATTAAATGACAAGAAAACTCACGTATCTGGCGTCTCATGTTTAATTTTTTGCACTATGTGCACCTTATGTCTTTTAAAACTTCTACCTACATAAGCCGAAACGCGCTTATAAAGCGTTTAAAACATAAAAAAACGCTAACTTAAAAAATGGATAGTGAATAACTAGCTACCCTAGGGTTTCTTTTGCCTTTTTTTCTGTTTAGTAAATTTCTTAATGTTTATAATTTAGATTAGTTGCGGCTTAAAAGCAACTGAATCGCGGTTATTAAACGTTTAGAATAAAAAAACGCCATACTTGAAAGTATAATGTAAGTAATTAGCCAACCATGGGGCTTCTTTTACTTTTTTTTCATTTGGTAAATTTCTTAATGTTTGTAGCTAAACTACAACCGTCATCCCTGTAAAGATCAAGTATCCCGCTACTTGTTAGCGGGACCTAGAGATACCGCGGCGGTATGACGGTTCGCGGTGGCATCTCGTCATCCCGCTACGTGTTAGCGGGATCTATGCTTAGAGATACCGCGGCGGTATGACGGTTCGCGGTGGAATGACAATAACTTCGTCATTCCGCTATGTGTTAGCGGCTAAGAGATACCGCGGCGGTATGACGGTTCGCGGTGGAATGACGATAACTTCGTCATTCCGCTATGTGTTAGCGGCTAAGAGATACCGCGGCGGTATGACGGTCTGCGGCGGTATGACGATAATCTCGTCATCCCGCTACGTGTTAGCGGGATCTATGCTTTGAGATACCGCGGCGGTATGACGGTTCGTGGCGGTATATTCGTCATCCCGCTACTTGTTAGCGGGATCTATGTTAAGAGATACCGCGGCGGTATGACGTAGGACTGCTGTCATTTGCTCCTTTTTTTGTCATCCCACTCTTCTTGTCATCCCAGTGCGTGACACTGGTATCTTTATGATGTGAGGCATTAGAGCTAAAATACCTCACAGGGAGGGTAAAGCTGATGCGACACTAATGCCATTAAGCCAGATTTTGCTTCCCTCCCATAGAGTTAAAGACTGAACAGTATCTTTTGGAATTATATCCCGTATTACAAGGTTAGTCTAAACTCTCAGTTTATTTATAGTCTTGGAGGCAATTTTATGCAAGTAAATGCTATTTTGGGTGTGGATATTTAAAAAAAGAAATTTGATGTTTGTTTGTTAGTGGACAGTAAAAAACGACACAAAGTCTTTCAAAATAATCAAGATGGTTTTGCAAAACTTGTAGTTTGGTGCAATGGCCATGGAGCAAATCTTACTCATTTATGTCTTGAAGCAACTAGTTGGTATGGAGAAGATTTGGCTACTTTTATGCACGATTTAGGACATAATGTCAGTATAGTAAACCCAGAAAGCTTTTGGCAAAAGTGAGCTGCTCAGAAATAAGACAGATAAATCAGATGCAGCTATAGATTTTGTATCACCAACAAACCTGCTCTTTGGAAGCCCATTGCACCTGAAATGAGGCATTTGAGGGCGTTGCATGCAATCGCTAAAAGATGATAAGGTGCAACAGACAAATCGCTTGGAAAACAAAAATATGCATTCCAGTTGCAAACAAGCTATATCTAAAGTAATTTTGGCAATAGAGGAGCAAATTATTGTTCTCGAAAAAGAAATTAATGAGCTTATAAATAACTATCCACATCTAAAAAATATGGTGGAAAACCTTAAGACTATAAAAGGTATAGGATATCTTACTGCTGTTGCTGTTGTCGCAGAAATGCCACCAGTTGATAACTTTGACAATGCTAAACAATTTACAGCTTTTGCTGCCAGGACATTATCAATCGGGATCGTCAGTAAGTAAGAGAAGTTGCATATGCAAAATAGGATCTGAGCGTATTCGAAAAGCTCTTTATATGCCAGCTATAGTAGTCAAAAACCATAATAATCATTTTCAAAATTTTGTCAGCGTCTAGCAAGTAAAGGCAAATGTCCAAAAGTCATAGTTCTTGCGTTAATGCGAAAATTAATGCATGTCTTTTTTGGTATTCTTAAAAATAATCAACCATTTAATTGTAATTTTGTTGGATAATTTGTTTGACAACAGAGACAGTATCTGGGATCTCATTTTACTTTATGACGGTGTCATCCTAATACCTTCCCCTGTCATCCCTGTGCCCAAACACTGGGATCCAGATTGCTCACAAGCAAACTAGCATAGAAAGTGGTTAGAACATTTTCGATGAGATTATATGGAAAACTAGATTCCAGACTGGAATGACACCCTCTTGATGGGCCCAAATCACAATGTTCGTACATTTGTGGGTTTAGCAGCCTTACAATTATTAAATACCCCTCCCACATCAGAATTATTAAATTCACTATAAGGAGGAGAGCAAGGAGGAGGTGATCCATAATTCCTCACTGCTTCTTCAGCCTTCTCAATATTGTCTGATTCTTTCTCATGCTTCATATGAAAAGCTAAACCACCGGCAAAACATACAAGAGAATTAACACCAAGGATAACTAAACCCCACACTGGTAACACTGGATAAACAGCACAAGCTACCAAAGCCGCTAAAGAAACAGCGCCAACCGCAAATTCTATATTCCTAAGCATCTTAAGTTTATTATCAAGATAATCTATTTTTTCTTCTTTTCTAGCCGCTTTTCTGCTGCTGTTATACAAAACACACATACCAGCATGGAAAGCAACACGCACAACTGCAGCTACCATACCTAAAGCTAATAGCTTTCTACTGTCTTCTGAGTCTTTTTTCTTATCTTCTCTGCTTTGATGGCTACCACTAACGAAACCAGGGTTATTTATAACTGTAGTACGACCACCAAATTGGTTGCTAAGTAGTAAATAATCCCAAAAATCTAAACCTCTATCATTGTGTACATGTACGTGTGTAACCTTAGGGCCTGAAATATAAATTATCTGGAGGAAGGGATGATTATTTAAGATTTTCTCATTTGAGACATGAATGCAAACAACTTTCCGCTCAGTGTTATAGGAACTACTTAAGTAGTACGGAAAATAAGATTTTGTCGGATCCAAAACATTTTTGGAAATTTATAAATAATAAAAGGAAATTTTATAGTCTGCCTTCTAGTATGTTCTATGGCCATAGCTCAGGTGATAATAATCAGGATATAGTTAATTTGTTTGGTACATTTTTCTCTACTACATATACAAGTTCATATTCTAAAATTAATCAGATTCCAATTTTTAATTATAAACAGAATATAGGTGTGAATAGTTATTATGTTGAAGTTTCAGACATAATTGAAAATGTTTTAAATATGCCATGGAAATTATGCATTGGTCCCGATTACCTTCCAGCATTTCTGATTAAGCATTGTATATTTACCCTTGTGAAACCCATTCATTTCTTATTTAATCTATCGTTAAGCTCTGGGATTTTTCCATATATTTGGAAAACTAGTTATTTGGTACCTATATTCAAGTCTGGCAATAAGAATAATATTGAAAATTATCGAGCTGTCTGTAACCAATCAGCCTTACCTAAATTATTTGATTGCCTTGTTAATAAATTTTTAATGTGGGATTGTAAAGATTTACTTTACAAGTACTAATTTGGTACTTTATAGTCATTTTATTGCCGATTCAATGGAGCAGAAGAATCAGGTCGATGCCATCTACACAGACTTCTCCAAAGCCTTTGATAGAGTTAACCATGATCTACTTATTGCCAAACTACAAGGTTATGGATTTCGGGGTAAAGTGCTTGAGTGGATAAGTAGCTTTCTTATCGGTAGGACCCAGTATGTGAAATATGGGAATTGTCTATCTCAGTGTATATCAGTGACATCAGGAGTTCCTCAGGGGTCGCATATTGGACCTCTATTGTTTAATATGTTCGTAATAGATTTATCTTCAATTGTTAAAAACAGCAAGATTCTTATGTTTGCCGACGATCTTAAAATGTTTCGAGTAATTAAAAACGTAACTGATGCCACTCTGCTGCAAAATGATCTCAAATGCTTTGCCAGTTGGTGTGATGTAAACATGCTTTCCTTAAGTGTAAAAAAATGTTTTAAAATTAGTTTCTGTAGGACTAGACAACTTGTAAATTATTCTTATAATATAAACAATATATTGCTACAAGAACAAGGCGAGATCAAAGATTTGGGAATTTACTTTGACTCAAAATTAACTTTCAAGCACCACATTAACGATATTACAACTAAGGCCCTAAAAATGCTAGGATTTGTTCTTCGAAATATCAATCAGTTTTCAGTACAAACTTTAAAGTTGCTATATGTTAGTTTAGTCCGATCTATTTTGGAATACGGTTCACTTATTTGGTCTCCTTCATATAATATTGATATAAACAACATTGAGAAAGTACAAAACAAATTTTTAAGGGTATGCGCATATAAAATAGGTATCAATAGACAACAGTATACATATGAACAGATCCTTTCAATACTTAACATCTCATCATTACATCACAGAAGACTGAAAGCAGATTTGAGGTTCCTTTATAACATTTTGCATGGAAATATACAAATTCCAGAGTTATTAGACTTGATAAATTTTAATGTTAATACTAGAAGAACACATAATACTGGGATTTTCAACATTCCATTTCATAGTACAAATTATGGTTGTAACGAACCTATTACTAGGATTTTAAGACTGGCCAATCTTCATGGTAGTAGTTTAGAGTTATTTGGAATATCTACAGCAACCTTTAAAAGATCAATTAAACTTTTGAACATGTGAGTTTATATTTTACATTTTGTTTATAGTTATTATTTTGTTATCATCGTTTACTCTTTGTTAGAATTAATGTTATTTTCTTGTAAAAGTGGTACAACCGTAAATAAATAAATAAATAAATAACTCACCATTATCATCAATAAGCTTAGCATTTGCACCAGAAAACGTACCCACAGCATCTGCTGCAGCAAATGCCCCACTTGACCTTCCATCACTGATTGCGATACCTTTGCCACCCTCGATGATTGGCCACACTTCCTTTCCTGAAATTACTATCTTTTTTATCTTATTTTTCAAAACTTCCTCGCAATCTTTCACTCTATTTTACTTAATTACTAAAAAAATGATAGCTGTTTATTTTTTCTTGTATCATTAAAACTTCTATAGCTACTCATGCTGTTGTAGTTTGAGAGCAGTTCCCATAGGAAGGGTGTCATTCCAGTGCTTGACACTGGAATCCAGTTTTTGATCAAAAATGTTGCTATAGTGCACAATCAATTTTCCTGGATCCCAGTGTCTGGGCACTGGGATGACACCATAGGGGGCTACTTGGATGACAGGGGAGGGAGGCTGCTGGGATCCTGACAACCGTCATCCCGCTGCTTGTTAGCGGGATCTAGAGATACCGCGGCGGTATGACGTAGAGCTACGTGTTTAGGTTTAATGAATCCACTATATCTTTTACTTGAGAAAAAACATACTCTTTGCTTACACTGGTATCGATAATAAAGTCACTCATCTTCCTTTTCTTCTCAATAGATAACTGAACATCGGAGATTAGATTAAGCTTTTCTTTATCTATGTTGCGTTCGTTAAGTCTTTGAGCTTGCACAACGCTATCTGCATGAACAAAAACAATAAGGTCGCAATATAAATAAAATTTTGTTTCTAATAGAAGTGGCACATCTAAAACTAAAAGTTTTCTATCGATCTTTTTTTTCTTGGCAATAAAAAATTCTAATTCACGCAGCACAGCAGAGTGAACCAAAGATTGAAATTGTTTCCAATTTTCATCATAGGCTAAGAAATATTTAGACAGTACTGTTCTATCTATTTCACCATTTACTACCACTACAGGAAAAATTTTCTCTGCATAACTTATTATGCTTTTATCCACTTTATAAAGTTGGTGTACAACAGAATCAGCATCAAATACAACAGCACCAAACTCTTGAAAGTAATTAGCTACAAAGCTCTTTCCTACCCCAATTCCGCCTGTTAGACTTATAATCATATAACAAAATACATTCGACTTCTTTTGAAACTATAGCTAAGGTTTCTCTATATATATTAACTAGATTTTCTAGATCCCAGTGTCAAGCACATAACTATACGAACATTGCAATTTGTAGGTGGTGTCATCCCAGTCTGGGATCTAGCTTTTTGGTAATTTTATCGAAAATGTTTGCTCTTTTACAATCAATTTTCCTGGATCGAACTAGTCAAGGCACTGGGATGACACCCTACTTAACCGTCATACCGGCGCGGTATCTCTTAGCCACTAACACGTAGCGGGATGACGATTGTCGATAAATCTAAGTTACTTTAGCAACAGTTATTCTCCACTAAATTACTCTGAATTTTGGTTATATTATTTGCGGATTTCACTGCTGAAATCTCAAATTTTGAGCTTGTGTTCAAAAATGATTCAACTGACCTGCCAAAAAAATCGTACCTCCACCCCTTGAATAGTTTATCTATCTGCCCAGATATTGACCCGGTTAACTCATCTTTTAAAGAAACTAATTTCCTTGATATATTACTTTCTTTACATTTACTATCTAAAATAATTGAGAGTATATCGAATACAGATTTGTCATAATTATTCGGTAAGATGCTGTTTTGCTGCATCCAATTTTTTTCATTTTCATTAAAAATATTCACAAACTCTAGTAAATCTGCATCTTTTATATTTTTTGCATTCCTCTTGAGATCATCTAAAATCTCATCAACATGCTCTACATTTTTTTCAATAAAACCAGCTATTACAGCATTATTAATTACTTTATTACGATTCATATTATAGCGCTGTGCTAAGGTCTCTTGCCATTCACTAACTGCTTTAACAATTAATACCAATCTTGGATTTGCTTCATAATTAAATTTAATTCTCTTCCATGCATCTTTTGGACTATGTAAATACTTATTTATATTAACTATTGATTCCATCTCTTCTTGAAACCAACCCATCCTATTATTTTCTTCAAGTTTATTGCACAATATTTGGTATAAGTCATATAGGTGTACCACGTCGTTTATTGCATAGTCTAACTGATCCTCGGACAACGGACGCCTTAACCAATCTGAATTTTTAGCTTTAATTTTATCCAGCACTACTCCTTGATATTGCTCTACTACTTTTGAGTAACCAATAAAGTCATGATAATAATGACAAAACATAGCGGCAACTTGGGTATCAAAAATGGGAGTGGGAATACATTTAAACACAGTGAGTAAGGATTCTATATCCTGCCGGCAGCTATGAAACACTTTGGTTATCCCCTGATTTAGCATTATTTTCTTAATGAATGATAAATCAATTTCTGGCACTAATGCGTCTACAATAAAACTCTTCTCTCCGTAAGAAATTTGAATTAACGATAATTTTGGGTAGTAAGTTAAATTATTTCTAATGAACTCCCTGTCAACTGCTATAAATTTCAGCTTTTTTGCTATTAATTCTTCACACGTATCTTCCAGCTCTGATGTTGTACTAATTAGCATATATTTTTCACTTGGTGGTTCTACTTTATCTGACCTTACCCAGAAAAAGTAGAGAGAAAGTTTTTGTCATGAGAATGATGCATCAAATTGTGCAGGAATGCAATAATTAATAGTAGAATGCCTACGTTGTTTGTTATAAAAGATTTCTATGTATTCAAATATGGCAGTTCTGGTTTGTTGAGCGAGAATAAGCAGCTCCCTTTTGAGTGAACTTTTCTGCAACAGAGTTATCGTAACAACATCCCTTATGGCTCATGCTGGAAATGATGTTTTTTGTATTCAATAGAAATTGGTAATTTTGAGAGGTATACTGTGACCCTTGATTGCTATGTAACAGCAGATTTTTATCGGGTTTGCGCTTATTAACGGCCATCAATAAAGTCAATAAAGTCAATAGTTAAATTGCAAGATTTCGGTTATAATTTACTGTGTATAGAAGGTGCTCTTAAATTATGCTAAAAATCGCTATAGTAGGCCTACCAAATGCTGGTAAATCAACTCTTTTTAATAGATTGGTGGGAAGAAAAGCAGCGGTAGTCAGCAATATTCCAGGAGTCACACGAGATAGAAGAGAAGGAATAGGCAGAATTAGCGATTTGGAGTTTAAAGTTATAGATACAGGAGGATGGAACGACCAAACTAATTTTTCACTACAAGTTATTGAACAAATCGAATTTTCTTTATTGAGTACAGATATAATTTTCTTTCTTGTTAATGCAAAAGTGCAAAGTGAGCGAAACAAAGAATTTGCAAAGTGGCTGAAGAGAAAAATAAATAAACCTGTGATACTGATAGCAAATAAATGCGAGAGTCATAAGTCTGAAAATGTTGATTATTTGCAGTTTTTTTATTTTCTTGGCCCGGTATACATCTCAGCTGAACATAACCTTGGCATGGTTGATCTTTATGATGCGTTGGCTAGTGTTATTGAAAATATCAGTGCAAATAGTCCTCCTTTCGGTGTCATTCCAGTGCTTGACACTGGAATCCAGAAAAAAAATAGAATGGATCCCAGTGTCAAGCACTGGGATGACAATAAGAGCTCTAATGAGTCCGGTAAATTAAGAATTTTGATAATCGGTCGCCCAAACGTAGGCAAGTCAACTTCTTTAAATGGTTTACTTGCAGAAAACAGACTAATAACAAGTTCAGAGCCAGGCACCACACGTGATTCTGTAGATATTGTATATGATCATAATGGAGAGTTAATTACTCTAATTGACACTGCCGGAATCCGCAGAAAGGCGAATGTTATAGATAGCTTAGAATCAAGATTTGTTGAAAAAAGCTTAGAATCAATCAAGCGCTCTCATGTGGTAGTTTTAATGCTAGACTCCCTGCTTGGTATTGAGCAGCAGGATTTATCAATTGGTGAAGCTGCAATTAAGGGAGGGAAAGGGATTATTGTTGTTTTAAATAAGTGGGATTTAATAGGTAAGGATGACAGAAGTAAGTTAATAAAATTTGTCAAACAATAGGAAGTGACTCGGTTATTCTTGGAAGTGCCAACTATAACAGTTTCTGCGTAAAAAGGCATGCGCTGCGGTGATGTGATAGATAAGTGTCTTGAAGTGAGTGAATTTTTGAACAAGAAAGTCAGCACTGCAAAACTGAATAAGTGGCTAATTAATGCTTTAGATAGGCACTCTCATCCGCTTGTAAAAGGCAAAGCAGTTAAAATGAAGTATATCGCTCAAATTGGTACTAAACCTCCAGCTTTTTCTTTGATATGTAACATACCTGAAAGTATTGATGAAAGTTATAAACGCTATTTAATTAATGACCTTACCTTGAAAAAAAATAAAAATCCCTATGCAAAATGAATACTCTGCTTTATACTTTCAGAGGTAATTTACTTAAAGTCGTGTGTAATAACTTCAGAATTCCTACAATCTTTCTGCTATTAAGTGCTTTTGCTCTAATTTTTGCATATGTGCTAGAATATTTTTTCAACATGCTGCCATGCAAGTTATGTACATACGAGCGGGTAGTTTACTATGCAGGGTTACTTGCAGTAGTATGCATGCTTAAAGACAACAAAATTCTAATCTATGCAATGTTTTGCAGTTATCTCGTAGGTGCAATAATATCTTTTTATCATGTAGGCCTTGAACTCCACTTATTTCATGATGTTTTAGGTTGTACAGAGCAAGCAAGTGGTAACGTTAGTATAGAAGAGCTCAGAAATAATCTACTAAACCCTAATTACTCTCCATCTTGTGACAGACCTCATTATGTTCTAGGTGTTTCTTTAGCAACATGGAATTTAATTTATCTCATAGTAGCTCTGTTCGTATCAGGTAAGGTGTATTGTGGAGAAAGGAAGAAATCTAAATAATTTAAGGTACAGCAACAATCGGTTCTTGCAAAAGGCAATTAGAGTAGATCATGCTGGAGAATATGGAGCTATTTGCATTTATTCTGGTCAAAAAGGAGCAGGAAAAAAAGCATTTTCACTATTTTAATGAGAAAATCAAAGAGCAAAAAGTTCGTCCTACTGTTTTGTTGCCAGTTTGGCGTGTGTTAGGAGTGTCACTTGGCGTTGCAACTGCCATTATGGGCAAAAAAGCTGCTATGACTTGCACTGCTGCAGTTGAAGAAGTTATAGGGGAGCACTACAAAGAGCAAGTTTCACATTTAGAAGATGGGGAATTAAGAGAGACTATAAGTAAATTCCGCGATGAGGAGCTAGAACACAGAGATATTGCAATTCAGCACAATGCTGAAAGCGCATTTGGCTACAACATTTTATCTTCATTCATAAAAACAGGCTGCAAAACTGCTATTTACTTGTCCAAGTTAATTTAACTAAGCAGCTTTCTTAAATTGTTTTTAATGTTATGATGACAACAGAAACCAGGAAGAAATTCAATTGTAACAATTATTTTATAACTATATTTACATATCACCATTATTAATAAATAATTAGTATTTGTAAATTAACTACATTTAAAGTATAGAACGTAAAGGAGGCAAAAGTGCGTTTTAATTTAGAACCAGGAGATACTGCTTGTGATAGTAGAAGTAAGCTCGTAGCTGTCAAAATAAATAACGAAGAAAGAATTAACTTACCTTTCACATCTTACTTTTTCGATAAGGATCATTTTGTCATATCTAACTTTAGACACAATCCGATGAACAGCATACTAACCAATTTATCTCAAGGACTACAATTAAAGCTGGAAAAAGCAGGAGATGATTATAATCTAGCTTTGGTTAATGATTCAGGTCAATATTATTACTTCTATTACCATGATCCAAACACTGTAAAAATTGCTACTTTCGATTCCATACCTAGCAATTTCATAGAATATCGAGGTCATGAGTACATTTACTCTTATACTAACGAATGTTCAATCAACCTTGTACCGTTAATAAAGAGTAAGGTCCTGATAGATCCAAAAGATATAATGAGTAGTGAAGACATAAATCTTATTTTAAAAGAACTTGAAAGTTCACCTGATAAAAGGCTTAGAATAAGCGCTGGAGAAAATTTTTTAATATCGCACAATTACAAGAGTGTCAAAATATATAATCCCTCTAATAATTCTATAGGAATATTGAACAATATTGCTGCTAGTTTTAATAATGAAAAGCTGCTGTTATCCTCTAGAAATGCTACAGTTGTAACAGATGAGTTTGGCACTAATCTTAAAAGAACTAACCCCCGCTTTAGAATAAAAAGATTAAATAACGACAATTATGTTGGATGCATATTAAGTGAATATGGTAAATGTGAGAGATTTTATGCTCTGACACCTGAGAGCTTTGAACAAGACGAGCATCTTCTCTTAGATGACTATGAGGATGACTCACCAAGTTATTCCTTACACCCTTATTACTACTATTTACATGGTCTGGAGGTTAGCATGAATCATAAAAAAATTAAAGATTTAGAAAAGAAAATTGAGAATCTACAGCTACGTATGGAGTCAGTGGTAGCAATGCTTGGACCTCCTGGGCCAAGAGGTTTGCCAGGTCAAAGAGGCGAACTAGGACCACGTGGTCTTGATGGGCTGCTAGGCATACCTGGAGAAAAAGGAGAAAAGGGCCAAGAAGGCGGGTTTTATGCAGTCTCAGAACTAACAGGAAAGCCAGGTCCTAAAGGGGATCAAGGTCATCCAGGTCTAAACGGGTTGCCTGGAGAGAAAGGTGACAAGGCTGATCAAGGTTATTTGGGTTACGGCTATCCAAGCCAAAAGGGTGAGCCAGGTGCACCTGGCTTACCAGGACTAGATGGAATGCCTGGAGGACCAAAAGGTGAAAAAGGAGAAGCTGGTGGCCCACAAGGTCCAAAGGGAGAAAAGGGAATGCCAGGGTTGAGTATAACGAGTCCAAAAGGAGATCGTGGAGAATCGGGATTGAAAGGATCAAGTGGAGCGAAGGGTGATCAAGGGCCTAAAGGCAAACAAGGTGATTTAGGGCTTAAAGGCCCACAAGGCCCAAGTGGAGCAAAAGGAGAGAAAGGTAATGAAGGTAGTAGTAGTCCTAAAGGGCTGAGAGGTTGGAAAGGTGAATCTGGTTTGCAAGGTAAAGAAGGAGCGCAAGGTAAAGCTGGTAAAGATGGAACCCCGGGTTCTAAAGGAGCAGATGGAGCTCCTGGTAAAGATGGATTGCCAGGAATGCCTGGATCAAAAGGTGACCAAGGAAATGCAGGTCCAAGAGGCCCTCAAGGAAATAAAGGTGATCAAGGCTTAGTAGGTCCAGAAGGTTTCAATGGAGATAAAGGAGAACAGGGTATACAAGGTCCTAGAGGTTTCAAGGGCCTCTCTGGTTCAAGAGGCGCAAAGGGTGAACAAGGGCATAGTGGCATGGATGCAAATCCTGAAGAAGCTGCAGATAAGCTAGTCACTACTAGAGCCACTGGGTTTAAGGAGATGATGCTTAACTTCACTGATTCCAGTGGAAAAATGTTAATGGAAGAACTTGCAGGCAGTTCAAGTCTGCATACTGGGGTTGCACAAAAATTAATTGACAATGAAACCATTGCGAATAAAGTACTTGAATATCGTGATAAAGGTGGAAATTTACTGCTAGAGCAACAGATTATAGGAAGACTTTATGATGAAAATATTCACCAAGGAATAGCTAATAAACTAATTGATAACAGAGCTCAAGAGTTAGCAGACGCGTTACTAAGTAGTGCTGACAATGATACATTGGTAGAGAAACTTGCAAACAGTACTGAGCTAATAAAAAGCATTTCAGAAGAATTAAAGCAAAATCCAGGAAAAGTTCAAAGACCAAAAGGTGATAAGGGAGCAGATGGAGCGCCAGGAATACCTGGAGAAAAAGGTGATCAGGGAGACATAGGTCCTAAAGGCGATATGGGTGATAAAGGAGATACCGGAGCGCCGGGTACAGATGGATTAAAAGGTGACAAAGGAGTAGATGGATTACCAGGGATGCCTGGAATAAAAGGTGATCTTGGTCTCAAGGGAGATAGAGGTGAAATTGGAGCACCAGGAATGGATGGATTTCCAGGTCTACAAGGCTTTAATGGCATGCAAGGAGAAAAAGGTGCTCAGGGTCTAAAAGGGGATAAAGGTGGATTTGGAATTGTAGGAACCCCAGAGCAACCAGGATTAGATGGACTACCTGGAGAAAAGGGAAATAAAGGAGACATAGGTCCAAAAGGTTTAATCGGCGATAAAGGTGATACAGGAGAGCAAGGTCTTCCAGGTCCAAAAGGTGACCAAGGAGACACAGGTCCAATAGGTCCGCAAGGCTTGAATGGTACACAAGGTGTACAAGGACAAAAAGGTGATCAAGGAATACAAGGTCCTAAAGGTGATAAAGGAGATTCAGGTCCAGTAGGTCCTCAAAGAGTAGATGGTGCTCCAGGTGTGTCTGGTAATAAAGGGGATGCTGGTCCAAAAGGCGATATGAGTGATAAAGGAGATACCGGAGCGCCTGGTACAGATGGATTAAAAGGTGACAAAGGAGTAGATGGATTAACAGGAATGCCTGGAATAAAAGGTGAGCCAGGTCTGAGGGGCTTCAATGGTACACAAGGTCTTCCAGGTGCCAAGGGTGAGCCAGGCATAGGCGGATTGAAAGGAGATACAGGTTCAGTAGGTCCTATAGGAATAGATGGAACTCCTGGAAGCAAGGGTGAAAAAGGAGATTTAGGTCCAAAAGGTCCAAAGGGAAAAGATGGGGTAGGTGCTGCGGTGGCTGATCAGTTTCTTAGCGAAATAAATAAAACAAAAATTGAAATTCAGAATGCTAAAAAGGCAGCAGAAGATGCTAAAAGTGCTTCTGAAATCTTCGCCAAAGAAGCTGAAGGTTTTAAAGAAGAGGCTGACAATTTTGCTGATAAAGCATTTCAATCAGAAAAAAATACTCAAGCATTGCATAGTCAGATAAAGAATATATTTTGTAAAACAAAACCTACAGATCAAGTTTGTACTGTACGTAGAAAGACGAGGGAAATTGAAAAATTAAATAATCCACCAGTAACAAGTGGAGCAAGTAGGCCAACTTCATTTATATCTCAAGTAATAAATTTCTTTTATCCTTCTGTAAAACAAGATGAATATAAAATAGAGAATAAAATACAAGAGCTTAATCAAGTGGCAAAAATAATAGATGCAGCAGATATTGTTATGAGATTTGAAAAAGTATTAGAAGAAACAGCTTCAAAATGCGGCATTCCAAAGAAAAGCCTAAATTTTGATCCAGTAAAACTACAGTCAACCATTCTAGATAGGTCATTATTTAATGATGATAGTCGTAACGAGCTGTTAAAACTCTTATATTTATCTGCAAAAAAATCATGTCCAAATTATAAACAAACTGATAGATTTTTGGCTACTTTCAAAGATCGTATGGAAAGAACATTAGAAAACAATGAGCAACAAAGGGGGTTTGTTAATATTGAGAAAACAGCAACAGATAACGAGCAGCCAAGGAGTTTGATGAGCGATGTTACTCCCCCAAGTAGTTTCAAGGCGATTGATCTGAAGGCTGTTAATTGTTTAAGGTAATAGTATGGGAAATGTATTTAGAATAGATAATAAAGATCCGCTCTATAACAAGCTGATTAAACTTCCTACTGCATATTACAGATTAGAGTTTAATAACAACAAGTATACTATTCGTTCACACATTGGTACGGCTGAGTTGGGTGATACTATTAGTGATTTAAAGTTACAGAAGCTGGGTGATGAAATAGTTTTTTATAAGGGAAAATCACCTCTGAAAGTGAAAAATGAAAATGGTGAAGAAGAGAACCTTATTATAGAACAAGAAGCTATCATAAGTGAAAATAGTGACGATATTGTAAAAGGGTTTGGATCAAACCCAATAAAGATTTTGCTTTACCACATAAAAGATAGTCCATATTTTGGTGCCAAATTACTCATTTCTAGAAACAGTACAACAACTGGAGTACTAAACTTCATCAATTTTAATGATGAAAATGATCCAATACTACAACAGATCAAAGGAGAAGAAGGTGGACTTTATTTTACAATAGAAGATAATAATATCTACATATCAGACAAAAATGGAGAGTGTCTTCCAGTGTGTGAAGATGGCAGCTGCTATAAGTATCAATACACAAAAGATGAATGTAATGTATTAACAATAAGTGATGTATCAACAATAATATATAGCTTAAAGCAGAAATTTACTTTGCAAAAAGGAGAAGAATTATCGACTAATATCTATGAAGCAAATATTGTCTTGAATGGTAAGCCCATAGCTACTTTACCAAAAATAGGTTACTACATGCTCGATGATCAATTGATTATGCATAATCATCATAATCATGTTACACAAGAGAAGGTAGTTATCCCAAGAGATTTTCACTATTTAAAAGTTATTAAATTTAATGATGATGATTGTAAATTAACGTTTTGTAATTTTTTAGGTAATGAATTCTTTGAATACAAAAAATACGATCCCCAGTATTCGAACGTTTCAGATGAATATAAATTCATCAGTTTAAATTGTGTAAAAAAAGAATATAATCCAAATCTCAGCGAGTTATTTAGTCATCGACCATCGTTTTTTATTACAGAAGAATCTCCTGAACCAGGCTCTCCAGGTCACTATTCAGTTGCCGTGTTCGAATTCATAAGTGGTAAAAAAGGTAGGAAAATGGCTACATTAATTGATGAATTTGGTTATTTTGACAAAGATAATAAGTTTTACTATTGCGATTATCATAAAAAAACGGAATATGATACTTATGATTCTTCTGAGATTAATCTAAAAGAAATGTATAAATGGACAGATGAAAGTAGCGAGTTTTATTTTGCAAAAGATGATAGTATAGTTCTTCATACTATTCCAGAATTATTTTAACCATACTACAGGTGGAAAAAATCAAACAATATTTTTGAGCGGTTGGTATAATATTTAGTCAATTTAGATGATCTTAGCTACAAAAGTATTTTTTACCTCATTTGTTTTTGGGTTTATTCTTTTTCCCTATTTTATAAAGCTTCTAAAAAAAATAAGTAAAGATGGGCAACCAATTAGATCATGAGGACCAGAAAGTCATTTAATAACAAAAAAGAATATACCACCTATGGGCGGAATAATAATACTGATTTCTTCTTTATTACCAATTTTACTCTGGGCTCAGTTAACACCAGAAATCTTGCTGCTGATATTGACAA
Source organism: Octodonta nipae (assembly GCA_034190945.1). Classification (NCBI taxonomy): domain Eukaryota; kingdom Metazoa; phylum Arthropoda; class Insecta; order Coleoptera; family Chrysomelidae; genus Octodonta; species Octodonta nipae. The sequence goes on from CM067217.1 coordinate 99,554,694, forward strand.
CTCTATTTTTTGCTCTACTTGAATTTATTGATGATTATTTAAAATTGAAGACAAATCACTATCGAGGTTTAAGCGCAAAAACCAAAATACTTATTCAGTTTATTGTTGCTCTGGTTGGTGTGTTTATACTTAAGCTATACTCTGCTGAAGGTTTTACAAAAATGTCCCTATTTAAAGGAGTAATAATTGATTTTGGCTATCTATATGTCCCATTCACTGCGTTTGTAATTGTCGGCTCTGCTAATGCTGTGAATCTCACAGATGGTTTGGACGGCCTTGCTGCAACTCAAGTCATCACTTCCTTTGCTTTTTTGGGGCTAATTGCATATATAACTCAAGCAGATATGAATATTACTTTATTCTGCATTGCATTTATAGGAGCTATTTTAAGTTTCTTGTGGTTTAACACACATCCAGCAAAAATATTTATGGGTGATGTTGGTATCTTGTCGGTAGGTGCAGCTTTAGGGTTAACTAGTGTCCTAATTAAAACAGAAATGCTTTTTGCCGTTATTGGAATAATCTTTGTAATAGAGACTCTATCTGTTATTATTCAGATATCATATTTTAAATATACAAAGTTTAAATATGGAGAAGGAAAGAGTTTTTCTTATGGCACCAATACATCATCACTTTGAGAAGAAGGGATGGTCAGAAAATGCAATCGTTATGAAATTTTGGATAATTTCTATTATCTGTTCAGTTTTTGCTATAACTTTTTTATTTTTTTCTTATTACAAAACCTCTGAAATACCCAGACTTTACATTAGAAAATAATTTATCAGGAGTGATAGCAGGAGTGGATGAAGTTGGAAGAGGTCCGCTAGCTGGTCCAGTAATATCCGCAGCCGTAGTGTTTATTGATAGAAATACAATTATTGATGGAATCAACGACTCAAAAAAGTTGACTTCTCAATGTAGGCAAGTCCTATATGAAAAAATAACATCCGTTGCGAAATTTGGTATAGAAATGGCAAGCGTAGAAGAAATAAATTCATACAATATCTTGCAAGCAACAAAACTTTCAATGAAACGTGCGTTGATAGACTTGGACCTAGAATTAGATTATGTGCTAGTTGATGGTAATCAACCACCTGAAGTAAAATGGCAAGTGAAATCCATAGTAAATGGTGATAATTTGAGTACATCAATTGCAGCAGCTTCAATCATTGCAAAAGTTACGAGAGATCGGCTTATGCGAGAATTACACAATAAGCATCCTGAATATAATTGGTATAAAAATAAAGGATATGGAACAAAAGAACACCTTAACGCTATTGGCCTTTATGGAATTACAGAACATCATAGAAAAAACTTTGCACCCATATCTCAGGCATTATAGCCTTTAATCACTCACCCTTTTTTGTAAGGTATGTTTTCATTAAATAGGCAAACTGTACTCGATCCATTCCTTAAGGTAAACACTGAACTTACCCTTTCGATTATCAGGTAGTTGTCAGTTGTACGGAAGTTTACTAAAGACCTTAATTGGTATTATTGGCTTTAACGTGCGAGATGGAATAATTAAAATTTAAGCCCTTCTTTACAACTTCAATGTCGTTTATATCAGGAATAATGGTATGACTAGCTTGTTCGAAGATATCGCCGTTATTTGTTGTGTAAATCTCATCACTGCTAAATAGTGGATAAAGAAACCTTACTTCATATGCTAATTTTGGATCATCTAGTCCAGTTGCTTCTTCAGCATGAAGTTCAAAGTAATAAATAGTATCGGCAATATCATCTATAGGCTTAATAAATAATCTGTTACCTTGAGGAAGGAGTTGCCAACCAGTTGAATCACCCATTGAAAGGTTTTGTATTACCTCCCCTGGTTCAAACAATATGCTGGATTGATAACCATAAAAACCCGTATACTTATGTATAGCTTGTGGATTATAATTTATTACCTTTATGTGATTATCTCCAGCTATTGAACGTGGCTCCTGTTTTGCAAGTGCATCACTACCACAGAGGAATAACAGTACGGCGAACAGTAAACCAATCATAATATCAAAATAAATTAATCTTCATTTTATCATTGATAGACATGCACTGCAACTGTTAAGGCACTTTCTATACTATAAACTCCAAAGCAAGCGGTAGAAAAGGCAAGAAATAAGGCAAACTCCTTAAATACTTTAGAACTACAGGAGGCTTTACCTGAACGGATATACTTGGAATCCTGCCATTTTCACTTTGTAAACATACCAAGAATTCTGTCCATTATTCCACCCATATTTGCTTCACCTTGAGTATACTCTATTTTACCACCATGCAAGATTAGTTTAATATCTGAACCAGATGATATATTAACAAATTTACTGCCAACAACTCCACTGCTAGTGATCAGAGCTGAACTATCAATTGGCAATTTTATGTCTCTGCTTATACACATATCGATTCGTGCTACGTAGGTAGCTTTGTCAAGTGACACACCAGTTATGCTTCCAACGTCCACACCAGAGATCCTGACACTATCACCAACTCCTATACCGTTAGCGTTAGCAAAAAGACCATATATTTTATAGCAATCCTTATAGTTTTTCTTTATGTAAGATAGCTTATCAATAGCAAAGAAAATTAGAAAAATAGTGAAAATTAATACAAATAATCCAGCGGTTATTTCAAGTATATTTGACCTTCGCATCTTTAGTTATCAGGTTATAGTAATTTTTCACTTTTTGGTTTGGATAGTATGCATCTTTTGTACCCGTTAAATTAGGAGTATGTTTTACTTTTCTTTTTTATTATTAACTGGTACTACATTATCAGTATAGTGAAGCCATATATGCCACTGTGGAGGCACTGTTGTAGGCTCAGAGACACTGCTATATATAACCCACCTTTTCCCTTTACTTGATTCATAGTAAGAATTTCCATTTTCATCTCTTCTTACAAATTTATCTTCTCTTCGTAATAGGCGTTTTATTGCGTTACAAATTTTAGATAACATAAGAGTATTAAAACAAAAAGTATTATATATACTAATACTTTAACGATATATTAACAACAATTTAGTGCAATTACCAATTTTACAAGTTATTATACCAATAATTGCATCAATGTTTTGCTTTCTTACCAAGAAACACAAGGTGTCTTGGTTTATTTCTTTTATTGCAACAACAATCACTCTTATCATTTCATCGATACTACTCGTTAAAACACATAAAGGCGAGATTATAACTTATCACCTTGGAAATTGGGCTCCTCCGCATGGAATAGAGTTAAGAATCGACGTGTTAAACTCCTTAATTCTAACCCTAGTGAATTTTATAGCGCTGATTAGTGTGATTTATAGCTTTTATATTAACGAAAAAGAGATTAGCAAAAACAAAATCACTGGTTTTTACTCTCTATTTCTACTGTGCTTAAGCGTACTGCTCGGGATTCTAGTAACAAACGACATATTTAACCTTTACGTTTTCTTGGAAATTTCATCTCTTTCTTCTTATGTATTAGTTTCAATGGGAAGGGATAAAAAAGCCTTGGTTGCAGCATTTGAATATCTAATTAGTGGAACAATAGGCGCAACATTTTATTTATTTGGCATCGGGCTCTTGTATTCAATGACTGGAACACTCAATATGTCTGACATGGCTGAAAGAATAGTTCCATTATACGATAACAACATCATAAAACTTGGCACATTGTTCATTTTTGTTGGTCTCTCAATTAAAATGGCACTGTTTCCATTAAGCAGGTGGCTGATTAATGCATATAGTGAGGCGCCAAGTTTCATTAGCATATTCTTTTCAGGCACAGTGACAAAAGTGATGATATATGTTTTCATTAGGATCTTCTATACTGTTTTCCATCAGAATTTCTTCTTATTTAAACCATCACTAAGCAACGTGATAATTATCCTCGCACTTTGCGCTGTTATATTTGGGTCAATATCTGCAATAACTGCAAAAGATATAAGAAGACTGCTTGCTCACTCTAGTATTAGCCAAATTGGTTATATAATTTTAGCACTGAGTTTTAACTCAAAAACAGGTGTATTTGCAGCAATTCTTCACATAGTAAACCACAGCATAATAAAAACATCTTTATTTATGGCTGCAGGATGTATTTCTTACAAATTTGATACAACAAAAATAGAGAATTTATCGGGACTCAAGAAATCAATGCCTTATACAGCACTTGCGTTCACTCTACTCAGTTTAGCATTAATCGGTGTGCCGCTAACAAATGGCTTTGTAAGCAAATGGTATATAATGAAAGCAGTTATGGAATTTCGCGCGTGGATTTCCCTGATAGCTTTTGCTGCCGGTTCTTTTCTTGCACTATTATATATGTGGAAGATGGTAGAGAAAATGTATTTTGAAAATGATGCAACGTCATGCACTAGAATGACACTAGGCAAAATTAATGATGTGCCATTTCCTATGCTTTTCTGTTTATTGTTTATGGCAGCTTTAACAGTAGTAACTGGAATATATAGCACTCCAATTCGGTTAGTAGTTGAGAAGTTGGTTTTTTGATTTTTATCTTTGTTTCATATTTTACTATACTTTAAGGTTATAAGTGTGGATAGGCTGAAGAAGATTCATTGGTTATTAGTCATTAACGTGATAGCTCTGTTTTGCGTTGGCATTGCTGTTCAATACTCTTCTGCTGGAGGAAAGTGGGTACCATTTGCAATTCACCAAATAGTCATATTTTCCTTCTTTTTCCTACTCGCTATAGCTATGTCATTCATAGAGCTAGATTTTTATGTGAAGTACGCCTACTTTTTTTATATAGCAGCAGCGATTTCACTATTAGCAGTAAATTTTTTTGGCTCACACATAATGGGTGCGACGAGGTGGATAAGAATTGGATCAATTAGTTTGCAACCATCAGATTTTGCAAAAGTGGGCTTAATACTTGCACTTGCTCGTTATTTTGATAAGCAGAGTGTGTATAAAATGATGGAATTTAAAAGATTGCTTAAGGCGGTAATAATTATTTTCTTGCCCGTATTCTTGGTGTTAAAACAACCTAATTTAGGCACAGCTGTAATAATGTTACTTATAGGGATGTCAATTATATTCAAAGCAATAATAAAAAGATCTCATTCAGTAATATGTGGAACTCTTGGCATTTTTGCAGTACCGGCTATTTGGCCTTTTTTACGTCCTTATCACAAGCAAAGGATATTGTCGTTTTTGGATTCATCAGTGGATCCACTTGGAATAGGTTATAATGCGCAGCAATCTCAGATAGCTATTGGTTCAGAAGGTTTGCTTGGTAAGGGCTTTGTTAACGGAAGTCAAACTCAACTGGGATTTTTGCCGGAGAAACGTACAGATTTTGCTTTTGCAGTGCTGAGTGAGGAATGGGGATTTTTAGGTAGCATGGCTTTAATTTTGCTTTATACCTCATTACTTGGCATAATTTTCTCTATCGCTTATAGGTCGAAAAATTATTTTTCTAAGTCGGTATCTATCGGCATTTTCGCCTTTTTTAGTGCTCATTTCTTTATAAACATCGGAATGACAATGGGCCTCTTACCTGTGATAGGCGACCCATTGCCATTTCTGTCCTATGGAGGAAGTACAACTGCTGCAAGCTTAATATGCATAGGATTATTGCTGGCAATAAAAGCAGATGAACAACAAAATGCTTGTATTTTACCTATGCTAAAGTAAAATTAAATTTTACTTAACAGTTTTTATGCTAGATGAAATGCGTGAGGAGTGTGGAGTATTTGGCATAAGTTGCAACCAAAGTGCTGCTTTTAACTCTATACTTGCTCTCCACGCTTTGCAGCATAGAGGTCAAGAGTCTTTTGGCGTAGTAACCAGTAACAACGATAAGCTGCACTCTTATCACTTTCAAGGTCAAGTGAGCAGCGTATTTGATGATATACATGAAATAAAGAAATCCTTACCTGGAGATTGTGCAATAGGTCACGTTCGATACTCAACAAGTGGTAATAAGTTTGGAGTGCAGCCCATGCTTGGCAAAAGTGGCAAATTTGGGGATTTTGCCATAGCACATAATGGTAATTTAATTAATATTTCTCCAATACGCGAACAATTAATTAAACAAGAGTGCGTTTTTCAGTCAGATATTGATACAGAAGTAGTAGTGCATCTGACAGCAAGCGATGAAAAAGATAGCTTCTTAGAGAGTTTTATATATGCATTAAAGCAAATACAAGGTGCTTATTCTTTTGTGGCAATCAATCAAAAAGTAGTTATTGGAATACGTGATTCATCTGGAATCAGGCCTCTTGTTTTAGGAAAGTTAAACGGTTCTTACGTTCTTGCATCTGAAACTTGTGCTCTTGATATAATAAATGCAGAGTTTGTTAGAGAAATAGAACCAGGCGAATTAGTTACCATCAGTTCGGATAGTAAGATAGCCTCAATGTTTCCTTTCCCACAGCAAAAATCAAGTTTTTGTATTTTTGAATACGTTTATTTTTCAAGACCAGACAGCATTATGAAGAATAGGTCTATATACGATACAAGAAAAGAAATAGGAAGAATACTTGCGAAGGAAAGTCCACCAAAAAACAATGTAGATATGGTTGTACCAATACCTGATTCTAGAATACCTGCAGCTATTGGATATGCAAAGCATTCAGGGTTACCTATGGAACTGGGAATAATTCGTAATCATTACATAGGAAGAACTTTTATACAACCAACCGCTGAAGTACGTAAAGTTAGAATAAAATTAAAATTCAATGCTAATAAGCACATTTTGAAAGGTAAAAACATAATTTTAATAGATGATAGTATAGTGCGTGGTAGTACGTTAACAAATATAATAGTTATGTTAAAGGATGCAGGAGTAAAAGAGATTCACCTCAAAATTTCAAGCCCACCAATTAAGCATTCTTGTTTTTATGGAATAGATACGCCAGAGTGCAAAGATTTAATTGCTGCAAATAAATCTGTAGAGGAAATTAAGGAAGTTATAGGAGTAGATAGCCTAGCCTTCTTGAGTATTGATGGATTATATCAGGCTGTTAAAGGAGAAGTGCGTAACAATGCTACACCACAATATTGTGATGCTTGTTTCACTGGTGATTATCCAATTGGCAAATAGTCTACGCAAGATCTTAAGTTTTTAAACCGCCAAAATTTCTCTTGGCCTTTACTAATTCCGATTCTCGGAGTGCACACATAATCTGGTTTGAGGTGAGATTGATAAACACAAAATTCGTGGCTTATAGTAAGGTCCCGTTTGTTATGTTCTTTTGTAATGTTTAATCTTTTACACAATATTCCTGGCCCACCTAAATTTGCTTCAAGCGGTTCAATGAGCTTTAATCCTCGTATTAACACTGCTGTTGGGAACCCTTCTGCTTCTGTTACAATATTTAAACAGTAATACATTCCATATATAAAATACACATATGAAAACCCCGGCATACCAAACATTACTGAGGTTCGATTAGTATAGCCTCTTGCCGCGTGACAAGCTGGGTCATTCATTCCTATATAGGCTTCAACTTCGGTTATTATTCCACTAAAGTTAGAAAATTTGAGGACTTTTCCCAATAACTCTCCAGCTACAGTTAAGGTCGGCCGCTCGTAGAAATTTCTTGGTAGTATTATGTTGCTCATTATAAGAGTATAAGTTACTTGCAGGTGCAAGCAACTTATACTAATTATTACTTTTGTTTTTTCTTACTTCATTTGAGCAGCAGGAGCTTGATGCTTTTGTGTTGTGCTCTCTGTTACATCTGTTGAAGGTTGCTCCAAAAATTTTACTTCTTCAGAGCTTTGTTGTAATTGTGTTTGTGGCAATTGTGATGCTAATGCTTCATGTAAAGGCTTTGCTTCATATTGCCTTCCTACTTTTACTTCTTTATGTGCAGCTAATTGCTCCATAGTAACACCATTACCCTCAATAAGTTTTATAGAACCATTATCGTGAATGCTAATTTTAATATTACATTCCTTTCCTTCAACATACCACTTCAGAGTCATCTCATATGACACATTTGCCACTTCGTAAATTTTTGTTCCATGCTCGTCAATTCGGAGACGTATCACTCTTTTTTCGCTTGGAGGTAGTAACAATGTAAATGCTTTTGCGTTACATTGTTTGCCCACATCACTATTTAAAAATTTAGCTATATTTATTCCTTCTTGTATATTGTCTAGCATAACTCTTACAGTAAGTTCAGGCTTACCTGGCTTTCTACCTGTTCTAAGACTTGCTGCTTTATAGTGAGGAAAATATTTCTTTGCTTCACTAATAACTTCTTCAAGAACTTTGCCTACAACATACTTACCCCTATGCTCATTTTGTTCTTCTTTGTCAGTTTTAGCAGCAGAAAAGAATTTACGTCTTGTTTCTTCATCATCAAGATCTATAACTTTACTATGGTCACGTGTATCTTTAGTACCTGTAAACGGCTTCTCGCCTGGTGCAAGTTTGGGCGCACTATCAGAAAGTCCTTTTTCTACTGCATAAGAGTCATCGCTTACACTTTGATCAGGAGAAGTTTCAATTGTTGATTTAGGTACATTTTTAGTATCCGAAATCGAATTATTATCAGAAGGATTGATATTCAGATTAGGAGAAGTTTTAATTTGAACTACAGTTTCAGTGCTATTTAACATATATGCCTCCATTATTATAATATACAAACGTCAGCATACAAACACCATTCCAACTAGTCAATATAAATTATGATGTTTAATGTTGAAAGCTCAAATACTCCTTTGCTTGATCGGTTAGAACGCGTCCTCTTGGTGTGCGCTTTACAAAACTAATTTTGATTAAATAAGGTTCTACTGTTTCTTCGATATTGCCGGCATCTTCAGATAGCGCAATAGATATAGTGTCAATCCCAACAGGGCCTGAAGTGTTGAATAAAAATCTTAGATAATACATAAGTTTATTGAGTCCCATTTTGTCTACACCCAATTTTAGCAATACAGAATCAGCAACTTCATAAGTGATTTTTTTATCATCTTTCACTTCAACAAAATCCCTTATTCTCCTCAGTAATCTCAAAGCAATTCTTGGAGTGCCACGTGCACGGCAGGCAATTTCCCGTGCTGCATTTTCTTCAATTTCAGTAGAAAGACCTCTTGCGCCTCTTTTTATAAAATTAACCAGTTCTTCAAAAGAATAAAACTCAAGATGCAAGGGAATGCCAAAACGATCTCTGAGTGGCGCAGAAAGTAATCCAAGCCGTGTTGTTGCTCCAATTAGCGTTAATGGTGGTAGATCTATCCTTAAAGTGCGAGTAGATGGCCCTTCACCTACTAATATGTCCAAGCAAAAATCTTCCATAGCAGTATATAAAACTTCTTCGATGCTGCGATTTAATCTATGGATTTCGTCGATAAATAGGACATCTTTTGCATTTAAAGTGGTAAGCACTGCGGCCAAATCTCCAGCTTTACTAAGTAAAGGACCAGAAGTTGCGCGAAATCTAACTCTTAATTCTTTAGAAACAATTTGTGCTAAAGTTGTTTTGCCAAGTCCTGGGGGACCATATAATAAAACGTGATCTAAAGCTTCAGTTCTCGTCTTTGCAGCATTTATAAACACTTTTAAATTTTGTATTAAGTCTTTTTGCCCGACAAAATCATCAAGTTGTTCAGGTCTGATGTTGATATTGCGCACATCTTAAGTATATTCTTTATCGCACGATATTGATTTCATAATGTTTTAAGCGCCATGCGAATAATATCCTTGGTGTCCAGATTTGACGATTCGTCTTGTATTTTTTTTATCGTATCATAAGCTTTCATTTTTTCATACCCAAGATTGATCAATTCTGAAAGGGCATCTTCATTGATTGGATGAAAATTATTGTTATTTATTTCTAATTTACTCACTTTGCCACTTAATTCAGTGATGATTCGATTTATGAGTTTTTGGCCCAGGCCACTCATCTTGAGTGCTACTTTATCTTCATTCATGATTGCCAAAAGTAGCTGTTCTGGATTTAATTTACTCAAAATTGACATTGCAGTTTTGTAGCTAACACCGCTTACTTTAACAAGCAACCTCAAGCACTGATGTTCTTCTTTGCTTATAAAACCATATAGCTGAGCGACATTTTCTCTGTTATTTGCATAGGTTTCGATAAGTAATTTAACTCTACTTCCGATGGAACATGCATTTAAAGTTTTGGCTGAAAGATACACCATATAGCCAACATCATTCACATTCAGGATTATATGATCACTGCGCACTTCATCAACTATTCCGCTTAGATTTCCTATCATTTTTAGCACTGTATAGGGTTCAGTTTAAATACTCTCAGATCTTAGGTCAAGCAAACGAACATTATAACAGAGAGCCAAGTAGCCCCTTTTTTGTCATCCGAGCCCCTATGATGTCATCCCAGTGCGTTCACTCTATAATAGCAGTGCCTCTATGATGTCATTCCAGTGCTCCTTTTTTTGTCATCCGAGTAGCCCCTATGATGTCATCCCAGTGACTATTTCTTTGTCATCCCAGTGCCCAGACACTGGGATGGCTTTGTTGCATCGCACCTTATACTGGTAGTAATTTACGATAAATATCATGTAGCCATTTCAAATTTAGCCATACCAATTTCAGTAAATTGATTAAGCAAATAGCACTTAATCAGCAATTCTTTTTCGCGATTTACTTCGGATTTATTCCTAAAGCTGAATCCAAATATTTGCTTTAATCTTGAGAAAAACCCTTCAATATAAGATCTTTTCCCATAATTTACTTCTTTTTTCCATTCTTTCACGCCATCTTCACCGTATAATATTATTAACATAATAGCAGCATTTCTGTCAGACATATAATCTATTTCTGGATGTTCTGCCGCATTGTTTATTGGTGGAATTTTTGCCTTTATATCATATTCGTTACACAATTTATAAAACTTGTGCCTATCATATGCCCTATCTGCATATAGTGCTTTTATGACATACTGAAAATCGACGATTATTTTGTGCTGAAAATTAACTTCTTCAAGCAAATCGCAAGCTCCATAGTGGTCAGAGTAGACGCCATTACTGTATCTTGCAGCTATAGCTTTTTTACTATTCAAACTTAACATAACATGTAACTTTCTTACTTGCTTGTAGCTTCGGTACTTTCTATCTGCACTGTTTTCCTTCAGGAGTGTTACTGTAAATGCTGATACTTGTGATATCTATGATAATTTCAATATTTTCCATGTTGCTTTTATCAACCCTGCAATCATTTATCTTAATATTAAGTTTTTTAAACCTTCTCGATGCTTGTGAATAGCTGCAAATTTTTTCCTATTTGTTGCAGATATCCTTTTATAAACCCCACCGTTTGTCTTAAACCAATTCTAAAAAGATTGACAATTATATGCACCAAAATTACGACTTTATCATACCAATTTTCTATGGCTTCATTGATATAATGAAAAATATTTCCTCTTTCCTGGAGAAATTTGTTATATTCATTTTGGTTACTGACTTTCATTTTCTGTGGCATATTTTTTCTTCAACAGTTAAATGGTTATTTATAATGAATTTTGTCAGTAGCCACCAGATTTTTTCGGTTGCTATGCAACAAAGCCCACTGGGATCCAGCTTCTTTTTTTCTAGATCCCAGTGTCAGCTACTCGGATGACACCCTACTTAACCGTCATACCGCCGCGGTATCTCTTAACATAGATCCCTTACTTAACCGTCATACCTTAACATAGATCCCGCTAACACGTAGCGGGATATTATCTACACCGTTATACCGCCGGGGTATCTCTAGATCCCGCTAACAAGCAGCGGGATGACGAGATGCCACCGCGAACCGTCATACCGCGATTCATTCGCGGTATCTCGGCCGCTAACACGTAGCGGGATGACGAGATGCCACCGCGAACCGTCATACCGCCGCGGTATCTCTAGATCCCGCTAACACGTAGCGGGATGACGAGATGCCACCGCGAACCGTCATACCGCGATTCATTCGCGGTATCTTGGCCGCTAACACCATAAGTGTTGAAAGTAACACAAGAAAGACATAAAGAACTATTATTGCAAGAAAATGGAGGCAATAATGGATCAAATAGAAAGAGTACTAAATTTAATAAAAGATGAGGATTTAGAAAGGCTAGGAAAATTAAGTGAAGTAGATAAATGTAATACTAAATTGTTGGGCAAGATTATATTTAAAGGTCTAATGAAGTTAATATTAATGGGGCAAAAAACAAGCCTAAGAGCGCTAGAAATGGTAATAAACAGGTGTATAATGGATAAGAATAGCGATAATAGTACAGTAACATACAGTGGTTTGTCAAAAAGGTTAAAAGTTATAAATCCAGAATATTTTAAGGGAGTATATATTGATTTTATGAGCAAGATTAAAAAGCTATTACCCCAAAAAAACATCAAATAACTTACATAAGTTTGATTCGACGATCATAAATTTACCGGGATATCTCATAAAAGATGGGCTAAAAATAGGCGGTAAAAGTAACGACAGTCAAGTTAAAGTGAGTGTAGGATTAAAGGATCAATTGCCGACAAGTATAAGATTTTGTAAAGGACAAGAAGAAAGTTCATGATGCTTACAATTTTGTTTCCCAAAAAGAGAAAGATGAAAGTAAGTTAGTAGTAAGCAATATAGATGATATACCAGGAATAGAAGGCGATTTTAGCAAGATTAAGATAACAAACGATGATATGCCATTTTTGGTTGATTCTGTTATTGCAACTATTAAATCGCACAATTTAACCATATGCTATTACAGTAATAGCATAATTAATATCCAAAGAAAAGATGGCCTCATAGATGAGATTTACCCTTTGGAAGAAAGCAATGGAATCAAAGAGTCAGTTATATATGTAATTATCAAAGGTATAAGTGACAGTTTTGTTGATACATTAAAAGAATCTCTACAAAGAACGCTGAAAGCAGTTAATTGCGTTGTGAAAGATTGGCACTCAATGCTCAAGAAACTTGATGAGGCAAGTCTTTTTGTCATCCCAGCTGGGATCCAGGAAAAGGACACGTGGATTCCAGTGTCACGCACTGGAATGACACCAGACCGAAATCAAGAGCAAAAAGATTTTCTAGTTTGGTTAAAGAATAATAACTTCGTATTTTTAGGTTATCAAGAATATATTGCTGGTAAAGATGAAAAACTCGTCTGTGATAGCAAAAAGGCCCTTGGCCTGATGAGAGTAGGTCAAAGTACGTTGATTCCTTCTGCAAACCTTGATTCCTTATACATATTGAGATCAGATCTAATCTCAATAGTCCATCGGCGTACATATATGAATTGTATAGGAGTAAAAGAATTTGATGACCAGGGTAATGTGGTAAAGGAACGGCGTTTTTCGGGGTATTTACTTCTGTAGCGGAGGTCCAAGATATTCGAACTATTCCAATAATAAGAGATAAAGTTAAAGTTATAGAAAAAAATGCAGGGTTTGTAACCGGGGGCCACAATAACAAAGCTTTAATTTCTATTTTACAAGCATTCTCTTGTGATGAATTATTCCAATCAAATGAAGACGAATTATTTAAAATTTGCATTTCGATCATGTCTCTTGCGATTAGGCCAAGGGTCAGATTATTTTTAAGAAGAGTAGGGGATTTTATTAGTTGCATAGTGCTGATACCAATGCGTTATGATAGCGCTAGGCTAATGTTCAAGATACGCGACATATTGAAGGATGAGACAAGTGCAGAAAGTTCAGATATTTATAACAATCACATTATCAATGAATATGATTTGATGAAATTGCATGTAGTGCTAAAGACCAAAAACGCTAGTGTTCCTGATGATGAAGTTTTGCGTATCGGAAACAAATTAAGGAACATTACGGAAAAGTGGGAAGATCGTTTCATAGACAATTTATATAATACTTTCAGCACTGTTGAGGATATATTCATCCGTTATTGCAAGGCATTTCCAATAAGCTATCAAGAGAGTTTTGAACCTCATGACGCATATTACGATATGAAAAAATTGGAGATAGTGAGGAAAAAAGGAGTTAGCGAGGTCGATTTAAGACTTACTCGTGACAAACTTAATTATCAATTAAAGGTTTACACTTCGAGCAATGGAGGTCTTGAATTATCGAAGATATTAAGGATCACTAAGAATTTGGGAGCTAAGATTCTATCTCATAATGGCTATTACATAGAAATTAACGACGGAATATGGATACACCATTTTGTGTTGTCAAGAGTCGATGAATTAATAGACAACATTACTCTAAAAGAGCAATTTGAAATAACACTTGCGAAAGTGTTTAGAAAGGAAATTAAAAATGATTATTTCAATAGTTTGGTCATTATTGCTGGACTGGAGTGGAAAGAAGTGCTTCTGGTTAGAGCGTTAAGTGCTTACCTAAAGCAGACGTCATTTAACTACAACCCAGAATATATCCAAAAGGTAGTCTCAGAGTATCCAAAAATAGTAAAGTATTTGATACAACTATTTCATGCAAGATTTGATCCTAACATAGACATTGATAGAGCAGAAACCACGGACATTTTCAGAGAAAAAATTGAGGAACTTCTAAAAGAGATCAGCAATGTTTCACATGATTACGTTTTGCGCTCGATATTTAACTTGATAATGGCTATTTTAAGGACCAGTTATTATCAAGATAATAAACCTTGCTTATCTATAAAATTTGATTCAAATAAAATAAATGGTTTTTCTGATCCTCGTCCATACCGTCCATATTTATTCAAATCTTTTTGAGGGAATACATCTAAGAGGCGGAAAATTAGCCCGTGGTGGCTTAAGGTGGTCGGATAGGACGGAAGATTTTCGCACTGAAGTTTTGGGGCTCATGAAAGCTCAGATGACAAAAAATGCGGTTATTGTACCTGTTGGCGCAAAGGGTGGGTTTCTAGTTAAGCAAGTTTATAAAGACAAAGATATTTTAAGAGAGAAAGGTGTTGAATGCTATAAGAGTTTTATCAGAGGAATGCTTGATATTACTGATAACGTGGTTGATGGTGAAATAATTCCACCAGAGAATGTGATTAGGTATGATGAAGATGATCCATATCTCGTGGTTGCTGCTGATAAAGGCACTGCTTCATTTTCTGATTATCCCAACCAAATAGCCTCTGAATACAATTTTTGACTTGGCGATGCATTTGCATCTGGTGGATCAGCAGGTTATTATCACAAAAAAATGGGTATTACAGCCAGAGGTGCATGGATTGCAGCGCAGAGGCATTTTTGGAAAATGAATAAGGATATTTACCAAGATGCAACTGTTATTGGAATTGGGGATATGGCTGGCGACTTATTTGGAAATGGTATGCTGCTTTCAAAAAATATACATTTAATCGGCGCATTTAACCATATGCATATTTTTATTGATACAAATCCTAGTGCAGAAAAGAGTTTCACAGAGCGTAAACGCCTCTTTGAGTTACCATTTTCAACTTGGATGGATTCTAACAAAGATTTGATTTCTAAGGGTGGAGGAGTATTTGAGCGTAGCAGCAAGCAAGTAAACATTTCTCAAGAAATGAAAAAATGCTTTGATATAACAGAAGATATGCTACCTCCAAGTGATTTGATTAGATATCTGTTGAAAGCAAAAGTGGACTTCATATGGAATGGAGGAATCGGCACGTTTGTTAAGGCAAAGAGTGAAAACCATAGCATGGTCGGTGACAAAGCAAACGATGAGCTAAGAGTAAATGGTAAAGATATTAGAGCTTCTATGTTTATAGAAGGCGGAAATTTGGGATGCACACAGCTTGGAAGAATAGAATATGCTGAAAGAGGTGGATATATCAATGCAGATTTTGTTGATAATTCAGCCGGAGTGATATGTTCGGACCTTGAAGTTAACATCAAGATTGCATTTGTTTCAGCTATGAAAGCAGGAGGTATTTCTTTAGAAAAAAGAAATGAAATACTGGCCAGCTTTCTATTCTAATGTCTTATGCTCATGACTACTTGCTAGGTTATTTTCCTAAAATGATGGTAACAGGGTTTAAGGATTTCATATTAAAACACCAACTTCGTAGAGAAATTATCTCCACTTGCATTGCAAATGATGTTGTAAATAGGATGGGCTGTATATTTATTAATAATTTAGTTGAGAATACTGGAATTAAGGTTCACGAAGCAGTTAACATATATATCGTTGTTAACCACCTATATGATTTAAATAACCTGTGGCAGAAAATTGATGAATTGGATGGAAAAACTCATACTTGCAAATAGTGAGAAATGTGCAGAAATTTATTGGCAGAGTATCGTTTTGGTTAGTAAAAAATCTTAGCTTTGTAGAATTGGATGATGTTACAAAATTTAAAGATGCAATTGAAACTTTAGGCCATGATGTTTTAGATGAACACCTGTTAAAGGTCTATAATCATGGATACACTTCTTTAGTGGAACTTAATATAAAGATCTAGCAAAAAAAATTGATGACCTGTGCGTTCTTACTTATGCACTGGATATTATATCTGTTGCTGAACAGACATCTTTGTCCATTCTTGATGCTGGTAAAATATACTTTGAGTTAAAGTCGCTGTTAAGATCTGATCTGATTAGAACAATTGCCATCAAGATGAAAAGCCGCTCTTCTTATTGGGATCGCAGCTTAGTTAATGATTTATTGGACGATTTAATCAATTACCATCACAAGCTAGCTGTTAAAGTCATAAAAGCTACTGATAACCCCGAAGATAAGGTTCAAACCTGGGCTTGTAATGATAAGGACTACATAGAACGTTATAATAGTTTTAGATGAGATGGTTGCTTCTAAACTTGATTTAAGCAAATTAATATTTATAATCAGGAGGATTAAAGTACTTGCTTCATAGGAAAAATGTTTAATATAGGTCTTTCAGAAATTTTGGTCGTTGCTTTAGTGAGCATAATTGTTCTTGATAGAAATAAGGTGCCTGTATTTATTGATCTTATTAGGAATACATATAAGTATCTTATGATTATAAAATCAAAAGCTAGGAGGTTATTGAAAGACGTAGGAATTGAAGACTTATATAAAGAGTGTAATACTGAGAAAGTAAATTGCATAGTTGGTAAAAATGGTAAGCTTCATCCTACTTACGATATAGATAATACATCCAAAGATAATGACAGCAAAGATCCTAGTAGTAGATGATGTACTATGTAATGTTAAGCTTTTAGAAGCTCGACTAAAAGCAGAGTACTATACGGTTATCGTGGCCTATGATGGTGAGGAAGCCATGGATTTTGTAGCAAAACAGCAGCCCGATATTATATTACTCGATATTATGATGCCAAAAATGAATTTCTTTGAAGTCTGTAAGGAGCTAAAGAATGATCCCTTGACAACCCATATTCCAATAATTATGGTAACTGCGCTGCATGACGCTCATGATAGAGTACAGGGCATTAATGCTGGTGCAGATGATTTTCTGACTAAGCCAATAGACGAAACTGCTTTATCTGCAAGGATCAAGTCTCCCACGCGTTTAAAAATGATTATAGATGAATTGCGTTTAAGAGGAGAAACCAACGCTGCGATTGGTGGAGTCGCAGGAAACAGTATTATGGATTATTCTAATCAGATTTTTGATGCTAACATACTTGTTGTAGATGAGGACGTCTTTCAGGCAGAGCAAATATATAATGTACTAAAGCAACGGTTTAGGTCAATTAAAATACTGAGTGATCCAATAGAGGCATTAAAGGTTGGTATTAAGGATAATTACGACGTGATCATTTCTGATATGCAGTTTTCAAAAACTGACGGCTTGCGTTTGTGTTCTGGGTTTCCTAGTAAGGTGGAAACACGTTATACACCAATTCTAATTCTTTCTGAGGATTATAATAAAAACAATTTAGTAAAAGCACTTGATGTAGGTGCTAATGATTATTTAACAGTACCTTTGGATGAGGGTGAGTTAATAGCAAGGGTTAATTCGCAAGTAAAACGCAAAAGATATCAAGATGCCTTGAGAATGAATTTATTTAATAATGCGGAAATGTCTATAAAGGACCCATTAACTAACTGTTATAATAGAAGATATTTTGATGCACACTTAAGAAACATTGCTAAGGACTCTGTGGAAAAGGATAGAAGGTTGTCTCTTATGATACTTGATATAGACTATTTTAAGATGGTGAATGACAGTTTTGGGCATAGTGCTGGAGATGAACTTTTAAAGCAAGTACAGAAAAGAATTTCTGAAAATATCAGAGTGACAGATTTACTAGCTAGGTTTGGTGGTGAGGAGTTTGTTGTTGTAATGCGAGATACTAATGTATCAGATGCGTATAATATTACGGAGAGAATACGAAAAATTATTGCTAAAGAACCTTTTATACTTGCGGATAAAAATACAACCCATAATGTAACTGTGAGTATTGGAATTGCAGAAATGCAAGGATCTGACTTTGATGATATTAAAAAATTTATAGTACGTGATGACAGATATCTATATATAGCAAAAAACAGTGGTAGGAATAGAGTGGTTACTGGCTATAGCTAAAGTGGCTTAAGTTTGCCGACAACCGTCATTCCGCTACTCGTTAGCGGAATCTATGCTGAGATACCGCGAATGAATCGCGGTATGACGTGTTAGCTATAGATTTCTGAAATGATTTAAAAAAAAATGATAACAAGATTAAAGCGACAACATGAGGTTTCTCAGCTCTGGAAATTTCACGTTTAACTGCAAAAATAGATACTTATTTAAAAAATATCCTGTGACTTTCAGTCCTAACTGAAAGGTAGGAGTTTATCTGCATAATAATCTCCTACTTTTTTTGACACTGCTCTACCAGTTTTTGGAGAAATAAATTGCAGATTTTCCTTAACACCTGTTATAGCGCATTTTGATAAGTCTAACTTGAATCCCAATTGCGTAAGAAGCAGAAGCTCTAAGTTAAGGTAATGGCTTTGCCAAGACTGATTGTTGTGTTTAATTACATCGATGAAATATCGAAAATTGTCATACAGCACGGCACAGGGTTCACTTTCTGGAAGCACTTTTTTTAAAATAGAGGAGAAAGAAACAATAGTAATGCTTTTTAACCTATCTTGAAAGAAATGACGGAATGGAGATTCGATTAATTCGCACTTAAAAAAACCTAGATTTTCAGGTAACTTAGCACTCCATTCTGCATGTAATAGATTGCTTATCTGAAACTTATAATTGCTATTGTTTGTTAGCTTAGTTAATCCCCTGCGCTTTCCATGATTTTTTGTAAACAGAGAAAGAATAAAGTTTTTATCGCCGTATTTTTTAGCGGCTATAATGATGCCTTCATCTTTCCATCTCATTTAGAGTAATTAACCATATTGACCGTATGATATTATAGAGAGAGTAAAATTAGTAGAGCAAAACTATGTCTTTAAGTTTAAATCAACTAAAATATATTGACTTTACATGCAATATTAGCTTTAAACCAGTAAAACAAGCTGCTTAACATATGCGTTTTTTCTATTCTAATTACATTCTTTTTTATCTTTATGTTGTTTTCTGCTTTTTTCGTTATCTTCAAAAAAAGCCCAAACGAATGATACGTTAGCTGTTCCTATACCACAAAGGAAAAAAGAAATAGTTGGGTACACTGTTGTAGCACAACCGAGGCAAATTATTGAAGTGCAAGAAGAAGTCATTATTAACGAGGGTAAAGAATTCATTCCAGTTCCAAAAAGAAAAAAAAGTGTAGGGAAGAAACTAAGAAGGGATGTTAGAGAGGCAAAAAATGAAATAGGAAACGAAAAAAGCGTTGAGAATAAAAAGGATGAATTAGTTGTAACAGAAATTATTAACTCTATAAGAGACAAACTTACAAAATGCTGGAGCATTCCTGAAAGCATAGCTTACAAAGAAAATTTTAATATAAAAATTAACTTGTTATTATCCAGTCAAGGTGAGATAATTATGGCCGATATAGCAGACAGTGATTCCTATCGAAATAATCCACTTTTCAGGTCGATAGCAGATAACGCAATGCGTGCAGTATATAAATGTAGCCCATTGACCGGCTTGCCTACTCAGCACCACCACATTTGGCGTGAAGTAACACTAGACTTTATTCTAAATGGGTAAAATCTTACAATAGACCTCTTATATTACCTCCTGTCATCCAAGTAGCTTAACTACTTGGATGACAGGTAGGTAGACACTTCACATTGTCATTCGAGCGCTCCCTTCTTGTCATGCCAGTGCGTGACACTGGCATCCAGAAAAAAAATAGATCCAAGTGTCTGGGCACTTGGATGACGTTATACGGTTCTTGGATGCAAAGAAGAGTGAGAAAAACTCTATAGTTAGCAAACTTTCAATCAGAAACAGCCAAAGATCTCTCTAAGATGTCAGTTTCTTTTGTATCTGCAACTTTACCGTTCTGATCGAATGAAATTTGCAGAGACTTACTGCTATACTTCCTTTTTCCTAAGAAGTTACCTTGTTTAATTTTATATGAGACATAGTACCAAACATTGTCATCGAACTTTGATACTAATGTTGGCGATCCTAAAGTGTGAACCACTTTTTCTTTATCGTCACCTACTTTTATCTTGCTCCACAATTCAACACTAATGCCAGGAGCTCCGTGATTGTGAATAGTGTGAGTGCAGCTCACTGTAAATAATAAAATAAAAGATATTAATACTCGCATTTCTGTTGATAAATTACTTGAAGCTATAATACACTAATAAATTACCTGCCGTCAAATTTCAAAAAGTTAAATTGACTGATTCTCAATATCATTTAATATAATATTTACTTTAGAAAATAATAGGTGTCTTATGTCATTGTTAGAAGCAGATCCAATATACAAACCTTTTAATTACCCTTGGGCGTATGATGCGTGGCTGCAGCAACAAAGGATCCATTGGATACCTGAGGAAGTTCCGCTTGCTGATGACGTGAAGGATTGGAAAACTAAACTTTCAAGTGTAGAAAAAAATCTACTAACTCAGATTTTTAGATTCTTTACTCAGGCAGACATTGAAGTAAATAACTGCTACATGAGGCATTTTTCAAATATATTTAAGACAACGGAAATATGCATGATGCTTGCAAGCTTTTCCAATATGGAAACCATACACATTGCAGCTTATTCTTATCTTTTAGACACAATTGGCATGCCAGAAAGCGAGTATCAAGCATTCTTAAAGTATGATGCTATGAGAAAGAAGTATGAATACATGTTAGAATTCGAGGAAAGCAAAAAACACGATAAAAAACATGTAGCTAAAACTCTAGCAGTATTCGGTGCATTCACTGAAGGGTTGCAGTTATTTGCATCGTTTGCAATTTTGCTCAATTTCCAACGCTTTGAAAAAATGAAAGGTATGGGACAAATAATTGCCTGGTCAGCCCGTGATGAAACTTTGCACACCAATTCAAATATTATGTTATTTAATACATTTATTAAAGAGAATAATGAAATTTGGGACGACGAGTTTAAAGAGGAATTATATTCTGCATGTCGCACCATCGTTGAACTTGAGGGTGAATTCATAAAGCTTGCTTTTGATTTCGGAGACGTTGAAGGACTATCCGCAGAAGAAGTGCGCAATTACATACGCTACGTAGCAAACAGACGGTTAATGCAATTAGGTCTTAAGTCCATATATGATGTCAATGATAATCCTATTCCATGGCTCGATGAAATACTAAATGGCGTTTAACATACGAATTTCTTTGAAAATAGAGTAACAGAGTATAGTCGTGCAGCAACTCAAGGCACATGGGAGGAAGCTTTTACTGAAAACGACACAAATAATAAATGAGTGCTAATTTCACTCTTCTTTGTCATTCCAGTGTCAGCTACTTTCATTACACCATTTGCTGTGCAGTTTAGACAGTTTTGCTTTACTTAACAACTAACTTACCATATATATGTCCATAGGACATTGGTATATAAGAACGTGCTACAACTACTAATCTTACTCACGGTCATCACTTCAGTTGCATTCTTTGGTCATTTAGTTCCAATGGAAGTAAAAATCTTCTTGTATTCAATGAGCCTTAGTATAAAAGAGGTTTTGCTATTTATAATGCATTTTATTATTTTTGCGTTAATCTTTAGCAGTGTTAACAATCTTAAGCAGTCAGCTATAAAGTTTATATTGTTACTTATTATAATGATCTTCTTATCGAATCTGGCTTCAAGTTTAATAGCTTATTTTGTTGGGCATTTTAACATACAAAACACTTATTCAATACAAGATATAACGTATGAAGAAACAATTATTCCTTTATGGTCGTTTAGGCTGCCGCTACTCCTTTCTAATTTTTGTGCCCTTGCTTGTGGATTTATGTCCAGCATAGTAGTGTCCACACTGCTACCCAAGAAAAGCAAAGAGCTTTCGAACAAAATGTTAGATTTAACTCTCTTTATTTTGAAGACGTTTTTGACGCCGATTATTCCAATGTTTGTACTTGGGCTTGCTTTAAAAATGCAACATGATCAAGTTTTATCTATAATATTTAAGGATTACTCAATAATTTTCTTTATTATAGCATCTGCAACCTACCTTTATGTTTTCCTCTTATATGGAGCAGCAAATTCATTCAAGATCACAAGCTGGATAGCTAGTATAGGCAATATGATACCGGCATTTATTACTGCAATGAGCACAATGTCTAGTAATGCAACTATGCCGCTTACTCTTGAAGGAAGCAAAAAAAAATGTAAAGCAACCTGACATAGCATCGTCTGTTATACCAATAACTGCAAGCTTTCATTTAGTAGGTGATTGCTTTTTTATTATAATATTATCAATGATAATTGCCTCTGGTTATTCATTGTACACAACAGACTATGTAACTTTCCTTCTCTATTTTTTGTTATCTAAGTTTGCTATCGTTGCAGTGCCGGCAGGAGGAATTATGGTAATGCTACCTATTCTTGAGAAATATCTCAAATTCTCTCCAGAAATGCTTTCGTTAATCACAGCTTTGTATATAGTGTTTGACCCAATAATCACTTCAGCAAATGTTATGGGTAATGGTGACTTTACCATGATGTTTACAAAACTCTATGATAAGCTTAAGTAATGTGTATTTTAGCGATTGATACTGTAGGTACTGGTAGTTCAATAGCAATAGTTGATTATGATGGTAATTGTTTTGTAGAGCGCAATTCCGCCAGCAACAATCATGCAGAATCATTTTTTCAAATTCTGAATACTTTGTTTGATAAGCACAATTATAATTATGATAAAATAGATCATTTAGCGGTAGTAGTTGGACCAGGAAGTTTCACTGGAATTAGAGTTGGTATATCAGCAGCACAAGGTATAAATCTTGCTACAAATAAGTCATTATACGGAGTTAGTGCGCTGGAAGTTCAAGCCTACGCAATATCTTTGCTTTGTACGAATAGAAAAAAAAATATCAGAGCTATAATCAAAAATGCTCAAGGGTTTTGTACGCAGTTATTTGATTTCAATTTATTGCCGCTATCTGGTCCAACTGCAGCACATGACCCTGGTCACGCTACAAGCAGTACACATATGGATTGCAATTTAAATGCTAGCCATGCAGGACTATTGGTTCATTACAGACTGAAGAACAAGCAAAAATTAAATGAAGTTGAGGCTCTATATTTAAATGAGCCTCAGTATATGAAATCGTTATAGACTATTCTTTCGCGTACATGCTAATTTGGCTAAGCTTGTGCATCTGGTTTACTGTCTCTTGAGCTACTTCTTTTATACTCATATCTGAATTTTCTATCTCTATGGCACTTGGTGGTATAAATAAATTGTTAATCCTAAATTGCTCTATCATGCTATTTACATTAGTCACCTTCCTATTTTTTCTTTTCCTTTTTAATGGAATACGCTTTTGTAATGTCGGTAGATCACACCTAAGTACCACAGGAAGGATTTCTGTGTTCATTTTTTTACTAAGCCTTACTATTGAATCATACATCCTCATGTTCTGGTCATTATTTTCCATCAACTCATCAATAAATATGTAATTTCTTGAGTGAATCGGATAATTTTCTATTACCTGAAGCATAATTTGCATAATGCTATATATTCTATCTTGAACTTCTTTAGGTATTTGATCACGTTCAAAGACACCATTGTATATAGAGCAAGCTTGAACATTTTTATAGAACTTGCTGTGGAAAGTTTACCACTTCCTGAAAGACCAGAGAGATATATGAAAAATCCTGCTGGCTGTTTTTTTGTGTTAATATTTACCATATTATTTTCAATCTTGAAACTTACGTTCATAATAACATAAAAATAAAGCTTTAAAACATATGAAATATTATATAGAAAATTATTTTTGTAGTTAAGATATTATGTAATTTAGAAACATAAATTCTGTATATAAACTCTATAATAACGATAAGTATTTTTAAGCAAGCTACAATACAAAAGTGTTTGGTATTCAGAAAGCAAGACAGAGTGGTTATTAGTTTACTAACGGCCTTTTTTCGTGTATAAATCTTCAGAAGATTCTAATAGAGGATTGTGTTGTTAACAAAGAGCAGAGTAAAAAGGGATCTAGTCTATGCCTATCAGATTTTGTCTTACCTTAAACTGGGTGATCATACATATACTCACCTCTCGGTACTTTCTGAAGATCAAAAGTCATTTTATATTTACCCATTTGGTATACGCTTTGACGAAGTAAATGAAAATTCATTGATGAGAGTGTCACTAGATGGAAATGTGATTGAAGGTACAGAATATCAATATAATAAAACTGGCTATATAATTCATGGTTTTGTTTATCAAGCAAGGAAAGACATTCAAGCAATTTTTCACCTGCATACACCTTCTATTGTAGCAGTTTCTTCTCTAAAAGATGGACTACTTCCAGTAAGTCAATGGGCACTGCACTTTTATAATAAAATCTCTTACCATAATTATAATTCCCTAGCACTTAGCAATACAGAAGGAAAGAGGTTAATAGCTGATCTGAAAGAAAATTTTGTCATGTAAATGCGCAATCATGGATCTATAACGTGTGGTCGGACTATACAAGAAGCAATGTTTTACACGTACCATTTAGAACGAGCGTGCAAAACTCAATATTTAACGTTAGCAATGAATAGGGAGTTATCAATTCCAAGTGAAGAAATTTGCTCAAAAGCTGTAAAGGATCTCCTATCTCTTGAAAGCAATCTTGGTGAGAGGGATTGGCACGCATGGGTTAGACTAATTAAAAGTAAGTTGTAAGAGGCTTTCGCACTACTATCTGTCATCCAAGTATAGGGAGTCATACGCGTCAAGTTAAGAGGTCGTGAGCAAATTTAGAGAGGTTAAAGTGGATACTCTGACCTTCACTGCCATTAAGTTAAGGAAAAAAGATAGATTTTATGGGATAATGATGTATACCAATAAGTTTAACGGTAGTATGAGTAAAAGAGGCAGTAATAAAATTTATTCAAAATGAATTGGCAAGCCTAGAATTTATAGAATCCCATAAATCATCTTCAAAAGATTTTATGAGAAAGAGGAAGTTATCTTTTATTGACATATTTATCTTAATTTTAAGAAAAAGTGTAAAGTCGCTGCAAGAACGAATTTATTTTATATAGGAAAAAAGACTATACCGTTACTGCTAGTGCTTTTAGTCAAGCAAGAAAAAAAATGAAACACAGTGCATTTTCAGAAATTAACGAAGGTGTGGTTTCCTTGTACTAGCAAGACCAAAATTTAAAACTTGCTTTGGCTTTCGACATTTTTGCTACGGAATCAGACATTGATTGCATTATGGATAAAACTATTTTTGATGAACACTTTGGTGGTAAGAAAAGGAAGAAAAGTTGATCGCAATAAGGTACCTTATCTTCGTTCGTTCAATTATCAAAAAAGGGTTAGAAAACACATATTTTGACTAGAGGTAGTATTCATATCTTCTGATAATAACTAGGTAGCTTATTGCCATAGCTTCTGTAAAATGACTTCTAAACAAACTGTTTCTTAAGTAATTTACACTTCAGAGTTTATCTGCTTTAAAGTTTACTCTATTCTGTTTTAGCACTTGTCATAAATCCTTAATTATTTCTGACTTTTTAGTTCAGTTTTTAACCATTCTTTCCTTAACTTAATGGCAGTGATGGTAGGTCAAGGTATACAAAAGAATAATCCAGATTTGATAGATGAGGGGTATGATACTTCTACTAGTCGTACTCATCTTGAAGATCATCATTGAACACAAGACGTCAAGCTAGCACCTCACCCTTGTATAGCGATGAGACAGTTGCAAAGGGAATGATAAAGGAATCGCTAGAGCTCATAGCACTTGGAAAAGGCAAAAAGATAATGTTTGGCATGCCATGTGATGTGTTCTCTGAGAATACATCATTAATAGATTTTTTGGTGCGCAACTTATATATCCTAAAAACACAAGAGTTGTCCATTCATGAAAAACATCAACTAGATCTTCTTTCGTTAAAAATATCCGACCTAGTTTCAACAGGCACTTATGTGAGTGAGGAAGCTTTGAAGTTATTGTCAACAAGTCTACTGGAAAAACGTAACAGCTATTTATCAAATCTAAAACAAATTGTATATGAGGGCATCGAAAAAGATGGAGAAGAAAATGTGATAAAAGATGTTATAGTAGAAAGAGATAGTAAATTTTATTGTATACAGTGTCCAGAAGCAAACATTGTGATTCCTGCAAAATTTCTGAGTAATCCAGAATTTCAAAATTTAGATGGAGCATTAAAGATCGGGGAAGGAGATGATGTAATACGAATACAAGATGGAAAATATCATGATATAAAGGGCAGGTTCCAGATAACTTTTCCAATAAGCAACAGTGAAAAGATTGTAATGACTCTATCTTCTCAAAAGGCTGACAAACCAGAAAATGCCTCAAGCTTTGGCAAAATAATGGTGCATATGGATGATAAAAGTTGTGAAATTTTCTCAAAGTACCTAAAAGAGCTAGAAAAAGAACCTCCTATAAGCAAGGTTGTTGAAGCTGCTAAAAGTTTTGTCGAAGAGAAAAACGGAAAACAAAGTGAGCCATTTAGTGTTCTGGAAGAAGTTAGTACATCAAAGTGTTCTCATTTTAATCACCAACGTTAAGGTTAAAGTTTTAATAATTGTTATACACATACACTGTTGCATATAGCAATAGTGTATGTGTATAGTTAATAGAGTTTGTAAGCTTAATAAAGTCTACAAATAATTTGAAAACTACTTTATTGTATGCAAGACTTTAAAATACTAGGAAATCTAAAAACCAAAGCACTAGAAGCTGAAAGAGGAGGCGGTTCTGATAGGATTACCAAACAACATGAAAAAGGGAAATTAACTGCTAGAGAAAGGCTCAGTATACTGCTTGATGAAAATTCGTTTGAGGAATACGATAAATTCGTGAAGCATCACGTAGCTGATTTTGGCATGCAAAATGCTAATTTTTTAGGTGATGGAGTAGTGATTGGTCATGGTACTATTTATGGCAGAAAAGTTTTCGTTTACTCGCAAGATTTTACTGTCTTTGGTGGATCACTTGGTGCGTCACATTCAAAAAAAATATGCAAAATTATGGATATGGCAATTAATGTCAGGGTTCCAATTATCGGACTAAATGACTCTGGTGGAGCCAGAATTCAGGAGGGAGTAAATTCCCTTGCTGGTTATTGAGAAATCTTTCAAAGGAACGTAAATGCATCGGGTGTTATACCACAAATTTCTTTAATTATGGGCCCATGTGCAGGTGGTGCAGTTTATTCCCCAGCATTAACTGACTTTACTTTCATGGTGAAAAACAGTTCATAAATGTTTATAACCGGGCCAAATGTAGTAAAAAAGGTTACCTACGAAGATGTAAGTTTCGAAGACCTCGGTGGAGCAAAAATTCATACAAGCAAAACAGGAGTAGCGGATTTTGCATTCAATAATGATGTTGAAATGCTACTCAAAATGCGTGAATTCTTTACTTTCTTACCAGCAAATAATCAAGAATCACCGAAACCTAAATCAACCTGTGATTCAATTAATGATATTGATGAATCTTTAAACACTCTAATTCCTAGCAATCCTAATACTCCTTATGATATGTATGAACTTATTGAAAAAGTTTGTGATGGAAGAAAATTTTTTGAGTTAAAACCTGACTTTGCTCGTAATATCATAATTGGTTTTGGTAGAATTGGAGGAAACACTGTTGGTATTGTTGCAAATCAACCCACGCACCTTGCAGGATGTTTGGATATTGATTCTTCAAGAAAAGCTGCGAGATTTGTAAGGTTTTGTGACGCATTTAACATTCCGATCATCACACTTATTGATGTTCCAGGATTTCTGACTGGTACAAATCAAGAATACAATAATATAATACAACACGGACGAAACTGCTTTACGCTTATGCTGAAGCAACTGTGCCAAAAATTAGCCTTATCACTAGAAAAGCGTATGGTGGTGCATACATTGTTATGAATTCGAAACATCTAAAAGGTGATATAAATTATGCCTGGCCAACTGCTGAAATATCTGTGATGGGCCCTGAAAGTGCAGTTGAGATTATATTTAGACACGAAAAAGATCAGCAAACGTTAATCAAAGAATATAAAGAGAAATTTGCTAATCCATTTTTTGCTGCATCACATGGATACATTGATGACATTATAGTGCCAAGTAAAACAAGGCATTACTTTCACAAAGCATTAGAGCTACTCAAAAACAAGAAAGTAGAAAGGATATGGAAAAAGCATGATAATCTTCCTTTGTAACTTTAGGAAGAGCACGGTCTTTCACTTGAGCTTTTTTAATTTAAAATAAATATAGAAAATTGCTTGAACTAGCAGTCTTTAAAAATATGTTTGAATAATTGTTAGTAATAGTGTATAATTTTTAATACTTTTTAAATTAATTTCTCATGGCTTTTTCTAAATTCCTCGATCCAAAATTGGACCTAACATTCAAGAAAATCTTTGGCACTGAAAAAAATAAGAACATTCTCATCCATTTTTTGAACGATATTTTAGGCTGTACTGAAGTTAATACTATACAAGAAATAGAATTTAACAGCACCATTTTGAATCCTGAAATTGCCTCCGAGAGACAAAGTATAGTTGATGTTCTCTGTCAGGACTCTGTTGGCAACAGATTTGTGGTTGAAATGCAGCTCACTCGTGATAAAGGTTTTGAAAAGCGCGCTCAATATTACGCTGCAAAAGCTTACTCAAGACAAGTTGGTAAGTATGCTAATTTACAAAAGATTTTCTTTATTGCTATATAAAATTGTGTTTTATTTCCTGACAAGTCCAATTACATATCTAGCCATACCATAAGAGATGAGGAGACTAATGAGCATGACTTACAGGATTTTCAGTTTGTATTTATTGAACTGCCCAAATTCCCTAAAAATAAAGTAGAGCAATTAACAAGCACAGTAGATCGTTGGTTATTTTTCTTTAGTGCGACCCTGAAAGTCGTGGTTTTGTGGTGGTTAAATTCCACTTTCCCTAGACATCGGGGATAATGTATATCTCACATTTTAAAGGGTGGCAACCTTTGGGATGCAAGCATGAGATAAAAGCAGGTAACACTAAACCTCATGGTGAATCCCTGCAAACAGAGTTAGATATGATTACGAGAGGAACCTATGTTTGAATTGTCGTCAAAGCATAGTATGCGAAAAGAGGTTGAACTAGGCATAGACCAAAATGGTACGAAGCAAAAGGGGAATTAAAGATTGAAGACTTTAGTTATTGATGTTCCCAGCTTCCGGCAAATAGTAGGAATCTAAGTTTAACGTGAAACGAAGCCATGGAACGGAGTAACCACATAAAAGCTCTTATATTCATAAAAATATAAGTAGGTAGCCAACCACAAGCTGCTATGTTGAAGGATTGTTTAAGAAGCTAATGCCCAAAGTAATATCTGGGATACGCAGACGTAAACACTTTAATTTGGAAGGTAAAGTGGTGAATAGTAGTGAATATGTTATGGACCAGCAAAAAGCTAGGTATGAATGGAATGGAATTCCTTGGCGAAAGCTGAAGAAATCTTCATTTAAGCTACAAAAACGAATTTACCAAGCTTCTAAATGTAATGATATCAGAAAGATGCATAATCTTCAGAGATTATTACTCAAATCAACAAGTGCAAAAACACTCGCTGTTAGGAAAGTAACACAGGACAATAGGGGGAAGAAGACTGCAGGTATTGATGGAAAGGCTAATCTTAATCAAAAAGAAAGATTACAACTATCATATTCTTTAGATATAAAAGAAAAAGCAAAGCTATCAAGACGCGTCTGGATCCCAAAACCTGGTAAGCCATCGGAGCATCGCCGGCTTGGTATACCTACTATATCGTGTCGAGCAAAACAAACACTTGTAAAAATGGCTTTAGAACCAGAATGGGAGGCAAAACTTGAGCCAAACACTTATGGTTTTAGAGCATGTCTTCAAACTGAGTAGAAAGAAGTTAAGAAGTATGGTATAAGGTACATTTTAAGATGTACCCAAGCGATATAAGTGACAAAGAATGGAAGACAATAGAGCCATATTTTGAACCTAAAAAGACCGGCAAACCAAAAAAACATAGTATTAGAACAATTATTAATGCAATCCGCTATATGATGAGAACAGGATGTCAATGGAGACAACTGCCTAAAGATTTTCCACCATGGAAAACCGTATATAGTTGTAATTCGCGCTTGAAAAAAAGTGGAATATGGCAAGAAATTCATGATTTTCTAGTTAAAAAAGTAAGAGAGATGATTGGTAAAAATAAGACTCCATCAGTAGGTATAATTGATAGCCAGTCAGTGAAAACTACTCAAAAAGGGGATCCAGAGGATATGATGCTGGCAAAAAAATAAAGGGCAGAAAACGCCATATTATTGTAGATATTGTGGGTCTTGTAATTGCTGCTGAAGTACAGAGTGCAAGTATTCAAGATCGTGATAGTGCTCTAAATCTTTTTGCCCAAGCTAAATGCAAAGTTCCAACTTTACGTAAGTTTTTTGCTGATCAAGGGTACATAGGTAAATTACAAAACAGATGCTTACTGGAAACGGGATGTTTATTAACGATTGCCAAGAAAATAGTTGATACAGGATTCCCAAATTTCCCAAACGTTGGATTGTTGAAAGAACTTTTGCCTGGCTTTCCAATTTTAGGCGCATGAGTAAAGATTACGAGCATTCTCCTCTCACCTCAAAAAACTATATCTTCTTTAATATGATCACTATTATGCTTCACAAATTAGCTCATTCTTCAGTTTGAAGACATGCTCTTAGACCTGGTAGATCATGTCATGATGCAATTGAAGCCATATTTGATGTGCTAAAACAGAAAACAGCATATGTATTAGATGCTGATATTTCTGGATGTTTTGACAATATTAACCATAATAAACTGCTTGAAAAGCTCAATACCACACCAACGTTAAAGAAAATCATAAGAGGATGGTTAAGGGCAGGCGTTGTGGAAGATGGAAAGTTTCAATCCACAAAACGTGGTACAATTCAAGGAGGAACGATCTCACCCTTACTAGCTTGTGTTGCATTACACGGGTTAGAGCAACATATCAAAAAAGCATTAACAAACGAACTCTTTCAATGCATGAAAAAAAAATATGGTAGGATATCGCATAAAAATGCGCAAAAGTCTATTAGTGTAATTTTCTACTGTGATGATTTTGTCGTCATACATGAAAGTGAAGAAATTATTCTTAGGGCAAAAGTTCTAGTTGAAGAATGGTTAAAAACCATTGGATTAGAATTAAAGTCTTCTAAGACAAAAGTTTCTCATACATTAAAAATCATTAATGGAATAAAACTAGGATTTGATTTTCTTGGATTTTCAATAAGACAATATCCAACAAAAGAAAGTAAGAAAGGTTACAAATTATTAATAAAACCAAGTCGTAATTCTATAAAGCAGCATAGATTTGCTATTAAACATAAACTTAGAGAAATGCGTGGGGCGCCACAGGAAGTAGTAATAAGGAATCTCAATCCAATCATTAGAGGGTGGAGTCAATATTACTCTTCAGTAGTTTCATGTAAAATCTTTAGCTCATTGGATAATACTATACATAGAAAGCTCTGGAAGTGGGCAGTCTTTAGGCACCCAAACAAAGGGAAATGCTGGATAAAAAGAAAATACTTTAAAAAGTATAATAACGATAACTGGCATTTTATGACAAGTAACAAGATACATCTTATTATACACAGCGATCATGTTATTAAACGACATATCAAAGTGCAAAAAACCAGATCTCCATATGATGGTGATTGGGTTTATTGGGGTAATGGTCTTAGAGAAATACCAGATAAGCCATCAAGAGTAATAAAACTATTGAAGTTACAACAAAGTAAATGCGGTAATTGTAGACTATGGTTTGAAAGTGATGATATAATAGAAATACATCATAAAGACCGGAATAGACGAAACAATATGATCAAAAATTTATCTTTGTTACATGGGCATTGTCACGATGAATTACACAGGAGGTGTGCATGACAAGCACCAAATTAGAGAGAAGCCGTATGAGGCGCAAAGTCTCACGTACGGTTTTGAAGTCGAGTGAAGAGGGGCGACCTTCTTCACTTAGACAACAAAATCAGGAGCTTGGATCAATTGAATATGGTAAAAGAAGTTTAATTAGTCAGAGCATGTTAATTAATACTGCAAAAATTTATGCAGCTGCTGGAGGAGTAAATGGTCATTGGACAAACTATGCAAATTTGCGTGGTAACGAAAACAGAGATAATGACCCTGGATATGATAAAGACAAGGTATTTTGGGTAAAACCCAACATTTACAGTAATTATAATGAACTCGAACTAGGGTTAAAACAATCATCAATTAACTACATCTTCCCTGAAATCTATAACTTTCAACTCGGGTTCAGTTATGTCCCAGGAAAAAATAACTTACAGTACAGCAATTTAATTGCTGCTGGCCTTTCCTATAAAAATGGCCTATCAGATGATATAAATTGTATTAAATAAGACTTGATCTGACACTTTAAAAATGTAAGTTATAAAATAATAAAAGAAAGGAGTGTTAGAAATGAGTACAATACAAACAAAAATACTAAAACCAAAGCTAGGGTTATTAGAACTAGCAAAACAACTAGGAAATGTATCTCAAGCATACAAAGTGATGGGATACTCAAGAGATACATTTTATCGATTCAAAGAGTTGTACGAAAATTGAGGAGAAGAAGCATTACACGAGATAAGTAAGAAAAAACCTCTATTAGCGAATAGAGTTTCCGACGATATAGAAAGAGCAGCGATTGGTATAGCAACGGAATTTCCAGCATATGGGCAAGAAAGAGCTGCAAATGAACTGAGAAAAAGAGGTATAATAATTTCTCAGGGAGGAGTGAGATCTATATGGCTGAGAAATGACCTTGAAACTTTCAAGAAAAGACTTAAAGCACTGGAAACAAAAGTAGCTCAAGATGGAATTATATTAACCGAAGAGCAACTTGCAGCTTTAGAAAAAGTTAAAGAACAAAGAGAAGCACATGGTGAAATTGACACTGAACATTCAGGTTATTTGGGTTCTCAAGATACCTATTATGTAGGTAATATAAAAGGCATAGGAAGAATCTACCAGCAGACCTTCATTGATACTTATTCTCGAGTAGCATTTGCCAAGCTTTATACAGACAAAACGGCTATTACTGCTGCTGACTTGCTGAATGATAGAGTGATACCATTTTTTGATGAGCAAAATGTGCCATTATTGCGTGTCCTTACAGACCGAGGAACAGAGTATTGTGGTAAGCCTGAAAATCACGCTTATCAGACTTATTTGGGAATCGAAAATATCGATCATTCTAGGACCAAAGCCAATTCTCCACAGACTAATGGCATATGTGAAAGGTTTCATAGAACTATGCAAGATGAGTGTTACAATATTATCTTCAGAAAGAAAATCTGCAATTCTTTGGAAGGTCTACAGATTGATGTTGATTATTGGTTGCGTCCTTATAATAAAACAAGACCGCATTCAGGTAAATATTGCTATGGTAAGACGCCTCTGCAGACTTTTCTTGATAGCAAACATATTGCTTTTCAGAAAAATATTAGTAGCATTACACAAGAGACTGATATTAGTTTTGACTACCTCAATTCTTCTGTCAGTTAATTCTTGTCTGTCAGATTAAGTCTTATCTTTTACATATAAATTTTACAACTGCCTTAACTGGTGAATTTGCAAGAGGAAATTTAACTGGTTGCTTAGATGGAACTCCTGAAGGTTATGGATGTCGTAATCAATTACTGCACTGGAATTTTGGTTTGAAGCTAAAATTGTTCGATCTTGATTGCATTTTTTCATATGGTAATGGTGGTAAATCAGGCGAGAAGCGTAATCCTGAAATAAATAATACGTATTATATGAATGCAGGTATCGCTTACCATTCTGATTCTCGCAAATTGAGTTTAACATATTTCAATAGTGGTAGAAACATTGCAAGCAAAGGTACAAACGAGTTAACATCATATGCTTTAAGCCTTGAATATCCATTTTTTATGGGCACTTCATACTATTTCGATATTGTAAAGTTTAGTACAAAAGAGCCTAAAATAGAAAATAACAACTCTGGTTATGTGTTCTTGACTGGGTTAAAATTAAGTTTTTAATAAGGTTGCATTGCCTCTCATCCGAGTAGCTTGACTACTCGGATGACAAAAAAAGGAGCACTGGCATGACACCTCTCTTGGGCTCTTTTAGCCATACATATTTAAGAAATTTACCAAACGAAAAAAAAGGCAAAAGAAGCCCCGTGGTTGGCTAATTACTTACATTATACTTTCAAGTATGGCGTTTTTTTATTCTAAACGCTTAATAACCGCGATTTAGCTGCTTTTTAATGCAACTAACATTTAGTTATAAATGTTTAAGAAATTTACTAAACAGAAAAAAAGGCAAAAGAAACCCTAGGGTAGCTAGTTATTCACTATCCATTTTTTAAGTTGGGGTTTTTTTATGTTTCAAATGCTTTATAAACGCATTTTAGCTTATATTAGGTAAAAACCTAGAATTTTATAAAGACATAAGGTGCACATAGTGCAAAAAATTAAACATGAGACGCCAGATACGTGAGTTTTTTTGTCATTTAATCTGTACAGAGAATATAAATAAATAGCTTCAGTTTCATGATAAGGGGGCTGGAGAAATGTGTCAAGGAATTTTTATGTAAGAGATCTATTGAAATGCCCCTGTAAAATTATACTATTAATTAGTACACTATAAATTTAAAATTATAGATATGTTAAGCAGATTGGTAATTTTGCTATTAGTTTCCATACTTCCTTTTTCTTCATACTCATACCAGTTTAGAACCAAAGCAAAGCAAGCAGTAGTCTTAGATTTAGCTTCAGACTCGTTCATTTTTGACCATAATTTCGATGAAAAAATGGCCCCATCTTCAATGAGCAAGTTAATGACTTTATATATAGCCTTCGATTATCTAAAAGCTGGAATAATAAACATGGAGGATAGATTTCGAGTAAGCAGAAAAGCGTGGGAAAGAAAAGGCTCTTCTATGTTTTTGAAAGAAGGTCAATCCGTTACGGTGAGGGAATTACTTGAAGGAATTACAATAGTCTCAGGCAATGATGCCTGCTTAACACTAGACGAGGGCATTGCAGGATCAGAAGAGAATTTTGTGGCTGAAATGAATGAAGTTGCACAAAATTTGAACCTGAATGACAGTCATTTTGTCAACTCAAGCGGGTGGCCAGATGGAGATCATTTCATGAGCGCAAAAGACTTGGTAATGCTGGCAAAAAGGATTGTCACTGATTTTCCTGAATATTATGATTTATTTTCTGAACAATATCTGACATATAATGAAATTGCACAAAAGAATAAAAATCTTCTACTTTTTCACGACATTGGGGTTGACGGCTTAAAGACAGGTTATACAAATGCTGGTGGTTACGGCATTGTAGCATCTGCAAAACGAAATGATAGGAGAATTTTTGTTGTCGTAAATGGTTTAAACACTGAGAAAGAGCGAATAGAAGAAGCAAAAAGACTGATACAATACTCCTTAAATCATTTTAACACCAAGAAAATATTCGTTAAAGACAGTGTAGTTGAGAAAGTAAATGTTCTCTATGGAAAAGATAAAAAAGTGCCTATTACAGTTGCAAACGATGTTACCATAACTTACAACCGCAAATTGCATGACCAAATTAAGGTGCGTATTGAATATAAAGATATGATACCTGCAACCATTAAAAAAGGTCAAGAAGTGGGCAAAGTTTTTGTAGAAATACCAGGTATTGAGCAACAAACTACACCTCTTTATGCAGCAAATGACGTACAGGAAATGATTTTCGTAGAAAAGTTTTTTAGAATGTTATTTTAAGTTTAATATATTGGCTTTCAAAGCAATTTCGAAAGAGAGATCTATTGCACTTTAGTGTAGTTTTAACTAACAATTTCTGTTACAATACAAGATTGAAATGTTATGAAAATGTGCTGGTTATATTTGTTGCTGTCTAGTATTCTAGAGAGACTGTGGGCTGTAACGCTAAAGTTTAGTAACAGTTTTACTAAGGTTGTGTCTTCGATTGCAACATTGGTAATTATGATCATTAGCATTTATTTTTTATCTCTTGCAGCATGCTTTCTACCTATTAGAGTATGCTATGCAGTTTCCTCTGGAATATGCACAATTGGAATAACTATAATTGGTGCAACCGCTTTCACAGAGAATATTAATTTATCTCAAGTTTTATGTATCATTTTAATTGTAATAGGAACTATAGGGTTGAAGCTCTCTATTTAAACCTAAAAATTTATGCATGAATTGGATATATTTACTCTTATCGTCACTAATTGAAGTGTTCTGGGTCATAACACTTAAGCATAGTTGTGGATTTACTCATCTCGTACCATCAATAATTAGCATATTCTCCATGGCTCTTAGTACGTATTTACTTTCGCTCGCTATACGTTCTATACCTATCGGAGTATGCTATGCAATTTGGACTGGAGTGGGCGCTATAGGAGCTTCAATACTTGGAATTTATCTATTTAATGAACCAGTTAATTTATTCGAAGTAATATGCTTTATTTTAGTTACATTCGGGATTATAGGATTAAAATTGTTTGATACTGCAAAACAAACTGTTGACAAAATGGAATAAGAGATCCCAAACTGGGATGACAGAAGCAGATACTCCACATTATCATGCAAATTGGAATCCAGACTTTTTTCTATACAGCATGGTGGAGACGAGAAACCGTAACCGTTCAGACAATGGCGTCAACTTAAGGAAAAGTATCAGTGATTGTGTATAAAATTTCTCTCTTAAACTTTTACCATTAAATTATCCAAAGAGTGCAATGAACAGCACTTTTGTCTATATTTTATTTCAACAAAAAAGTTTAAAATGTGTCCTTTTTAGGTGAAACATGCAAAAAGGAAAAAATCTTATTCTACAAATTAAAAATATAATATACTCGAAAACTTTTCAGATAATCCATTGTGTTGAGTTTCACACGAACAAGCTTTTACGACAGTATTTTCTATAGTTAGTTAAAAAAAGTTTGGGTATAGAATGTGAACTTATGGAGCCATTGACATGTACCCTCAAAGCAAGCTTTTTCTAAAGCAAGGTATAAATACAGGCTTTCAAGAATTTAAGCAAATGAACAAAGAAAGGTAGGTCGACCAGCTGCAAAAGTAGCAAGAGATCTAGGAATAAGGGATAGTGTATTAGGAAAATGGATGAAGAATTATAACGAAAAAAAAGTCAGCGGCAAATGCATTTCCAGATGTAGCACCTTATGACAAAGAGAGATTTGATTTACAGAAAGAGTTAGCAAAAGTAACAAGAGAAAGAGACATTTTAAAAAAAGCCCTGGCCAGTCAAAAA
Organism: Octodonta nipae; assembly: GCA_034190945.1. Classification (NCBI taxonomy): domain Eukaryota; kingdom Metazoa; phylum Arthropoda; class Insecta; order Coleoptera; family Chrysomelidae; genus Octodonta; species Octodonta nipae. Next base: position 99,592,413 of record CM067217.1, read on the forward strand.
GAGTAAAATATTTTTTCATAAAAGAGCATAGTAAACACTATAAAGTGCAGGAATTATGTAGGGTTTTGAATGTATCTGCTAGTGGCTACTATAAGTGGACTACAAGGAAAATAAGCAGTAGAGAATCAGCAAATAAAAGCAGATATTCAAAAAAAAGCTTCTAAATGTGGATATGGAGCTCCTAAAATTCATGCTAAATTAAAGGCTTTAGGTAAAAGTTGCAACTTGAAAACAGTGCAAAGTATTATGCAGAAAAATGGTATTCAGGCTATATTGAGAAGAAAATTTAAAATTAAGAAACAACAAACGGAGAGTAGCTCCCAATATATTAGACCAAAACTTTATTGTCGATCAACCAAATAAAGTATGGGATTACTTATATAAAAACCAAAGAAGGATGGCTATATTTGGCAACAATAATCGATCTATATTCACGCATGGTAGTTAATGAGCAGTTCAATAAATAAACAATAGGTTATGATTAATGGCCGTGTAAACCTGCCAAAAATCTACTATTACATAGTGATCAAGGTTCACAATATACTTCGCAAGGTTATCAATATCTCTTATCCATAAAAAACATAGATGAGTCTAAAGGTTGTTGTTACGACAATTCTGTTGTGGAAAGCTTCTTCAGTTCTCTAAAAAGGGAGTTACCAATAGACACCTCTCGGCACTCTAAACAGCATATCAAAACTGCTATATTTGAATATATAGAAATTTTTTATAACAAACAACGTAGACACTCCACTATTAACTATTGCATTCCTGAGCATTTTGATTCATCATTCTCTTTGTAAAAAACATTCCAAACTTTCTCTCCACTTTTTCTGGGTAAGGTCACGGTTCTTTAGGGGAAGTTATGGAAGTAAGACTCAAGCGAGAGAATTAGGACTATGACTTCTACCAAACCAGGTTATTAGCTTACTATAGCTTTTGTAGTGTGACTTCTCATGAACAATAAATTAGGTATTTTCAACTTTTGTATATATACTTAAGCCAAAACACTCACTTTTAGTATGTAAATGGATATAGTAAAGTTTGTTTTATTACTGCCAACAATATTACTCATGCTAGTTTACCTATCGGTTAAACTAAAATGGCTACAGATATTTAGATTGCCGTATGCCCTTTCACTCATTGGAGTTAAAAGAGGGGAAAATAAATTTTCTTCTATAGCCGCCCTGTTTACAATCTTAGGGTGAAATTTAGCAGTAGGAAATATCTCAGGAACTGCTGTTGCTCTAAAAACCGGGGGACCGGGCTCTATTTTATGGATGGCAATAATTATTGTTATCACTTCTGTTATAAAATATGTCACTTGTTATCTAAGTATAAAAACCAGAAAGTAAAAGAACGGACGGTTTATAGGTGGCCCTGTAGCCTACATGGCTGATGCATTTAATTCTAGAAAAGCTACAATTGTGTTTCTGGTTGTTATGATGATGGTTTCAATAACAGTTGGTAACCTTGTTCAGGTAAATTCTCTATCAATACCACTTAACATGATAGATGTGCCTGTAGTCATTGGTGGCATTGTAATGGCCATAATATTTTTTGTTGTTGCAGTTCTCAGCTTAAAAAAAATTAAAATTTTTATATCGGCTATGATACCGATAATGACGGTAAGTTACCTCATACTTTGCGGTATCATATTATTTAAGTTTAGTGAAAATATCCTTCCTTCTCTAAAATTAATAACAAGCAGTTTTTTACAACTAGTAGCTTTAACTCTGGTTTATCTTTAGGTTTGATTTTAGAAATGTTGACTATTATTCAAGTCGGAACTTTGCGAGGTATTTTTGCAACAGATATAGGGCTTGGCCTCGAAGGAATCGTGCACTCTTCAATTGTTCCTAAGAAAAATAATAATAAATTTATTATTGAACAAAGCCTAATCACAATAATATCGCCTTTTATAGTTGCATTCATAGTGTTTATTACAACAATGGTACTGCTTGTCACAGATTCTTGGTTTACTGATTTAGAGAGTACTAACATATGCATATTTGCTTTTAGAAAGGCTATGAATTGGCCCTATATTGACTATTTAATTATGGCCATAATGTTTTGTTTTGCCTTTACTACTATTTTTACTTGGTTTTTTTGTTCAAAACAGACAATACGCTATGTGTCTATGGATAATAAATACACTAAAATCTGGATTGTAATTTTTACCATGATCATTCCGCTTGGTGCGATGGGTAAAGTCCGGTTACTATGGGATGTCGCTGATATCTCGATTGCTGCTTTGTTATTTATCAACATACTCGCTATACTCAAGCTAACTTCTAAAGATCCAGAAGTGTTTACTATGAGCAACAGATATTTAAAATTAGGCGCCAACTAAAAGTTGCCATCTGAGTAACAACACAATCTTCCTTAATAAAAATTCAACCAATGCTTGTGATAATTATATTAGCTAGTATTAGCTAGAACTAAAGGCAGAGGGTTATTAGTGAGGGGTATATGCACACTAACGATACACAACAAGAACACAGCTATGATGACTTTATTCAAAAATTTTCGTTTTTATTCAATAAGATAAAATAAAAAGATGAATCAATTTACACTGCTGTAGCCAGCTTTAACATAGCAAGATTTTTAATAGAGTACGGTGCCAGTTGGAGAAAAGATAAAAATGAAGTGTATGAAGTCTTTCAAGAAAAGTTCAAGAATATGGAGGAAGCTAAACAAGAGATTCAAGAAAAAGCTAAAAAAGAGTTAAGTAGAGATATTGAGGATGGTGTTGAAGAAGTATCAATATATGGCAATTGTGCAGAAATTAAATTAAAAGCTGATGACAAAAAAGAGTTTAAAATAAGCGAATTTTTAAACAGTGATTTTTGTGAGAAGAACGAAATCTCAGGATTTTCAACATTGCATAGCGATAGAAAGAGTGGAATGCACGGTTTTGTTCATAATAAAATAAGACATTATGTCGTAACTGATGGTTCATACGAGATGACTTTGAAGTGGTATGGTGAGAAAGGGGAAGAATACAAGATCAAAATTAATATTAAAGCTGACGGTGTAGAATTTATTGAAGGTAATATTACTGAAAAAGATTTAAAAGATGAGTTAAAAATGAATAAAGATGTAAAAATAGGTGGTTTATTCTTGCATGAAATAAAATTCAGGGAAAAAGGAAAAGTGAATGAGATGCAACATGACGGAAAAGACAATGAAGTCCTTAACAAATCATCTGAAATCGCAATAAAAAGTAACAGTAGAGGTATTGAGCAAGAGGTCAAAAAACCTGTTCAAAAACACCAAGCTACTCATATGAATCGAGAAATTGGGTCTCAGACCCCTCCGCTGCCACAACTAGTTCACTCAAAAAAGATGTTTTCGATGAGAAAGGGGGAAGCGAACTTAGGAGCCGAAAACCAGATAGAAGTGAGCAAATACCTAATAATCAGCAAAAAGGTTCTGATCCTTCAGATGGTTCTACTTTTACCAAGTCTGTAGGCCACAATCAAGATAATAGGCAAAAAGATGAACGTTATGACAATCCTACATTTGGACATGCTGTACCTGGAAGCCGAAAACCAGATAGAAGTGAGCAAACACCTAATGATCAGCAACAACCTGAAATCCCGCAACAAGAAGGAAACAGCAACATCAATTTGTTACAAGGCATAATAAATGCAAGAAAAAATTTACAGTATAATGGTATTGATGGTAGAGAAGCATCAATAGAAAGAAGCAAAGAAAATAACCCATGGAAGAAACTCAAGGATAAAATTCCTTATTCACCTTTTTCAGATATGCACGAACACAACAGTGATAACCGTGGTGCTAGTGATGCTGAGTGGGAAGAAAGTAAGCAGCCACTTTCTGTTCCAAAACTCAATAGCAAAAGTGACTCGGGCTATTCACCTCAAATTCATGCTCAATCTCAAGTAGATCCTGAGCAGTCAAAGAGGAGCTTAGAGAACATTGAACAAAGTAACCAAACTCCACCTGAAAATCTTCTTAAAGAAATCAGAGATAGATCACAGAAAGATAATAGAAGATTAAGGCAAGTTGATCCTATTGATAAACTGTCACAAGATAAAGGAGATGGGTTGCAAAAAAACGATTTAGCAGATGTAAAAACAGTAGAAGGTCCAACTGTTAGTGTCTCTGCTTCAACACCAAATAGTATAAGTGATTCAGGCTATTCATCTCCAACTCACGCTAATCATAAACAACCTCAAGTAAATCCTGGACAGTTAAAAGCGAGCCTAATGAATGTTGAACAAAGAGATGACACTCTACTTACGGAATTTACCAGTAAGTTAGATAAAGAAACTTAGAAGTTCCCACTAAAACCAGTAGATCAAGAAGAACAAACTAAAGAACATTTATTAGCAACTGGATTGCTAAAAGAAAATGCAGCGGAGACAAAAATAAACGATTCAGGCCACTCATCTCCAACTTATACTAGCCACTATAATTTTCAGGTAAGTCCTGAACAACTAGGGAAGAGATTAGAAACCATTGAATCAAAAAAAGAAGAGACATTGGAAAAATTGAATAAAGGTTTGAAAGAACCTTCACAACAGGCTACTAAAACTAAAGATTTATTCTTAGACAGTATGTTGGAAAAAATAAAAGAAGGTAAACAATATGATCCTGTACGTAAGTTATTAGAAAGAAAAGTGGCAGAACAAGAAAACAATGACACTAATTCAATTGTAGATAAAAATAGTTATCTATATAAATTACTAGAGAAAGATGAAGCACAACTGTAAATTGGAGTAATAGAAGAAGAAAGAAAAGATACTTTAACGGAACACACTGATAATTATGATCGCAATAGAATTGGATTAGGTAACAGAAATAAAAGGCCACTGGATTGGGCTAAACGTATTGCTGAGTCACAAGAAAAAGATACTAATAAAAGTATTTTAATGTAAATTGAGGTTAGGGAATGTTCAAAAAAGTGTGTCAAACCGCATTTTTAACTCAACTCAATTTTCAATCTACCAGGAAAGAAAATATCAAATTGAGATATAGTTAAGTGTAAAAGATAAGACTTAATCTGACAGACAAGAATTAACTGACAGAAGAATTGAGGTAGTCAAAACTAATATCAGTCTCTTGTGTAATGCTACTAATATTTTTCTGAAAAGCAATATGTTTGCTATCAAGAAAAGTCTGCATAGGCGTCTTACCATAGCAATATTTACCTGAATGCGGTCTTGTTTCATTGTAAGAACGCAACCAATAATCAACATCAATCTGTAGACCTTCCAAAGAATTGTAGATTTTCTTTCTGAAGATAATATTGTAACACTCATCTTCCATAGTTCTATGAATCCTTTCACATATGCCATTAGTCTGTGGAGAATTGGCTTTGGTCCTAGAATGATCGATATTTTCGATTCCCAAATAAAGCTGATAAGCGTGATTTTCAGGCTTACCACAATACTCTGTTCCTCGGTCTGTAAGGACACGCAATAATGGCACATTTTGCTCATCAAAAAATGGTATCACTCTATCATTCAGCAAGTCAGCAGCAGTAATAGCCGTTTTGTCTGTATAAAGCTTGGCAAATGCTACTCGAGAATAAGTATCAATGAAGGTCTGCTGGTAGATTCTTCCTATGCCTTTTATATTACCTACATAATAGGTTTCTTGAGAACCCAAATAACCTGAATGTTCAGTGTCAATTTCACCATGTGCTTCTCTTTGTTCTTTAACTTTTTCTAAAGCTGCAAGTTGCTCTTCGGTTCTTCGGTTAATATAATTCCATCTTGAGCTACTTTTGTTTCCAGTGCTTTAAGTCTTTTCTTGAAAGTTTCAAGATCATTTCTCAGCCATATAGATCTCACTCCTTCCTGAGAAATTATTATACCTATTTTTCTCAGTTCATTTGCAGCTCTATCTTGCCCATATGCTGGAAATTCCGTTGCTATACCAATCGCTGCTCTTTCTATATCGTCGGAAACTCTATTCGCTAATAGAGGTTTTTTCTTACTTATCTCGTGTAATGCTTCTTCTCCTCCATTTTCGTACAACTCTTTGAATCGATAAAATGTATCTCTTGAGTATCCCATCACTTTGCATGCTTGAGATACATTTCCTAGTTGTTTTGCTAGTTCTAATAACCCTAGCTTTGGTTTTAATATTTTTGTTTGTATTGTACTCATTTCTAACACTCCTTTCTTTTATTATTTTATAACTTACTTTTTAGGGTTCCGTATATACAGTATACGGATACCCTTATAATATCACTCAAGATTTCTGCCTCTGTCACATCACAGCAATTTTCTGCTAAACTACTGGACGGAAGAGGTTGAAATTTGGTATGAAGGTATAGTTTGGTGACTTAATCAGGAGCACATATCGCAAAAGAAGAAATTTTGATTTAAGGGGTACTTCTGGGGGGGAAAACTAAAAAAATCGACCGTTCCCCCCCCTGATATCCGAAACTACTGAACCTAAAATTTTGAAACAAATGGAAAATATAGAACGTTGCCCGAACTTTACAGGAAAAATAAGGAGAAACCATTAATATTAATTTTGGGGGGCAAATTATAGAATTAAATAAAAATTTAAAAATAAAAAAAAATTCAAACTCATCATGTAATATATCAAATGAAAGGTCTCATTCTGATGAACACAAATATATTTTTTTCATATTTAAAAAAAATAATTAAAAAGATATTAAAGAAAATATACCAAAATTTAACAATTCCCCCCCCCTTATCTCCAAAACTATAAAACGTAAAGTTTTGAAAAAAAATACTTTCATAGGTTCTGACCTGAAGTTTACTGGAAAAATAAGGAGAAACATCTAGTTTTCATTTTGGGAGGCAAATTACAGAATTAAATGGAAAATATAAAATTAAAATTGTTTCTAACCCATCATGTTATATATCAGATGAAAGGGCTCATTACGACGAAAATAAACATATTTTTTTCATATTTTTAAAATAAATAAATTAAAAGATATTAACAAAAATATAAAAAAATTTACCCATTCCCCCCCTCTTATCTCCGAAACCATAAGCTAGAAAATTTTGAAAAAAATTTGAGTTATAGCTCCTCACCTGAACTTTACTGGAAAATTAAGGAGAAACCCCTAATATTTATTTTGGGGGGCAAATTATAGAATTAAATGGAAAATATAAAATTAAAATTATTTCTAACCCATCATGTTATATATCAAATAAAAGGGCTCATTATGACGAAAACAAATATATTTTTTTCATATTTTTAAAATAAATTAATTAAAAGTTATTAACAAATATATAAAAAATTTTACCCATTCCCCCCCCTTATCTCCGAAACCACAAGCTGTAAAATTTTGAAAAAAAATAGGTATAGGGCCTCACCTGAACTTTACTGGAAAAATAAGGAGAAACCCCTAATATTCATTTTGGGGGGCAAATTAAAGAATTAAATGGAAAATAAAAAATTAAACTTATTTCTAACGTATCATGTAATATATCAAATCACAGGGCTCATTATGACTAATACAAATATATTTTTTTTATTTTTTTTTAAATAAATATTTTAAAATATATTTAAAAAAATATTTAAAAAAATACCCATTCCCCCTTTATTCCCCAAACTATAAGACGTAAATTTTTTTTATTTACAGGAAAAATACGAAGAAATCTTTAATATTAATAATGGGGGGCAATTTATAGAAATAAACGGAAAATAAAAAATATTTTTTTAACGTGTCATGCAATATATCAAATGAAGGGGCTCGTTATGAGAAATACAAATATATATTTTTAAAATTAATTGTTTACAAGATATTAACATAAAGATATAAAAAATTCTCATTTCTCGCTTTATTTCCGAAACCTAAAATTTTGAAAATAATTAGGGGTACTGGGGCTCACTTGAAATTTATAAGAAAAAATATTAGAAAACCTCCATGATAATTTTAGGGATAAATTATACAATTAAATGGAAAATAAAAATTCAATTTTTCAAACGAATCATGTAATATATCAAATAAAAGACTCATTATGTAAATTACAAATATATCATATTTTTAAATCATTTGTTTAGCAAAGATATTAAACATCGACTTAATTCCCATTTTAGAAACTATACTATTTAAATTTTGAAAAATATATTTTATTTGTATTTTTAAATAATTTGAATAACAGATTTAATAATTTATAATTTAAAACTTGACCTATTGTGCCCTTTATCTTCCAATCTATAGAGCCTCAAAATTCAGACAATAGATTATAAAAGGCTTCCCTGAAAGTTTATTAGTAAAATAAAACTATAATGTTAATTTTTGGGGGCCAAATTAGAAAACTAAATACAGCGAATCTTGAAGGTGATACGGAACCCTTACAATGCGAGTCCAACTCGCACTTGACCAAATTATTTAAAGTGTCAGATCAAGTCTTATTTAATAAAGTTAAAGCCCAATTAGGTATAGCCATAGTGGGAGTGTTAAATAAACCATACGTGTCAAGTTAAGGCCCAACCATTTAAACTTGTTTGTTACATTTATTTTTTGGGAAATTTTGATCTAAAATACTTACTTAATATCTAAAATAATTTTTACCACTTTTCTTTTTCCTTATGCTACTTTCCCTTAACTTGACGCATATGGTTTATTTAACACTCCCGATAATCTCGTTATACCTGACTTGGAAACAAAAGAATCTTAATCCCTTTCAAAACCTTCTATCTATTGTCTCTTAAGCTACACCTCTGAACGGACAATGGCGTCAACTTAAGGAAAAATATCAGCAATAGTGTATAAAATTTCTCTCTAAATTTTTTATCATTAAATTATCCAAAGAGTGCAATAAACAGCACTTTTGTTTCTATTTTATTTCAACAAAAAAGTTTAAAATGTGTCCTTTTTAGGTGAAACATGCAAAAAGGAAAAAATCTTATTCTACAAATTAAAAATATAATGTACTCGAAAACTTTTCAGATAATCCATTGTGTTGAGTTTCACACGAACAAGCTTTTACGACAGTATTTCTATAGTTAGTTAAAAAAAAGTTTGGGAATAGAATGTAAACTTATGGAGCCATTGACATGTACCCTCAAAGCAAGCTTTTTCTAAAGCAAGGTATAAATACAGGCTTTCAAGAATTTAAGCATCCAAACAGCCTATCAAGATGAGCCTGAGCTATAGGGGCTATAGACTTATTACAGCAGATGGTTCTGGTATGAGATTACCCAGCTCTGAGGAAATTGTATCCGAGTTTGAACCAAAATGGAACAACAGGTACCATTGGCAATTTGTTTGTTGATTTGTGTACTTCATTGATTTGCAGTGCTCGTCTTGCAGCTTGGGTTGGCGGAAGAGCAATTACCCGAAGTTATCACTCAAATGCGTTCATTAAATCAAATTATTTATCTATGATCGTCTTCAGTAAAATTCATTCAGCAGCATTATGATTTGAAAGTAGACTTTATTTTTCGCTTGCAAAAAAGAAATTATAGCAAGCTATGGGAACGCTGGCGAATTAGATTTTGATTTTATATTGGAAGATGAAAAGCTAAGAAATAAAATGAAAGGACAGAAAGTAAGGGCTTACATTAGCCAATGAAGAAACAGAAGTGCTGATACCTCACTTTTTGATCGAGACTTTGGAAGATATCAGTAAAGCTTATGTATTAAGGTGGCACATAGAAAAAACGACTCAAAGTAGGAGCAGAGAATTTTTCTGGAGAGGCTGTATTACAAGAATTTTGGGCAAACTTGGTCATGTGCAATATATTATCGCTTCATATCACAAGGGCCTTCCCAGATCAAATTGCTGAGAAATTTTTCAGTTTTATTTGGTGTGATGAGACAATCAAGTGCTTCTTGCGCCAAAGAACTTTCAAGCCCTTTTTAAGTATATGTGCTAAAGTTAAGATCCGACCGGGAAGATTGTATAGCCGCGATAAAGTAGATAAGCCTAAACGCCATCATGTCTTTAGGAGAGTTTGCTAATGGAGGATCTTAAGTTGACGCCATTGGCTGTACACCTAAGTGGATACACAACTGAACGTAACCATTCCAAGTAGCTGACACTGGGTCGCACTACTTCACCAATAGCATTATCTTGCTAAACATAGTTTAGTTCGAGTGGCTGAGGAGGGACTTGAACCCCCGACCAAGAGATTATGATCCTCCTGCTCTACCAACTGAGCTACTCAGCCTAATTGAAAACCTTGCTATATATGTGACCTACATGCTTTGTATAATATTTCAAATCAAACAAAGATTCAAGTTTTTCCGAGTTAATAAAAGGTTTATCTTGTTTCAATTCGGCCAGAAAATCACTGTTGTTTTGTTTCACTTTCATTGCATTGCTCTGAACAATTTTATACGCCTCTTCCCTCGCCAAACCACTATTTACCAACTCAAGCAATACACGCTGTGAGAAAACTAAACCTTTTGAAGAATTTAAGTTCTTTTCAATGTTTTCCTTATTGATTACCAATTTATCTATCAAATCTGTTAATCGCACTAAAGCAAAATCCATTGTTATACAAGCATCAGGAGCAATGCATCTTTCCACAGACGAGTGTGATATATCACGTTCGTGCCACAATGCAACATTTTCTAACGCAGGGAAAACATAACTGCGTATTAAACGTGAGAGTCCAGTCAGATTTTCACTTAAAATAGGATTACATTTGTGTGGCATAGCAGAGCTTCCCTTCTGCCCAATGGAAAAATGCTCAGAAATTTCGCCGATTTCAGTTCTTTGCAAATGACGAATTTCAATTGCAATATTTTCTATTGAGCTTGCAATCACTCCCAAAACCGAAAAGAACATGGCATGTCTATCACGAGGAATGACTTGAGACGATATGGTTTCAGGTATGAGTCCCATTTCTTTCGCTACATACTCTTCAACAAACGGATCAACATTTGCAAAATTACCTACTGCACCTGATATTTTACAAATTGAGATCTCTTTTTGCGCGCTAATTAATCTCTGATAATTGCGTTTAAATTCAGCATAAAATCTAGCAAATTTTAATCCAAGAGTTGTTGGTTCTGCATGCATTCCATGACTGCGCCCAACACAAACAATATCTTTATAGTCCTCAGCTTTTTTTTTCAATACTGCAAGTAAATTTTTTAGATTCTCGAGTAAAATATCACATGACTCTTTCAACTGCACCGCAAGGCATGTATCCAAAATATCAGAACTTGTCATTCCATAGTGAAGATAACGAACATCAACTCCCGCTTTTTCAGCAACATATGTAAGAAAAGCTATAACATCATGTTTTACAATGGATTCAATTTCGTTGATACGTTCAATATCAAATTCAATAGCACCAGAGAGCTTCTGAGCAACACTATTTGGAATCACTCCTAACTCTGCTTGAGCTTCACACGCCAATTTTTCTATTTTAAGCCATATATTAAATTTATTATTTTCCTCCCAAATGGAAGACATTTCTTTTCGGCTATAGCGCGGGATCATTAAATGACCCCCGTCTTATCTTTGAACATGCTAGTTCCCAGTGTCACGCACTGGGATGACAGGAATAGTTGATATATTTTATTCACTGCTATTTGTTATTTGCATCTTCTTGCTCCACTGCTTCACCTTCTTGTTCCTCAGACTTCTGATTTTGCAATTTTACTTGCCTTAGCTCATTTGCATCTGTTTCGGATTTCACGACGTATATAGTAATTGGTACTACTAGTTCACTATGTAATTCTATGTTTACTTGGTATTCGCCCAAGTTTTTGATGCTTATTCCACCAAAAGATAAACTACGATGATCTATCGCACGCCCTTCTTGTAGCAAAATTTTTGCAATCTCACGTGTTGTTACAGAACCAAAAATTTTACCATCCTCTGAAACTTGCTTTATTAATACCACAAACTTATCATGTAGTGACAACGCAAGCTCTTTTACTATATTTAATCTTTTTATATTCTCTTTTTCCAGTAATAAACGTTGCTCCTCTAGCTTTGTTAAATTTTCCTTGGTAGCTTTCACCGCTTTTTTTTTGTGGAAAAAGAAAATTACGTGCATAACCTGGTTTAACTTTTACAACTTCACCAAGCTTACCTAAAGTCCTTATATTTTCCTTTAAAATTATCAACATAAATTACCTAAACTTTTTTAGTACAATAAGGAACAAGAGCTAAAAAACGTGCCCTTATGACTGCTAAGCGTAACTTCCTTTGTTTTTTTGCACATACGCCTGTTAATCTTCTAGGTAATATCCTACCATAGTCAGAGGTAAACTTTGATAATAAATCTGTATTCTTATAATCTATGTCTTCATCTTTAGACGTAGCAAGAGGGCAAACTTTAGAACGCCTACAGCCAGTCCTATTATTTACAGATACGTAAGAATTATTAAAACTATTTCGTCTTTTCATCATTATGCGTTTTGCCCCTCAATTTGTTTATTCATCATATAAGATTTACCTTCAAAAAATTTATCAACCTGCACAGACAAGTGGCGAATAATGTTCTCATTAAGTTTCATTCTACGCACAAACTCATCCTGAATGCTTGCAGTAGAACTTATGCACATTATACAATAATGACCGCTCTTCATCTTATTTATTGGATATGCAAAATCCAAAAGACCCCAATGTTCATACTTGATTAATCCTGATGCTTCAATGTTTTCCAAAAGCATTTCCAATGCTTTGCTAGATTGAGTTGGACCGTTTATTCTAAAATCTTACAAAATATCTTGAAAAATCTTTATTAGATGTTCTGAAATATTTCTCTTCAAAGCATTTACTGCGTTATGGATAAACGCACTTTTAGTACTGCCTCCTAGAAATTTTGTAAAATCTTGCGTTATTCCTAAATCTTTTAGGTCATCTTTCAACTCTTTATCGATTTTTGACTTCACTTCTTTCAAATTTGAAAGATCTTCTTCCAATTCAACCCATAAAATTTTTGTAAGATCTTCCAAGAAATCAGAGTAAGCAACTAGACCTTCTTTAATGTTTTCAGCACGCACTTCTAACTCTTGTGTTGTAAGCTTGTCATTTCCTTTTTTCAGAATATCCCTGATTTGCTGGAACATAACAACTGCTTTAATATTCTTCAATGAAACAGATAGCTCTTGGACCACCTCCTCTACTTCTTGCTGTAATAATCCTTGTTGTGCTATAAAAGTAAATTCATAAAGATTCACTATATCTTCCTTTAATACCGATTAAATATTTCATTATATAAAGCTTTTTTATATAAGCAAGTTATTTGTATTAATTTCTACGCCTTTAATCCAGCTTAAGTTAGATATTTCATAAATAACTTGAGGAGCAATTGAGTATGCACCTGGTAATAAGATGCTTACTTTATGTTTTTCGAGAAGAAGTTTTAGCATTATTTTGGTTCTACCTTCATCTTTTAATATTGTGTTTAATTCCACAGCGGCTTTTTGCCAATCTGTGCACTCAGTGGTGAGAACTAATTCTTTTATTATAGAAGTGACTCTTTTTGTAAACTCAGATATATCCTTGCCTGCTAATCTTGTCGTATTTTCCGAAGCTTCAAGATCAATTATCACAAATGTTCCTGGTGAAAATAAATCTCTTTTTTCTTCTATTATTTCATTATTATACAATGCTATTTCAGAAACGTTATAGGGATCAGAAAGTGTGAGGATAACAAACCTTCCACGCTCTGAAGTTCTCATACGTGCATTTAATATTACCCCAGCAGTTTTTGCTGTTCTATTTTCTCCGATAAACCCAATATTTAACTTTTCCAGAAGAGTTCTAAATTTTTCAAGTGGATGATTAGTTAAATAAAATCCTAGTGAAAATAACTCATGTTCTAATTTTTCCTCTTCATCAAAATCTTCCACATTCTCAAATTTCGGTTTGAGGACATCAAGACTACCAAACAAAGCAGCTTGACTTGATTCTCTATCCTGTTTGTTTTTATTTGCAAAGTAAATCAGTGTGTCCATTGACTCATATAGCTGCTTTCTGTTCTTGTGCACGCTATCGAATGCTCCGGATTTAATCAGGCTTTCTAGCGCTCTCTTATTTATTATATGACCTGAATTTTGAATGAATTCCCATATGTCCTTACAAGCGCTTGAACGTACGTAACTTATTTGAACACAATTTCGCACCACTTTTCAATAATGTCTATAACGTTCCTTAGATCCAGTAGAAAGATTCTAATGTTTATAAGGTTCCTTAGATCAAACAGAAAGATTCTAAACAAGTGTCAGGATCAAATTCGACGTTTTAGTGTACTTTATTGTAGTAGTTAGATTCATGCTTTTTACTGTCTCGCCTTTATTTGTTGCTAACTTTTTTAAACACAATTTCGCACCACCTTTTAATAATTTCTATAACGTTCCCTAGATCAAATAGAAAGATTTTTATGTCTATAAGGTTCCTTAGATCAATTAGAAAGATTCTAAACAACTCGACGAAATTCGACGTCTTAGTGTTATTGTTGTAGTAGTTAGACTAATGCTTAATACTGTCTCGCCTTTATTTGTTCCTAACTGATTTGAACACAATTTCGCACCACTTTTTCAATAATGTCATTAACGTTCCTTAGATCAAATAGAAAGATTCTAATGTCTATAAGGTTCCTTAGATCAAATAGAAAGATTCTAAACAACTGTCAGGATCAAATTCGACGTGTTAGTGTACTTTTTTCTAGTAGTTAGATTAATGCTTTTTACTGTCTCGCCTTTATTTGTTGCTAACTGATATGAATACAATTTCGCACCACCTTTCAATAATCTCTATAACGTTCCTTAAATCAAATAGAAAGATTTTTATGTCTATAAGGTTACTTAGATCAATTAGAAAAATTCTAAACAACTATCAGGATCAAATTCGACGTGCTAGTCTACTTTGTTGTAGTAGTTAGATGCTTTTTACTGTCTCGGCTTTATTTGTTGCTAACTGATTTGAACACTATTACGCACCAGTTTTTAATAATGTCTTTAACGTTTGTTAGATCAAATAGAGAGATTCTAAGCAACTGTCAGTATCAAATTCACCGTCCTAGTGTACTTTGTTGTAGTAGTTAGATTAATGCTTTTTACTGTCTCGGCTTTATTTGTTGCTAACTGATTTGAACACATTTCCACACCACTTTTCAATAATGTCTATAACGTTCCTTAGATCAAATATAAAGATTCTAAATAACTGTCATGATCACACTCGTCGTCCTAGTGTACTTTGTTGTAGTAGTTAGGTTAAAGCTTTTTATTGTCTCGGCTTTATTTGTTGCTAACTTATTTGAATATAATTTCGCACCACCTTTGAATAATGTCCATAACGTTCATAAAATCAAATAGAAAGATTCTAAACAACTATCAGGATCAAATTCGACGTCCTAGTGTACTTTGTTGTAGTAGTTAGATGCTTTTTACTGTCTCGGCTTTAATTGTTGCTAACTAATTTGAACACAATTACGCACCAGTTTTTAATAATGTCTATAACGTTTGTTAGATCGAATAGAAAGATTCTTAGCAATTGTCAGGATCAAATTCAACGTTCTAGTGTACTTTGTTGTAGTAGTTAGATTAATGCTTTTTACTGTCTCGGCTTTATTTGTTGCTAACTGAAATGGAATGGGGGTTTAACTATGATATGTTGGTAACAATTTAAAGAACGATCTTGCCAGAGTACTTACATGTGTCTTTGTCTGCCCTGATGACCGTTCTGTAGGCGAAATGGACTGTATATAGAGAAGCTGACCCCGCACTGCCCTATTCCTTCCGCTATAGAAAAACCAACATTCCTCAAGGCAGCAATACCATAACGTATGCGTTCATCCTCTATTGAGAATTCAGCTTGAGACTTGTTTATATCAGGTGGAAGAACGGTAACGCCACTAAACTTTACTGCATGATAAAATAAATTCATTAGTGCTGTAAAAAATTCTAATGGATAATTAGCTTTAAGGTAAGCCGTTTGATAAGATATAACCGCATATGCAGCTGCGTGAGATTTATTAAATCCATAACCAGCAAATTTTGCAACAAGGTCAAAGATATAACTTGCCCTGTCATAATCAACGCCATTCTTCGTTGCCCCTTGGATGAAAAGTGCACGTTGTTTATCCCTCTCTTCCTTAATTTTCTTACCCATGGCACGTCTCAGCAAATCTGCTTCTGCAAGACTATATCCAGAGAGAATACGGGCTATTTCCATCACCTGCTCCTGGTAGATTATTACCCCAAATGTTTCTTTTAACACTCCTTCAAGTAACGGATGAATATAATCTGGCTTTTCAAGGCCATGCTTTCTTGCAATATAAGTTGGAATGTTATCCATAGGTCCTGGACGATAAAGGGAAATTAAAGCGATAATATCTTCAATGCAATCTGGCTTTAATTTGATTAAAGCTTCTCTCATTCCCGAACTTTCAAGCTGAAACACTCCAATTGAATCACCGCTAGAGAGCATCTCATAGGTATTTTGATCATTCAAAGGAACTGAAGAAATATCGATCTTTTTTTCATCACGATTAATTAAACGACATACATGATCTATTAGTATTAGCGTACCAAGTCCAAGAAAATCAAATTTTATTAACCCAGCTTTCTCCACATATTTCATGCTGTATTGAGTGATTGGCAAAGCTGAATTTGGATCATAATACACAGAAACAAAATTTTCCAACTTTTGATCACATATTACAATTCCAGCAGCATGGGTTGAAACGTGACGATATATCCCTTCAAGCTTAAGAGATATATCAAGAAGCTTTGCAATTACCTCATCACTATCTCGTTCTTTCTGCAGGTTTTGATCAAGCTCTATCGCTTGCGATAAAGTTACAGGATTTACTGGATTAAATGGAACCATTTTAGATATTTTATCCACTTGAGAGTAAGGCATTTGCAATACTCTACCAACATCACGCAATACTGCCCTTGCTTGCAATTTTCCAAAAGTGATTATTTGAGCAACATAACCGTACTTTTTCTGAACATAATCAATAACCAGGTCTCTTTTTTCCTGGCAAAAATCAATATCAAAGTCAGGCATCGATACGCGATCAGGATTCAAAAATCTTTCAAATATTAGGCCAAACTTTATTGGGTCAAGGTCTGTAATCTGTAAGCTCCAAGCAACAATTGATCCAGCACCAGAGCCTCTTCCTGGACCCACTGGAATGCCATTTGCTTTGCTCCAACGGATAAAGTCAGAAACTATTAGAAAATACCCGGAATAATTCATTGAAGTTATTACGCTTAGTTCGTAATTTAGCCGATCGTAGTATTGTTTAAGGTCTATATCTGTCTCATTCGCAATGCGGAGATCTAATCCTGCAACTGCCTGCTCCCTCAGTTCTTCATTCTCAGTTTTATTTTCTCGACAAGGAAATTTAGGCAAGATAGGCTGCCTGCTTCTTGGCATGTAAGAGCACCGCTTAGCTATCACTAAAGTGTTATGAATTGCTTCGGGAATGTCGCTGAACAGTTCCTCCATTTCTGCCACAGATTTGAAGTAATGCTCGGTAGTTAACTTCTTCCTGTTATTCTCCAGGGCATAACTCCCCTCCGATATCCACGTTAATATATCATAAGCCTCATAGTCAGACCTATTTGGAAAAAACACATCATTCGTTGCAACTAGTGGTATATTGCGCTGATAAGCAAAGTCTATCAAAGCTTCTTCAAGCTCTAGCTCCTTGCTCAGCCCATGACGCTGCAATTCAACATATAAATGACCATCGAATGCTGAAAGCAGTTTTTCAACCGTTTCTTTATCTTGCCCCAACAATAGTTGAGCCAAACATCCACCGGTTAAAGCGATCAGACCCGTACTTAAATTCAATAGCTCATCAAAATCAACGTAAGGAATATCGCTGTTATTCTTGCGCTTTTTAAAAGACTCACTTACCAAAGTGACTAAATTAGTGTACCCTTGCTCATTTTTTGCAAGCAATAATATAGGTAAATTTTGTTCTGAATGTTTAACTATAATATTGCATCCTATTATTAGCTGTATTCCTCCTACTTGCTGCATATTCTGAAAATTCGAGCGAGCCAAACAAGTTGCCTGAATCAGTAATTGCAACCGCTGGCATTTTGTTCTGCAAACAAAAGCTAATCAACTCCTCAATTTTAACCGAGCTTTCAAGCAGCGAATAAACACTATGAACACGTAAGTGTATGAACATAAAAAACTTTAGACCAGTAATAAAAGGATAACATTAATTTACTCATGAGAACATAATTTTCATGAGAACGAAAGCCTATAAGATTTCTCAAATCTAAGGTTAAAATACAAAAAACTTCCTTGACAAACTCCGCCAGCCCCCTTATCATAAAACTGAAGCTATTTATTTATCTTTGCAATCTGCAGATTAAAACGACAAAGGGAACTTTGTATTTGGCGTAATATCATGCTTAATTTTTTGCACTATGTGCACCTCATGTCTTTATAAAACTTTTAGGTTTCTACCTATACAAGCAGAAACGCGCTTATAAAGCGTTCAAGACATCAAATGACGTCAAATAGAACAAGGGAGAATTTGAATACTAGCCACCCTAGGGTTTCTTTGCCTTTTTTTCTGCATAGTAAATTTCTTAAACATTTGTAGCTAAGGTTAGTTGCATTTAAAAGCAGCTAAATTGCAATGTTTAAGACTTAAAAACGCCAATACTGAAAATAAACAATGACTAGGGCTTCTTTTGCCTTTTTTTTTATTTGGTAAATTTCTTAATATTTATGGCTAAAGATTGCACGAATGTTGCAATTACAAAAGCGTTTCTACTAGGAGGGTGTCATTCCAGTGCCCAGACACTGGGAATGACAAAGAAATAGGCACTGGGATGACAAAAAAGGAGCACTGCCATTATAGAGTGAACCAGTGTCTGGGCACTGGGATAACAAATAGGGGACTACTCGGATGACAAGAAAGGAGCACTGGGGTGACAGGAGAAGGAGGCGCTGGGATGACATTATAGGGGCTACTTGCATGACACCATCTTTTTCCTGGATCCCAGTTCTGGGCACTGGGATGACAAAAAAGGGGCTACTCGGATGACAAAAAAGGAACACTGGAATGACATCATAGGGGCGCTGGAAGACACCATCACAGAGTGAACCAGCGTCATACACTATATGTATGTATATATATGTATGTCATTATACCTTGAAAAAATTAAGTTTTAGTGCTATTAAATAGTTGTAAATTTTGTCTCTGTGGTAGCTTTATGAATGTTGAAAGTAAGAAAATACATGATACTAAAATAAAATTACCAATATTTCATGATTATCAATCTACTACTAAAGTGGATCCCCGCGTTTTGGAGGTAATGATACCTTATTTTGGTGAGTTCAGTAATGCACACTCTCGCAGCCATTCATTTGGTTGGACTGCTGAAGAAGCAGTGGAAAAAGCAAGGAAACACATCGCTGATCTGGTGAATGCAGATAGCAAAGAAATTAGCTTTACCTCAGGTGCAACTGAGTCAAATAATACAGCAATCAAGGGCGTTGCTCACTTTTACAAAAATAAAGGAAATCATATAATAACTGTCTGCACGGAGCATAAGTGTGTTCTGGATTCTTGTCGGCATCTGGAAAATGAAGGCTTTAAAGTTACATATTTGCCTGTTAAGCAAAACGGAATTATAGATTTATTAAAGCTTGAGGAAGCAATTACTGATAAAACAATCTTGATTTCAGTAATGATGGTAAATAATGAAATCGGAGTAATTCAGCCTGTCAAAGAAATTGGTGTAATATGTAGAAAGCATAATATATTTTTCCATACAGATGCAGCTCAAAGCTTTGGAAATGTTCCAATTGATGTTAATGAGATGTGCATTGATCTTATGAGTCTCTCTAGCCACAAAATTTATGGGCCTATGGAAATAGGCGCATTATATGTCCGTAGAAAGAATCCTCGTGTTAGGCTGATACCACTAATTAGTGGTGGTGGACAAGAAAGAGGCATGCGCTCTGGCACAGTTCCAACACCTCTTGCAGTCGGTTTTGGTGAAGCGGCACGTATTGCTAAAGAAGAAATGGAAACAGAAGCAAGCAAATTGGAAGGACTGAGAGATATTTTGTACAATAAGATAAAAGAAACATTTCCTGATATCGTTTTAAATGGTGATTATGAAAATAGAATTCCTGGCAACCTAAACTTGAGCTTTCCCTATGTTGAGGGTGAGTCTCTCATCATGGCAATCAAGGATTTAGCAGTAAGTTGAGCCTTCCTATGTCGTACGGTCACTAAATAATGGCCATGACCTTGAGCATTCATCAATTAGATTTGGCCTAGGACGATTTACAACTAAAGAAGAAGTTTTGTACGCAGCAGATCTTGTTGCTAAAAATATTGACCGACTGAGAGAAATGAGCCCACATTATGAGATGGTACAAGAAGGAGTAGATTTGAACACCGTGAAATGGGACTCTCATTAAATGTATCCATTCAGCCAGTCCAACTGCAAATGCACTTTGAAGTTCCTCTGTAACCATTTACACTTAATTCTGCAATTCTTTGACCTCACTCATAGCTGTACGAACATTCGTTTTTGAAGACAGCAAATGGTGTCATTCCAGTCTGGAATCCAGAAAAGTTTGCTTATAAGCAAGCAAACTTATTTGGTGAGTATAAAATTCTACGTCACACCTCCACGGCATCTTTAGATCCCGCTAACAAGCAGCGGGATGACGGTTGTCAGGCCAGCGCTCATAAGTGTTGAAAGTGCTATAAGTGGCATTTTATAAGGTGGTTAATGGCATAAATTTCAATGATAATAAAATAAATCAAAAAAGCGCCTTTTTGCCTGTGGTTAGAAGGTTTAAGCGAATTTTTGACGTGGTTTATCTGCTTTCCCAACAACGAAGGTTGATATCAAGAGGAGATTTACATACCATTAATCACCTTGTGTGACTGCACTTTCAACACTTATAGCCAGCGCCCCATAAGTGTTGAAAGTAACACAAGAAAGACATAAAGAACTATTATTGCAAGAAAATGGAGGCAATAATGAATCAAATAGAAAGAGTACTAAATTTAATAAAAGATGAGGATTTAGAAAGGCTAGGAAAATTAAGTGAAGTAGATAAATGTAATACTAAATTGTTGGGCAAGATTATATTTAAAGGTCTAATGAAGTTAATATTAATGGGGCAAAAAACAAGCCTAAGAGCGCTAGAAATGGTAATAAACAGGTGTATAATGGATAAGAATAGCGATAAAAGTACAGTAACATACAGTGGTTTGTCAAAAAGGTTAAAAGTTATAAATCCAGAATATTTTAAGGGAATATATATTGATTTGATGAGCAAGATTAAAAAGCTATTACTCCAAAAAACATCAAATAACTTACATAAGTTTGATTCGACGATCATAAATTTATCGGGATATCTCATAAAAGATGGATTAAAAATAGGCGGTAAAAGTAACGACAGTCAAGTTAAAGTGAGTGTAGGATTAAAGGATCAATTGCCGACAAGTATAAGATTTTGTAAAGGACAAGAAGAAAGTAGTGAAGATATAGCATTAGTGAGAGCAATTAATGAAGCTAAAGTTGAAAAAGACGATATTTTATTATTTGATAGAGGAATCAGAAAAGTTGGAACTTTTGGCGAATTTGATGAAAAGGAGTACAAATTTATCACAAGAGTTAAAGTAGGAAGAAAACATGATGTTATAAGCAGGAACAAAGTTATAAGAGAACAAAAATCGGATGGATCAGAGATTTTAGAAGATATAATAGTTAATCTTTATCGTGCACGAGGTAAAGTGGCAGAAAAGCATGATCTACGGCTAATATGTAAAAGATAAGACTTAGACTTAGACAGACAAGAATTAACTGACAGAAGAATTGAGGTAGTCAGAACTAATATCAGTCTCTTGTGTAATGCTACTAATATTTTTCTGAAAAGCAATATGTTTGCTATCCAGAAAAGTCTGCATAGGCATCTTACCATAGCAATATTTACCTGAATGCGGTCTTGTTTCATTGTAAGAACGCTACCAATAATCAACATCAATCTGTAGACCTTGTAGATTTTCTTTCTGAAGATAATATTGTAACACTCATCTTGCATAGTTCTCTGAAACCTTTCACATATGCCATTAGTCTGTGGAGAATTGGCTTTGGTCCTAGAATGATCGATATTTTCGATTCCCAAATAAAGCTGATAAACGTGATTTTCAGGCTTACCACAATACTCTGTTCCTCGGTCTGTAAGGACACGCAATAATGGCACATTTTGCTCATCAAAAAATGGTATCACTCTATCATTCAGCAAGTCAGCAGCAGTAATAGCCGTTTTGTCTGTATAAAGCTTGGCAAATGCTACTCGAGAATAAGTATCAATGAAGGTCTGCTGGTAGATTCTTCCTATGCCTTTCATATTACCTACATAATAGGTATCTTGAGAACCCAAATAACCTGAATGTTCAGTGTCAATTTCACCATGTGCTTCTCTTTGTTCTTTAACTTTTTCTAAAGCTGCAAGTTGCTCTTCGGTTAATATAATTCCATCTTGAGCTACTTTTGTTTCCAGTGCTTTAAGTCTTTTCTTGAAAGTTTCAAGATCATTTCTCAGCCATATAGATCTCACTCCTCCCTGAGAAATTATTATACCTCTTTTTCTAAGTTCATTTGCAGCTCTGTCTTGCCCATATGCTGGAAATTCCGTTGCTATACCAATCGCTGCTCTTTCTATATCGTCGGAAACTCTATTCGCTAATAGAGGTTTTTTCTTACTTATCTCGTGTAATGCTTCTTCTCCTCCATTTTCGTACAACTCTTTGAATCGATAAAATGTATCTCTTGAGTATCCCATCACTTTGCATGCTTGAGATATATTTCCTAGTTCTTTTGCTAGTTCTAATAACCCTAGCTTTGGATTTAGTATTTTTGTTTGTATTGTACTCATTTCTAACACTCCTTTCTTTTATTATTTTATAACTTACTTTTTTAAAGTGTCAGATCAAGTCTTATTTAATACATTTTATATTACCTACATAATAGGTATTTTGAGAACCCAAATAACCTGAATGTTCAGTGTCAATTTCACCATGTGCTTCTCTTTGTTCTTTAACTTTTTCTAAAGCTGCAAGTTGCTCTTCGGTTAATATAATTCCATCTTGAGCTACTTTTGTTTCCAGTGCTTTAAGTCTTTTCTTGAAAGTTTCAAGATCATTTCTCAGCCATATAGATCTCACTCCTCCCTGAGAAATTATTATACCTCTTTTTCTCAGTTCATTTACAGCTCTTTCTTGCCCATATGCTGGAAATTCCGTTGCTATACCAATCGCTGCTCTTTCTATATCGTCGGAAACTCTATTCGCTAATAGAGGTTTTTTCTTACTTATCTCGTGTAATGCTTCTTCTCCTCCATTTTCGTACAACTCTTTGAATCGATAAAATGTATCTCTTGAGTATCCCATCACTTTGCATGCTTGAGATACATTTCCTAGTTGTTTTGCTAGTTCTAATAACCCTAGCTTTGGTTTTAGTATTTTTGTTTGTATTGTACTCATTTCTAACACTCCTTTCTTTTATTATCTTATAACTTACTTTTTTAAAGTGTCAGATCAAGTCTTATTTAATACAGCTAATAAAAATCAGAAATAAAATTGGAGATGAAATATGGTTTTTGACAAACTTGTTTGAAATGCCAGCTTATGAAGTAACAGAAGTGTTCTTTAAATTTATAAAGCAAAATCTTGGATATAAGCACTTTTTAAGCCATACTATGAATGACATGAAGGTACATGATTATTATTACGGCTTCGTTATTTCTTGTTTATAGAATCAAAAATAATCTACATGGGTTCAAAATAGCATTACTGCAATTCACATTGGATCTAAATGACTCTTTTATACGTTCGATTGTTTTACTGTCGGGAGGTTATTTACATGCCGTTGATCATCTCATATCACGTTATTTTTAATACTTTCAACACTTATGGATGACACCCTTTTGGATAGAAACCAGTGTCAGCTACTTTCATGACACCCTGACCTCGTCATCCCGCTACGTGTTAGCGGGATCTCTTGTTAGCGGATGAGATACCGCGAATGAATCGCGATATGACGGTCTGCGGCGGTATGACGCATAAGTGTTGAAAGTGCTATAAGTGGCATTATATAAGGTGGTTAATGGCATAAATTTCAATGATAATAAAATAAATCAAAAAAGCGCCTTTTTGCCTGTGGTTAGAAGGTTTAAGCAAATTTTTGACGTGGTTTATCTGCTTTCCCAACAACGAAGGTTGATATCAAGAGGAGATTTACATACCATTAATCACCTTGTGTGATTGCACTTTCAAGACTTATGCGGTATGACGGTTAAGCAATTCGTCATCCCGCAGCGGGATCTCTTATTAGCGGATGAGATACCGCGAATAAATCGCGGTATGACGGTTAAGTACGTATTAGCAACTAAGAGATACCGCGGCAGCATGACGGTCTGCGGCGGTATGACGGGTAAGCAATTCGTCATCCCGCAGCGGGATCTCTTGTTAGTGGATGAGATACCGCCAATAAATCGCGGTATGACGGTTAAGTACGTGTTAGCGGCTAAGAGATACCACAGCGGCATGACGTAGAGCTTGCGTTAGCTATAAGATTAGCTAACATTCTGCACATCCATAAAAAACAAACCTTCTTTTTCATCTTGAACGCTAATAATAGCGTGAGTGTTAAGAGGTAAACGGTCATTTGTATGTCCATGACCTACCCCTTTCATTGTAAATACAGGAAAGTTTACACTTTTTGCAAACCTTTCTTTTACAACTTCAACAAGATTATCATTATAACAGTTCCCAAATCCCCAAAGATTACTGCATGCACTCTATCAAAAATGTGAGCTTGTTTTAGGTCATCTAAACTGCGCTCTATTGCCTATGGGTAAACTCTTATGTCCTCTAAAAATAGAATTTTACCTTTCGCATTTATTTGCCAAGCGGTTCCTATACTATTTTCAACTAAAGTCATATTACCACCGATGATTTTAGACTCTAATCTGTCATCTTTTAGTCTAATGCCATTATTTATCGTCTTTAGGTTATCAAATCTGATAGAATTCCGCTTGTTAAGAATTAACTCTTTCAATTTTTCAACAGAGCTTTCAGAAATGGAGTTATTTACTATCATTTCCAACATGGTGCCGTGAAGAGTTTGCCAATTATATTTAGCTTGTAGATAGATGTGCAAGGCAGTTATATCGCTATAGCCTATGAAGATTTTTTTGTTTTGAGCAATCCTTTCTTTTTTATCATTGGGTAACTTTTCTAGATAGGGAATTAACCGAGAAGCCCCTTCTCCTCCTCTGATACACCAAATTATTTTACTATCATCAGTTAATGCACTAACCAAATCATTTGCTCTGAATTCATCAGAGTTAGAGTAGAATAGATTATCATTACTATATATTTTCTCCGAAATATGGGGATTAAAATCCAAAGCTTCTACATATTCTTTTATAGTAGTCAAATCTGATTCTTTTCCCTTGGAGGAAGGAGCAATAATATCAACTTGGTCGATTGCATGAATACCTGTGTTAACAGTGAAAATAAAATATAAAAAGTAAATGATCATTAAAATATCTTATAAAACTCTTTTTTTAGTATATCATCCAATTCAGAGAGTGGAACCTTCACTTCTAGTTCTTCCATTGCTGTGACGCCATAACCTTGCAGTCCACAAGGAATAATACCCTTATAGTGAGAGAGGTCTGGTAAGACGTTAAGCGCTATGCCATGATAAGTTACCCATTTTCTTAAACGGATACCAAAAGCTGCAATTTTTTTTTCTACTCCATTGTTATTCACCCAAACACCTATTCTATCCTCTTTAAATTCTCCAAGTATATTAAATTGCTTTAAAACATTTATTATCCACTTAGTTAAGTCTCTAATATATAGCTTTATGTCGCATTTATTTCTTTTTTTAAGGTTTAAGATTAAATATATAACATGTTGTCCTGGCCCATGATATGTGTATTTTCCACCCCTGCCTGTTGGCAGGTGCGTGACACTGGGATCTATGTCTTAGTTTAACTACAGAATCTAAAACACATTTAACTTTTAAACATCTTTCATGAGGCACATATGAATTTCAACATCTTTCAAAGAAAAAAAAGCGCAGTATTTACTAAATATTCTGCTTTGCAACTAATGATGGAACCAAGTTGGAGTAAGCGTGATTATGTAAGTTTTGCTGAGGAAGGTTACATAAAAAATGTTATTGCCTTTCGAGCAATTAATATGATTGCAAGTGCTGCATCTTCGGTACCTTTTACTCTCTGCCAGCTTACTGAACAGGGAAAATTGCAACTAAAAGCCCATCCATTAATGAAATTACTTTATTCTCCTAACCCAATGACATCAAAATCGGAATTTATTGAGGGGATTGTAACTTATCGGTTAGTTAACGGCAATTCTTATATATTGATGGTTGAGTCGCAGAACAATAGAAAACCACCAACAGAGCTTTATCTTCTGCGCCCTGATAGGGTTGAAATTGTTCCGGGGAGAAATAACGTTCCTTATATCTATCGTTATACCATAAATAAGAACGGTTATGACTTCAAAGTTGATAAACTAACCGGACGTTCAGCAGTGTTGCACCTAAAGACCTTTAACCCTTTGAATGATTGGTATGGGTTATCACCAATTGAGGCAGCTGCATACAGTATAGATCAGCATAATCAGGCGGGTGGTTGGAATCAAGCGATGTTGCAAAATGGGACAAGACCAAGTGGTGCAATAGTTGTAAAATCAGCGAAGGACGGGAGTGGTGGAAGTTTAAGTCAAGAGCAGTACCAACGCTTAAAAGAGCAAATAAATGATCATTATTCAGGCTCTGTCAATGCTGGAAGACCGATATTGCTTGAAGGAGGCTTGGAGTGGAAAGAAATGAGCTTATCACCAAGGGATATGAATTTTATTGAGTCCAAACATAGTTCAGCTCGTGATATTGCCCTGGCTTTTGGCGTCCCGCCGCAGTTGCTTGGCATACCATGTGATAGCAATTTAGTCGAAGCACGCTTATCCCTCTGGGAACAGAGGGTTTTACCAACGCTAGAAAATATTATCTGTCACCTGAATTCTTGGCTAATACCAAAATTTGGCGAGGATCTGTGCTTGTCGTACGATAAAGATGCAATAGAAATTCTCATGGAAAAGAGGCAAAAGTTGTGGAAATACGTAGAAAACGCAAGCTTCATGACGCTCAATGAAAAAAGGGAAGCATTTGGCTTGCCACCATTGCCAGGTGGTGATGAGTTAGGTTAAGTTTGTATCCGTTCAGATGAGTTTATTGTCCCCTAAACCGTACACCTAAGAGCATGTCTTCAAACTGAAGAATGAGCTAATTTGTGAAGCATAATAGTGATCATATTAAAGAAGATATAGTTTTTTGAGGTGAGAGGGGAATGCTCGTAATCTTTACTCATGCGTCTAAAATTGGAAAGCCAGGCAAAAGTTCTTTCAACAATCCAACGTTTGGGAATAACTTGAAATCCTCTATCAACTATTTTCTTGGCAATCGTTAATAAACATCCCGTTTCCAATAAGCATCTGTTTTGTAATTTACCTATGTACCCTTGATCAGCAAAAACCTTACGTAAAGTTGGAACTTTGCATTTAGCTTGGGCAAAAATATTTAGAGCACTATCACGATCTTGAATACTTGCACTCTGTACTTCAGCAGCAATTACAAGACCCACAGTATCTACAATAATATGACGTTTTCTGGCCTTTATTTTTTTGCCAGCATCATATCCTCTGGATCCCCTTTTTGAGTAGTTTTCACTGACTGGCTATCAATTATACCTACTGATGGAGTCTTATTTTTACCAATCATCTCTCTTACTTTTTTAACTAGAAAATCATGAATTTCTTGCCATATTCCACTTTTTTTCAAGCGCGAATTACAACTATAACGGTTTTCCATGGTGGAAAATCTTTA
The DNA here is from genome assembly GCA_034190945.1 of Octodonta nipae. NCBI lineage: Eukaryota > Metazoa > Arthropoda > Insecta > Coleoptera > Chrysomelidae > Octodonta > Octodonta nipae. The sequence goes on from CM067217.1 coordinate 99,620,272, forward strand.
GGCAGTTGTCTCCATTGACATCCTGTTCTCATCATATAGCGGATTGCATTAATAATTGTTCTAATACTATGTTTTCTTGGTCTGCCGGTCTTTTTAGGTTCAAAATATGGCTCTATTGTCTTCCATTCTTTGTCACTTATATCGCTTGGGTACATCTTAAAATGTACCTTATACCATACTTCTTAACTTCTTTCTACTCAGTTTGAAGACATGCTCTAAGTAAATTAACTATTTTTCTTGCCAACCAGAGCGATGAAGATTTGGTCTACATCAAAACTCATCTTAGGACGCCAAATAGGGCCATCCAAATGCATATCGATATAGATTGGATTACTATGGTTTGGTGGTATGAAAAAGAACCTGAATATAGAATTTAAAGCGAAGTTAGATAAGGTTAAATTAGAAGAAATTGATCCTGATGCTTGATCAATCCCGAACTGTAAACTAGTTGAACATATACCACTCTTAATACTTGCTTTTCCGCTAATATTTTCAAAAAATGTACTGCCATTATATATATCAACATAAGCAAATAAGGAAATTTCAGACTTATTCTTACTGCTTAACAAATTAGTGATAAATGAATTGAAATCTACATTAGTAACTTCTATTCCCTGCGCTTGTAGGTTTACATCTCCTGATAAGTTACTAGCCCAATCATGAAAACTTTTTCCTTGAGTTTTGATTTCACAATATAAGCTTACCTGACCATTTACATTGTCAATTCCTATAACCTTACCAATCTTTTTAGTGTCCAAATTTACAATAGAAAATCTTGTATTCATTGAGTCTGATTTTAAATAACCCTGAAAAAACACTTGCCCGTGTTCTAATATGTAACTTGCCTGCCTGATAGTGATAACGTTGTTTCTCATTACCGCATCCAAACTAAAATCTTTCAAAACATTCTGCTCGGTTTTAAATTCTGCAGTATTGATTTGCACATTTGCATCAAAGCCTTCTTTGTCATCCAAAAAATCAAGCTGCTTTGTTGACCATTGAATTTGATCTATCTCATTTCTTGAATTTCTTTTTACCTCTACTAAATTTGGTAATTTAAAAATATTTCCATTGAATTTATTGCCCGTAAGGTTCACATCTAATAAAAGTTTGGCGTATTTTTGATCTAATAATATTTTTGCATTACCGGTAATATCGAAATCTTCTCCAGATAGTTTTATTTTATCTGCAACTAGCTTACCTTTTTCCATTTTCAGCAAAAAATCCAAATTTTTAATTTTCGTATCATTCAATGTAAGGTTATTAACACTGGCCTTTATATTTGCATCATACTGAAAATTTTTCAGCCGTTGCATTTTAGATAAACTACTAAATAATGAATGATCATATTTATCTGCATCAAGATTATGCATGATAAATTCACCATCGATCACACTGCGTTTTTTTGTGTGGCTTACTCTAGTTGACCCTTGCAAGGATTCCTTATTATTTAGCAGTCTAATGTCTGAGATAGATAATATTCTTGGTGCAAGGTGCAATTTAGAACTTAGTGTAAATTGATTTTTCTGGTTTTCTTTCATCTTTATAGAAGGGAAAAAACATGAAAGGAATGACTCAAAATCACCTCCTTCGACTAATAAATCACCGTCGAATTCAGATAGGGCATTATTGTTTGAGATCTCTCCTGATAAGTAAGATATATTATTGATTCCAGGAAATTTAAGAAGCGTATTCACTTTTACTTTGCCATCAGTGGATTTTAGTACAGCACGGAAATTGTCCAATATTTTGTTTTGATATTGAATGTTAGAAGCTTCTATATTAAAATTTAAGCTCAAGTTCTTCAAAATATTCCCGAAGGTCTTTCATATTCGTTGTTGTTTGTGAATCATTTTGTATGGAATCTAAATCAACTTTACTGAAGCTAATATTGAAATTATTGTGATCGCTTTTTCTATCATTTTGTATTGTAACACTGGCTTGCATGCTTTTGGAATCAATTTTCAAGTCAGTTACCGTAAACTCATTTTCATGGAGGTTGATATTAGATGATATCTCAATATTTTCATTAGGAATAACACAAGAAAGAAAGCTAAGATTAATGATTTTTACTAAGTCACTCACAGAGCCGGAACTATTATTAATCGTTAGTGTTAAATTACCCTGGAGTTCTTATTGATTTCTATTACCTGTAAATAGCAAATTTACAAAATTTGATTCAACGCTAATGTATACATTCTTTTTTGTGATATTAACCTTTCCTGAAAAATCGTAATTATTATCACCTACCTTTACTTCACCAAAAAACTGCTTATTTTTTTTACAGTGACTTCCTTTATGTTAATAATATCAGCATTAAAACTTACTTGGCTGTCTTTTATTACTATATCGACTGTGTTACCACTGGCTTTTGTATTTATAATATTAATTAAATTTTCTTTATTGCTTTTCATGCCAAACAATGTGATTGACTTTGTTTGCAACGAAAATAAAAACAACGATAGGAGTGACGGTTTGACCTCAATTTTTCTTACACTAATTAAATCTGACAACTTTTGCTCTTTATTTTCTTTGTATTGTATATATACATTATAAATAGTGAGCTTTGGAGTAATGAGTGAAACTTCAACTTTCCCTCCAATATGCACTTTAGCATCATACGTCCTCACCAGCTCTTTTATGATATATTTCCTGTAGCTACTCCAATCCTTAAAAGTTGCAGCAATGTGCATGAGAATGAGTAGCAGCGAGATTGATAATATGGCGTATATTGAGAGCTTCATAATATGCCTCTTAATTGCAATGGAGTTACTCTATTTCCTACCTTTGTCATCTCAGTGTCTATCTTTGTCATCCCAGCACCCACTCCTGTCATCCCAGTGCTTGACACTGGGCTGGCTTTGTTGCATAGCAACCGAAAAAAGCTGGTGGCTACTGACAAAATTCATTATAAATAACCATTTAACTGTTGAAGAAAAAATATTCCACAGAAAATGAAAGTCAGTAACCAAAACGAATATAACAAATTCCTTGAAAAAAGGGGAAATATTTTTCGTTACATCGATGAAGCTGTCGAAAATTGTTATGAAAATAGTCAAAAAATGCAGAGCGGCAACTATATTTACAGTGATAAAGTCGTAATTTTGGTGTATATAATTGTCAAACTTTTTAGAATTGGTTTAAGACAAACGGTGGGGTTTATAAAAGGATATCTGCAACAAATAGGAAAAAATTTGCAGTTATTCAAAAGCATCGAGAAGGTTTAAAAAACTTAATATTAAGATAAATGATTGCAGGGTTGATAAAAGCAACATGGAAAATATTGAAATTATCATAGATAGCACAAGTATCAGCATTTACAGTAACACTCCTGAAGGAAAACAGTGCAGATAGAAAATACCGAAGCTACGAGCAAGTAAGAAAGTTACATGTTATGTTAAGTGTAAATAGTAAAAAAGCTATAGCTGCAAGATACAGTAATGGCGTCTACTCTGACCACTATGGAGCTTGCGATTTGCTTGAAGAAGTTAATTTTCAGCACAAAATAAAAGCATTATATGCAGATAGGGCATACGATAGGCACAAACTTTATAAATTGTGTAAGAAATACGATATAAAGACAAAAGTTTTACCAAAAAAGGATGCAGCAGAACATTCAAAAATAGATTATATTTCTGACAGAAATGCTGCTATTAGGTTAATAAAATTATATGGACAAGATGGTGTAAAAGAGTGGAAAAAGGAAGCAATTTATGGAAAGAGATCTTACATAGAAGGATTTGGATTTAGCTTTAGGAATAAATCTGAAGTAAATCGTGAAAAAGAATTACTAATTAAGTGCTATTTGCTCAACAAATTCATTGATATTGGTATGGCTAAATTTGAAATCATTACATAAATTTGTCGTAAACCATCACTGCTTAAGGTGCTATGCAACAAAGCCCACTGGGATCCAGAAAATTTATTAAGTTGGTTAGCAAAAAAGTAGCTAGTCTTATGTTAAAACACAACATTTTTGATGAGGTTGCATGAGAAGCTGGATCTAAGTAGTCAAGCACTGGCTTCCCGGTGGAAATTGCTTTCAAATCACAATACTCATACAGTTGTATGTGACACTGAAATCCAGTGTGACTTAAACAAGGTTTTCCAGATCATACAATCAACAAAATTTCTGGATCCCAGTGTCAAGCACTGGGATGACACCATTTGTTGTATCTTCAGATTACATTTATACATGTTTTAAATTCCCTATAAATGGTAGGTAAAGAGTACCAAAATAAACAATAACACTCAAAGCTATTAAAGTCGTTAAATAAACAATACGAGCCAACATTTTATAAAAAATAATCCTGCCAACAAAGAATTAAAAATGTAAAGGGCTGTCGACATGACAACCGTTGCTACAAAAATTTTCATGATATTTAACAATAACGCTTGGCTAACCTTATACATTTTATTTATTGTTAAATAACTAATTAATAGAATAGAATTTATCCAAGTGGAAACAGAAGTAGCAATAGCAATTCCCGTATGCTGATATTTGTTCATTAACAAAAGGTTTAGCACTACATTAATTCCAAGGCACATTAGTGAAAACATAGTTGGTATTTTCAGATTGCCTTTAGCAAAAAATGTGGGTAGCAATACTTTATTTATAATAAATGCAGGTAAAGAAAGAGAAAATGCTATTAACGTGGGAGCAGTTTGCTGCACTGCATAATGATCAAATCGGCCGTAAGAAAAAAGCGTAAGTAAAATTATGTCGGGAATAATGATAAAGGTAGCAGTTGTTGGCATAATTAACATTAATCCTATGTTGAGAGCCTTGTTCTGTATTTTGACTATATTTTCAGTATTATTTACCTGTTTTGAAATTAAAGGAAGAAGCACTGTACCGATTGCAGTACCGATTATTCCCTGCGGTAGTTGATTTAGTCTATCGGCATAATATATATATATATATAGGACACCGCATTTGGTATAAAACTCGCCATGATTGTGTCAATCCATACACTTATTTGTATTACACAATTGTTGATAGTTGCAGGTATTACACGCTTAAAAAACAACCTTACTTCATTGCTTAATTCAAGGCTAAAAGAAAAAGCTGCCTTTAACTTGTATGCACTAAACAGTATCAGAAGTAATTGTAAAATCCCTCTGATTATCACAGCTATAGAAAGGTTGTGCGCTGAGGTTTTTATATAAGGCACAAATAAACTGATGATTAAACAGAGATTCTAAACGATTGGTGCAATAGCTGTTGAAGCAAAATGCTGCATTACTTGCAGCATTCCACCAATTAGTGATGCAATTGATACAAAAATTATGTAGGGCATCATAATTCTTGATAAAGTAACAGTAAGGGTAAACTTATTTTGGTCAAATCCAGGAGCAAAAATTTGAATCATATAAGGAGAGAAAGTTTGCATGATAAGGCAAAAAATTACTAAGATAATAAACGTAATGGATATTACACTACTTGCAAAATTAAATGCCTTCTTATTATCATGTGATTCTGCTGAGTATAACGGTATGAATGAGGTAGTGAACGCTCCTTCTGCAAAAAATGCTCGAAATAGATTGGCAAAGCGAAACGAAGAAAAAAATATGTCTGCAAGAGAGTTCGCACCAATAATCGTAGCGATCAATACATCTCTTATTAACCCTGAGATCCTTGAAATAGCCGTAAAAAAAACTAAATGTGAAAATACTTTTAAACATACCACTACTTCATTAGTATCAATACAATTAACTATAATAGTAAAAGTTTCAATGAAAATATTTATTGGCTAAACTTAAAACCCTCTGCAAAAGGAGAGTTAAATAATCAATTGACTATTTGCGCTTTTATGTTAGAAATTTTATATCTTGGCGGGCGTAGCTCAGTTGGTAGAGCATCAGTTTGTAGTACTGAATGTCGCCAGTTCGATCCTGGTCGCTCGCCCCACTAAAATTTTCTGCTTTACAGAAATGTGGACATTAGCTGTTCTTGCAAGGCCATTATTTACATGGAAAACTAACACTTTGTCTTTCCAGTGTCGGCTACTCGGATGACAAAGGAGGGCAGCGTCACGTGCACAGCTGTACGAACATTGAGATATAAGACGTAAAAGATAAGACTTAATCTGACAGACAAGAATTAACTGACAGAAGAATTGAGGTAGTCAAAACTAATATCAGTCTCTTGTGTAATGCTACTAATATTTTTCTGAAAAGCAATATGTTTGCTATCAAGAAAAGTCTGCATAGGCGTCTTACCATAGCAATATTTACCTGAATGCGGTCTTGTTTCATTGTAAGAACACAACCAATAATCAACATCAATCTGTAGACCTTCCAAAGAATTGTAGATTTTCTTTCTGAAGATAATATTGTAACACTCATCTTGCATAGTTCTTTTCCTACGTCATACCGCCGCGGTATCTCAGCATAGATTCCGCTAACTAGTAGCGGAATGACGAATTTTTGTTTTTCAAATTGTCAGTAAATCTAAGTCAGTTTAGCTATATAAAACATAGTATAAAAAGAGCTATTTCAGCAAAGTTTCAAACAAATAAAGTTCATTAGCTTCACAATTGGCACCTTACGAGAAAAGTACATTTGATATACAGATTTAAAATACAAGTTAACGAATTATTATGATTTTTACCAAGATAATAATATAGTAAGGTTTGGTAGTGAGGTATCAAAATGGAAAAATACAGCAACGCATGGTTTCATAAGAAGACTGACCCAAATCATCACGATTGTGCAAATGATGGCACTTGTGGGCAATCTATAAGGGATTTTAGGATTGGTAATTCTGATATTTTCTTCTATGATAGTAATGGAACAGCGATTGCACAGATACCTAAGTTGCCTAACGGAAACTCTATTACATACCGTACTAATTTATATAAAACTGCACAATTAAAAAACTTTGGTGAGAATACAAAATACGTAGGATTACAAGATGTGCTGCCTAATCAATTTAATTTTGAACACGGAAAATTGAATTGCGTAATACATTATGACAATGTATCGCAACAAGAGCAGGAGCAAATAAAGCTTGATATTAAAAATGCTTATGAAGCATATAAAGCAAAGTTTTGTATTGCTAGTAATAATCAAGTAACTGTGCATACCTATATTTTTAATAATGGAGATGATTATAGGAGCTATGGCACTTTGGTTCCTGGGTTTTCACGGAGTCAATCCTCGCTCAATATTTCTGGTGGGATGACGAATGGAGAAAGCGTATTGCTCTATAAAAATGTTTATACGGACAACGTTTTAGCCCATGAATTCGGTCATGTGTTTCAATTTAAGGCTCAAAACCACGAAGGTGGCGAATTCTGTTTGGAAGCTCGTAAAATAAAATATACGAATGAATAACAGTAAATAAAAATTCAATACTATCGAGATCCATTGGATTTATCTATACCTAAAATTTATGGTTTGAATAATAAGTAATTTTAAATAATTTAACAAGAAATATGTGTAAAACGCCATTTCGGAAACGCGTCCAAAACAAAAACTTCAAACTTCAACTTACGTTAACAAATAGTAAAATCATACTTTTTATATTACAAATCTTCATTAAAGTTAGTTTGTTTCCTAAACAATTATTATTCTAAGCCAAAGTATACAAAATAAAATAATTTCAAATATGGCATTTGTCAAAAGTTTGTCCGAGAAATCAAACGTCATTATCCGGGAACGCAGCATTAGATAGTGAAAACTTTATTCTTGAAAGCGACTTGTGGCGCTAGTGTGCTTTAGTAGCGAGCAATAGTGTTGTGAGGCGGACGTGATTTGTTTTGGGCGTAAATAAATAATAATTTAAGTGGTAAGAACTGTTATGTTCATGTATTTTTTACCGTACCTTAATTGTACGTCATCACGGGAACGGGTGGAATAGTAAATTATATTAAAATTACTGTTAGGTAATGAGTATTCTGTAAAACTATCATAGTTTACTTCACAATAACATTTAAACGATACGTCTAACATGGCGACCATTGGAATTATAGGCGCGAAAGTTCAAAAACGTCATTTCGGGATCAGTCATTAAGGGAACGTTCCCGGACATGATGAAGAGTTCCCGGATTGACGTAGTGGTTTCTGATATGATTTATTATTGGTGAATTAATATTTAATAAATATTAATTCACCTTCATTTAAAGACCTTTTTTGTTTTCAGTAAAAATTCAACAAAACGAAGATGGAAAAAAGAAGAAAATTAAAAAAATACTTAAAAAAATAGTTTAGCTTATATATAACAACGGGAAAAATCCAATGCAAGAAAGCGGAAGTTCTTAGACAAAATGACAGAGGAACTAAGAGAAGTAAAACGAGCTAAAGATAGGGAGTACTACCAGAAAAAGAAAGCTGAGAAAAAAGTGAAGAAAGCAGCAGATATGACAGAACGGAAATTACGTAAACAAAAAAAAAATGGAAACAAGCTTCAAAGAAATATAGACAAGAAAAATATGTTGGAAAATGTTCTCAGCAATACACCTCCGTCTTGAGATCGGGAGCTAGTGGGGCCTCCTCAAAACTCGGTGAGAAGACAGCGCGGAAGGAAAACTGTGAAAAAAGATCGGGCAAAAGCATACAGAAAAATAAAAAAACAACAAGATATAATAACAGAAATGAGACGTAAGATTGAGGCATTGAATTAAAAAATAAGCAGAAAGGAAAGGACAGGAAAGAAGAAGGATAATGTGCAGATGTCTCCCAATAGTAAAGTGCATGACTTAATCAAAGATATACCAGTTCCAGTACCTCGTGAAGTACGCAAGCAACTGTTATTTGGTGAAGTATTATCTACTCAATTGAAGACAAAGTCAGCAACATTACAGAAAAACTCAAAAGAGAGAGAAATTTTTCAAAGATGTGTTAGTGGCACTGGTATGAGACAGTACAAATTGTTACACATGGCTAAGACATTTATGCCCAAACAGAAAAATAATAATACTATTCAGATATTAGACAAAAATGTTCGCGAAGTAGTTCTGAAGCCTGATGTACGCCGAAAAGTCGAGGATTTCTTTCAAAAGGATGATGTGAGTAGGATGTGCTCAGGAAAAAGGGACGTCGTAATTAAAAACGGTGTCAAGAAACAAAAACGCGTACTTTAATCAACAATCAAAGCTTTACGCCCTAAACTTGTTCAGGAAACTGGAATTACTTACACATCATTACGATGAGCGAAGCCATATTGGGTAGTAGCGCCAAAACTAAGAGATCGTCAAACTTGTCTTTGTGTCAAACATGAAAATTTCGAACTAAAAATTAGAAGTTTTGTTACCAGTTTTGTTTTTATATTTTTCGAATTCTATGTTGTTTGATTATAATATTATAACAAATACTATGTCTAAACAAGATTAAAGAAATTACAAAATTTAATTGTCGCATTTATTACTTAAATATACCTTTACCTGTAAGAAAATCCCAACTCTATCATTCAGTGAACACCCTAGTCATTCCGGGAACACGACTTCATTTCCGGGAACTTTACTTTTATTTGCCTTTATAATACTAATTTCAAATATTATAGAACATGTCAATATGCACATACAAACATAATAAAGTTATTATTATAGTAATATCCAATATTACTTTTTAAGTCATCTATATTTTGTTATATTTTGAATTTTGTGCTTGAAATTTGAAACTTAGCTACTTTTTCATTTTTAATTTGATGATTTTTATAAATATCCTTGTCTATTCACCAAATTTCCATTTGCAATTAAAAAAAATAGTAAAATGCTATTATAGACAATAATATTTTATTTTCTATAAACATTATATATTTAAAAATAAATATTTAGTTACGTTCCCGAAATGACGATTTTTGCTGTTGAGTTACCATAAAATCGCCTTAATTTGAAAAATTGTGAAACCTGTGCGCGCCTGTTTTGAATATGTTAAGTTTAATAACAGAGCAATGATTTAGACTTCATCATTTGGCTGTTGTTTTTAACATTTTATGCTTAAATTGCAAACTTGAAATTCGCCACCTTCGTGGTTTCTAGCCTTAAGCTTTCCGAAGCAAAAGTAAGAAAATTGGACTTTGTAAATGATCAGCTGATGGCAAATGCAATTGGACTTGAGGTAGAAGAAAAAAAATTATAAAGCTATTTGCAAGCAGATGGGTGTAGATGAATATAAAGACCGTTGATCAATGTTTAGTTGTAAAAGATAAGACTTAATCTGACAGACAAGAATTAACTGACAGAAGAATTGATGTAGTCAAAACAAATATCAGTCTCTTGTGTAATGCTACTAATATTTTTCTGAAAAGCAATATGTTTGCTATCAAGAAAAGTCTGCATAGGCGTCTTACCATAGCAATATTTACCTGAATGCGGTCTTGTCTCATTGTAAGAACGCAACCAATAATCAACATCAATCTGTAGACCTTCCAAAGAATTGTAGATTTTCTTTCTGAAGATAATATTGTAACACTCATCTTGCATAGTTCTATGAAACCTTTCACATATGCCATTAGTCTGTGGAGAATTGGCTTTGGTCCTAGAATGATCGATATTTTCGATACCCAAATAAAGCTGATAAGGGTGATTTTCAGGCTTACCACAATACTCTGTTCCTCGGTCTGTAAGGACACGCAATAATGGCACATTTTGCTCATCAAAAAATGGTATCACTCTATCATTCAGCAAGTCAGCAGCAGTAATAGCCGTTTTGTCTGTATAAAGCTTGGCAAATGCTACTCGAGAATAAGTATCAATGAAGGTCTGCTGGTAGATTCTTCCTATGCCTTTTATATTACCTACATAATAGGTATCTTGAGAACCCAAATAACCTGAATGTTCAGTGTCAATTTCACCATGTGCTTCTCTTTGTTCTTTAACTTTTTCTAAAGCTGCAAGTTGCTCTTCGGTTAATATAATTCCATCTTGAGCTACTTTTGTTTCCAGTGCTTTAAGTCTTTTCTTGAAAGTTTCAAGATCATTTCTCAGCCATATAGATCTCACTCCTCCCTGAGAAATTATTATACCTCTTTTTCTCAGTTCATTTGCAGCTCTTTCTTGCCCATATGCTGGAAATTCCGTTGCTATACCAATCGCTGCTCTTTCTATATCGTCGAAAACTCCATTCGCTAATAGAGGTTTTTTCTTACTTATCTCGTGTAATGCTTCTTCTCCTCCATTTTCGTACAACTCTTTGAATCGATAAAATGTATCTTTTGAGTATCCCATCACTTTGCATGCTTGAGATACATTTCCTAGTTGTTTTGCTAGTTCTAATAACCCTAGCTTTGGTTTTAGTATTTTTGTTTGTATTGTACTCATTTCTAACACTCCTTTCTTTTATTATTTTATAACTTACTTTTTTAAAGTGTCAGATCAAGTCTTATTTAATACATATAAGAGTAATTTGTACCAAGAAAAAAGATGTCATCCCAGTGCCCAGACACTGGGATCCAGCCTTTCTGCAATCTCATCGAAAACGTTGTAACCACTTTCTATGCTAGTTTGCTTGCTCACAAGCAAACTTTCCTGGATCCCAGTGTCTGGACTCTTGATTCACTGTTAAACAAAATACCATAGAATTCAAAATTCAAAAAAAATGTTCAACATTGTATCAGGAGTCTGGAAATATATGTATCCGTTCAGCCAATGGCGTCAACTTAAGAGTCTCCGTTAGCAAACTCTCCTAAAGACATGATGGCGTTTAGCACTTTATCGCGACGGTCCTGGTCGGATCTTATTTACATGTTTCACCTAAAAATGACACATTTTAAACTTTTTTGTTGCAATAAAATAGAAACAAAAGTGCTGTCTCTTATAGTATTTTACTCCTTAACATCCCTTAAGTTGACGCCATTGGGTGTACAGTTTAGAGGACAATGGATAAGAGATTGTGAAAAGGGTTTAGCTTTTGGCCTATGATCTCTTTAAATGACAGAATTTCACTACAAAACTTAACTTTCTTCTATGCAGTTAGCTAAGTCAAGAAAGGTGAATCTATCTCTTGTTGCAAACGCAAGATCGACCACTTTACAATATTGTTCTTTATTCCAACTGAGGTGCTCTGGTAAGTGTGGAATTGATAGATCTTCAAATATCTTTTGCAGGTAGTAAATTTTGCTTAATTAAATTGGAAATATTAGTCCATTCTTTACAAATAATCTCTTGGATTTCTTGCTGCATAATTTGCTTCGGTTCAAGTTCTTACAAATTCGATATTATCAAAGCACTGAGTTATATGTTTTACATCTAAAGTGGTAGGTTTGATAATCGGGTTTTGTTTTGATAATATCTTTTCCTGCAAATTAGCCATGGTAATCGTCGTAACAGCAATTTTTTCGCCATGTAGTGAGGAATGATCTCTTGTTAACATTTCCATTGCGTGAGCTATCAAATGCTCTCCTTGGCTTGCAGAATAGCTGCCTTTTGATATTACCATTCCAAGTCCTGAAATTAATAGAACTTCCATAAGTAATAGGACCACTTTTCTACTTCTTTTAGTAAGCGCCGTATACTCTCTTAGCAAAATTTGCTCCAAATCGCGAACAAGTGTAAAAGGTAATTCATTGTATTCTGTGCCAAGCAACAAATGAGATAGTAGCCAGTCAGCCTGGACTGTTGAACGACAAATGAAATCTGCAAATCCGCTTAATGTAAGGCGCAGTGGTGCATTGGTAAGTATGTCTATATCTATATATATCGTTCTTGGAAGATGTGCTTTGAACGATTTTTTGTATCCATTTACTAATATTGAAGCATTTGCGGATGTATATCCATTCATGGAAGCGGCTGTTGGGAACGATATACAATCTTTTTTCTCGAGGTAGCTTGCCTATTTGCAGATACCGTTAACGGTGCCGCTGCCAAATGCAACTATTAAGTCACTGTCTTTTGCTTTGTTTCTAACTAGATTTACTGTTTCAAGAGAGGCAGCTCTGCTTGGTGTCATGCAAGTAGCTGACACTGGAATCCAGTTTTTTTGGGATTTCATCGAAGATGTTGTATAGTGCGCTTGTTTACGATCAATTTTGCTGGATCCCAGTGTCTGGGCACTGGGATGACAGGAGAAGGGGTTACTTGGATGACAGGAGAAAGGGCTACTTGGATGACAGGAGAAGGGGCTACTTGGATGACACCCTTCTGGTAGAAAATAATCGTACAGCTGTGCATCACGTGCTGGAATGACAGGTGGAGCTGGAATAATTAAGTTAGTAATTTTATTAAATACGTTTTTGTTTAAAAGTTTTGCTGTATTTTCATCTGCAACTAGAAAGATGTCATTTCCGTGTCGTGTGCATATTTTATAGATATCATCAGCAAGGTGGTAATCTGTTATTACTTCCCTTAGAAAAGTTTGTTCGGCTTGATGTAATATTTGTTTTAAATAGTGCATAGAATCTTTACAATATAGCAATATAATTATTTTAAGATTGACATGAAAATTGACCCTGTAGAGCTAACTAAGAAATTGATCTCTTTTGAGAGTATAACACCAGAAGACAGCGGAGCTATAGAGTATATAGCAACAATCTTCAAGAAGAGTGGCTTTGATTGTGAGATTTTAGAATTTGGTGATAAAGTTAAAAATCTTTATGCGAAATATATAAATGGAGTACCAAATTTGTGCTTTGCTGGGCACGTTGATGTTGTACCACCAGGTCAGTTGGGCATTTGGTCCATTTAATCCAGAAGTGAGGGATGGAATGCTATATGGAAGAGGGGCCGCTGATATGAAAAGCGGAATAGCTGCATTTATTGCCGCTATGGTAAATTTGATTGCAGAGAAGTTTCAACTGAATGGTTCGATAAGTGCATTGATTACCAGTGCTGAAGAAAGCACAGAAGAATATGGAACAAAGGCAGTTTTGGAATGGATGAAAAGTAAGCAAAAAAAGACAGATTTTTGTGTAGTTGCCGAACCAACCAGTAGTGAGAAATTAGGTGATACCATAAAAATAGGCAGAAGAGGTTCTGTAATATTTGAATTAATTTGCCATGGAAAACAAGGGCACGTTGCCTATCCAGACTTGGCAAATAACCCGATATACAAGGTAATATCGATATTGAGTAAGATAAAAATACTACTTAGCTATTTATTTATCTTCTCTGTACAGATTAAATGACAAAAAACTCACGTATCTGGCGTCTCATGAATTATATCACCATCTTCCAAATAAACCATATAAACAATAGGCCAGGCAGATGGAGCTGACACAGCACTCTCAAGATCATATATAATAGAAACGACAGCGGGAGCAGCCAGTCAGCATCGGAACGTCGAGTCATATACATATTTTTATATTTTTATATTTTAATGTTTTACTGATTTAAATTGTACTTATTCAATAAATTGATTTTTAAAAAGGCGATATTGAGTACGTGTTACGTTATTGGCGCAGTCAGTAGGATTGTCCGAATTGTATCGAATCGATCGGTTCAAGTTCGTGTTTACGATTTGTCGGACACCGAAACCGTTAAGTTTGTGATCGATCAGTGTAGGTGTGAGTTCCGGAGTGAAGTGCCAATTTTTGGATTACGCGGTTCCACACTTCAACCTATCATTGTCATCACAGGGATTTGGGACAAGCATCGCCCAAATTTGCAAGGAGCAGCCTTTGGAGAGGACAAGCATCGCCAAACCAATCGTCTCCCTTATAGATAGTTCCACAACACAGGGATTTGGGACAAGCATCGCCCAAATTCGCAAGGAGTGTCTTTTGGCAAGGACAAAAATCGCCGACCTGAAAGTTCACCCTTATAAAATGCTCTTTGTCGCAATTTTAATGTAAGTGCAATAATTAATGTCTTGGAATAATTTGTCCACAATACTTGAGAATTTAGAAGATACTTTACCTTTAGCTGACTCACTAGATCCTCAAGAAACTATTGAACGTATTGATAATTCATATTTTTCTAATAGAAATATTTTAAGACCCCCTTTACTGTCTCAAACTAGTAATACAATGGCTCAATTTAAACCCGAATATTTACACTGCATCCCCGAATTCAACGGTGATCCTAACGAATTGAACAGATTTTTAAGTGTAAGTGAATCGATCATTACCCAGTTTTATGATAGAACCAATATTGATAGCTTTATTAATGCTTATCTGTTTAATAGTATAATTTCAAAACTAACAGGAAATGCAAAAACTTTAGTAAATATACAAGGTGCAACCACATGGTTAGATTTAAAATCACTTTTAACGAGAAACTTTTCTGATCAAAGAGACGAAGTATGCCTAATTCGTGATTTAGTTATGCTTCGACAAACACTTAACGAAAATGCTCAAAATTTCTATGATAGATGCTTAAACATTCTCAATTTACTCTGTAGTTATGTAAATGTACACGAGACTACCGAAGAAGCTAAACGACTTAAACGAGACCTTTACCAAAATTTGACTTTAAAAACATTTCTTTCTGGTCTTAAAGATCCTCTTGGCACAAATATAAGATGCATGAAACCATCGACACTTAACGAAGCTCTACAATTTGTCCTGCAGGAAGAAAATGTACATTATTTCCAAAACTTTTCAAACAGAAATTCATCTAAACCAAATCCAGTGCCTAATTTACAACGACCATCAAATCAACAAACTTTCTCAAACGCAAGTTATTCACAACAACCTTTCAGACATCAAAATTTTCAAAGAAATCTTTCAACACAACCAATTCCGACCCCAAACTTTCAAAGGAACCAATTCCCGTCGCAACCAATTAATATTCAACCCGATAAAAATTATGTACCCCCGAAATTACCATCAGGTTCAAAAATTTTTAAACCACTTCAACCATCAAATGTCTGGAGACCTAATCCAAATAGGCAAATTCCAGAACCAACTCCAATGAGTGGTATTTCACATAATACATCTCAAATACGACAACAACCATTTCCCTATCCCAAAAGGAGACCTGAACAACTTTTCAACACCGAAACAGACGACGTCCCCCAAGAAGACAACTTAGGTTCAGTGCAAGATCAATATTACTTTGACGGAGAATGCGATAATCCTACAAATAACAATTATGATTTTCAATCAAATGTTGATGAAGAAAATGAAAATTTTCCGATTTCACCTCCCGACAAAATTTTACAATAACAACACCTGTCATAACTTTTAACACGATTTCCTCAAATTCAAGCGAGTTACCATACATTACTATACCAAAATATAATTTAAAATTATTAATAGATTCCGGATCAACGAAATCATTCTTAGATCCTGACATTGCTTTCAAATTGTTCCCATATGCAATAAAAAATGATCCATTTATTGTTTCTACCGTATTCCAGAAATCAACGCACAAACATAGTGTATCTATTCCAGCTTTCGATATATTTAAATTAAAGAAACCTACAGATTTAAAATTTTACCTTTTCAAATTTCATGACGTTTTTAATGGCCTTATCGGTATAGACAACTTAAAACTTTTGCAAGCTGTTATAAATTTTGAGACAGGATATTTAAATAGCCCTTATACAAATATCAAATTAAAATATCATCAAATAAACCACAATAATTGTCATTCAATAAAAGTCTCGCCACGATGTGAACAAGTTATTAAAATTAAAACCTCAATTGCGAATGGTGACATAGTAATACCTCATCAAAAATTTCAAAATTGCGAAATTCCTTCAAGTTTAACAAAAGCCAAAGATGGTTATGCTTTAACAACCATATTAAACAATACAACTGAATACGTTACTCTAGATTTTTCAAAACCTATCGAAGTAGAACAATTTAAAATGTCAGATTTTCAGCATATAAACTTAAATAATTTTAATCTCTCAAAGCCTAACGAAAAGATTGATATTTCAAAAATTAGAACAAGTCATATGAATAATGAAGAAAAGTCTCAGATCTTAAAATTATGTAAAGAATATTCTGATGTATTTTATCAAGAAGATACCCCTCTGACCTTTACGAATAAAATCAAACATCAAATTCGCACATCAGACGAAATTCCGGTTTACAGCAAATCTTATAGCTATCCTTATATTCATAGAGCAGAAGTCCAAAACCAAATCACAAAAATGTTGGATTCAAACATCATACGTCATAGCAATTCACCATGGTCATCGCCGATTTGGATAGTGCCAAAAAAGGCTGATGCATCTGGAAAGCAAAAGTGGAGAGTCGTAATCGATTTTCGAAAACTGAACGAGAAAACGATTGATGATAAATACCCACTCCCCAACATTACAGACTTGCTAGATAAGCTTGGAAAGTGCCAATATTTTACCACCTTGGACTTAGCCAGCGGTTTTCATCAAATCGAAATGGATAACAACGACATCGAAAAAACCGCATTCAGTACTGAACAGGGACATTACGAATTTCTTCGTATGCCCTTTGGACTGAAGAACGCTCCAGCGACCTTCCAACGGGTCATGGATAATATCCTGCGTGGCATACAAAACGAAAAGGCACTAACATATTTGGACGACATCATTGTTTTTTCATCATCTCTACAAGAACATATCGAACGATTAAAAGCCGTATTCAAAAGACTAAGAGAATCAAATTTTAAGATTCAGTTAGATAAATCGGAATTTTTGAGAAAAGAAGTTGCGTACCTAGGGCACATAGTCACCCCCGAAGGCGTGAAACCCAATCCTGACAAAATCAGTGCAATCAAGAAGTTTCCGATACCCAAAACTACGAAACAAATCAAAGGATTTCTAGGACTTCTGGGATACTATCGCCGATTTATCAAAGATTTCGCCAAATTGACCAAACCTCTTACAAAGTGTCTCAAGAAAGGTGTAAAGATCGAGCATAACGAAGAATTCATGACATGCTTTGAAACCTGCAAAAATATTCTCTCGAATGAACCTATCCTTCAATATCCAGACTTTTCGAAAGAGTTCAATGTAACAACTGATGCTTCGAACGTCGCTCTTGGAGCAGTACTTTCCCAAGGACCTATTGGAAAGGACCTACCAATAGCTTACGCTTCAAGGACTCTTAACGAAACAGAACAGAATTATTCAGTAATAGAGAGAGAACTTTTGGCAATCGTATGGGCTACCAAGACCTGGAGAAATTATCTCTATGGCAATAAAATTAATTTAATTTGTGATCATAAACCTTTGCAATGGCTATTTTCATTGAAAGACCCTACTTCCAAACTTATGAGATGGAGAATAAAGCTCGAGGAATTCGATTATAAGATTATCTACAAGAAGGGCAAGTTAAATTTAAACGCGGATGCGTTATCCCGGATCGAAATCCATGCCAAAAAATCCGACAGATTTTGGAACCAGTTCGACGATATTTTAGGTGTCGACCCCGACAATCGCGTAACTTTCAACTATCAACCTGAAAGGAATATTGAGAATGGTCAAGGCCCGAGCCAAAATCCCACCGAAATTGAAGTCAACGATAATTCATCTATGATCGTCAACATTGGTGAACCCGAAATTCCCCAAGAACAAGAAGATCCGGCACCAATTCAAAATCCTGACCCGACAGACGATGGCACTGTACATTCAAACGCAGAACATCACCCGATAGTTGATATACCTATTTTAGACACCGCAGTCAATTATGGACAAAATCAAATTTTAATACAATCTGTACATCATTCACCGGCAAGCCCAAAAATAACAACTCTGTTTGACAATAAACAACGAATAACCATTCAAATATCGGAAAACAACTTTGAAAAAGATGTTGTTAAATTTGTAAAGGAATATATTGCACCAGGTGTACAATATTATTTGTATTTTGAAAACCCACAAATTTATGAACCATTTTCTGTTGCCTTACAACGACACTTCATTTGGCCCTCATTAAGATTTAAGAGATGCAAGAAAAAATTAATAGATGTGGAAGAAAATGAAGAAATAGAAAGAGTCATTAAAAACTACCACGAAGGAAAGTCAAACCATCGAGGTATCGACGAGACACTATCAAAAATCAAAGAAAAATATTACTGGCCACTTATGAAAAAATCAATACAAACTTTTATCAATGAATGCGAAATTTGCCAACAAAGTAAATATGATCGAAACCCGGTTAAAATGCAACTTAATATCACACCAACAGCTGCAAAACCATTTGAAATAGTTCATCTCGATACTTTTACATTTGAGCAATCAAAATTTTTAACAATTGTTGATAGCTTTTCAAAATATGCTCAAGCATATCCTCTTGTTAGCGCAAATGCAACTGAAATTGCTGATAACCTTCTACGATTTTTCTCTCATCACGGTATTCCAAAATTATTTATTGTTGACAATGGAACTGAATTTAAAAATTCTGTCATATCAGAACTATTGAATCTTCATAAAATAAAAATTCATTTTTGTTCCCCAAATCATCCCCAATCAAATGGAATTATTGAAAGGTTTCATTCGACAATTATTGAACACTTGCGCATTTTAAATACACGCGGATTTTTGAAAACCCCTGTTAAAATGAAAATGATATATGCTATATTAGCTTACAACAATTCTTTGCATTCTGTTACTAAATTAAAACCCATCGACATAATCAACGGACATATCAGTAGTAATGACCCCTTTAACTTAGAAATAGACCGTGTAATATTAAACGACTATGTTAATCAACACAAAGACAAAGCAAAAGTTTTATATGAAAAATTAAATTCCCAGATGATAGCGCATAAAGAACAAGCAATTGAAAACTTAAACCGAGTTCGTGACAAACCGGAGATATTTCAACCGAACCAAAAGATCTTTATAAAAAAGCATATACGCCAGAAACACGCGAATAAGTTTGACAAATCTTGCAACCTTGTAAGTGTAAATGAAAACAAAAAAGACTCTTTCCACAGAAAAACAACAGAAAGTTCACATGGACAATGTAAAACGACCTCTTAAGAAACCTTATACTTTTAGAGACTAAGATAGTTTTAATTGTTTTTCAGACTAACCGGCGTTTGCGGCTTCCAAGATAAAATTCTGCTAAGAAATCTTGACGATAACCCTGGCATTATACCACTACGACTTGGCTCAGCAAAACTAACAAAATATTCACATACTCTTGTTCATTATTACGACTTGAATTTAATTGTTACTGAAGTAAATAAACTTCAAGACAAATCAGCAAAAATAATTAAGTTCATTAAAACTAATCCAACTTATAAAATGAGTGCTTCTAACTGGCTCAAAATCCTAGCATTTTTAGATGAAAGGGTAGAAAGTAAATTATTAGAAATAATTCCACATCCTCGTAGATTAAAAAGAGGTTTAATTAATGCAGTCGGTTCAATTTTTAAAGCAGTGGCAGGAGTACTTGATGAAGAAGACGGTAAACGTTATGATAAATTAATTCAAGAACTACAAAATAATGAAAATAAATTGGCAGCAAACATAAAAAATCAAAATTCTTTAACTATTGCGTTAATAAATAAATTTAATAACACAACTAAGCAGATAAGTCATAATGAAGAACTTTTGGAAGAAAAGATTGGGCACATTGCCGCTATAGTCGAGGGTGCTCATTATAATATAAACAGTATGGTAATAATCGATGTTCTAAATCAAATTTCAAACATTTACGAAATTATGTTATTGATTTTACAGGACATTGAAAATTCACTAATATTTGCAAAGCTAGGTACAATGCATCCTAGTATTATAAGAACGTCTGATCTGTTCAAAGAATTGGAATCATTGCAAACGAAATTTAATATTCAATTTCCAGTCAAAATTTCTTTAGAAAATACATTTCTCTTGGAAAAAACCATAACAGTAGATTGTTTCATTCTCAATAACAGAATTTCATACATATTACACGTACCTATTATTTACTCACAAACATTTGATTTGTACCACCTTTACTCTATTCCTGTTCCTTATAAGAGTCAGTTCAAGGGAATAATTACAAAAAATAAATATTTGCTAACAAATAAATTGCACTATTCATTTAATGGCGAACCCTGCGTTGAGCTGAGACCACAAGACTTTCTCTGTAACAAAGTTGATCTCATGGACATAACAGACAAAAATCCTTGCGAAATCCAATTATTGAACATCCAAAATAGTTCTACTTGCCGCCAGGTTCCAATTGCTGTATCTCAGACGACCTTCAAAAAGTTAGAAAACAACAGGCAATGGATCGCAATCTTCCCTAAAGAAGAAACCGTGAGTTTGCGATGTCATCTACAACAAGAAGTAACCAAACTTAAAGGGACATTCCTCATAGACCTACCAATCAGCTGCCAAATTTCTACCAACATCGAAACACTGATCAACGAGAAGTACCCGGAGAGCTCCAGTCAACCAATCATGTTTCCAGAGTTCGATACGGATACGCCTCCTATCCCGACCAACTTCAGCATCCACTTGGAACACATTGAACTTGATGAACTGCAGACAATCAAGTCCGGATTCATCCAGAACCAACCAGCATTAGAGTTTACCTCTCCTCATTCCAGTATCAGCATCTGGACTATACTCACATATATTGTACTTGTGGCCATACTTGGATATTTTGGCTACATGAAAATGGTAACATGGTTTTCACGTCCAAAACCAAGGACCAGAGTGACCAAAGCACAACCTGTAGAAGAATTGGAAATCGATAATGTTCGCCTTCCTCCTTGTTAACATCGGAAGTCGAATCTGCGTAGGGAGGAATTATATCACCATCTTCCAAATAAACCATATAAACAATAGGCCAGGCAGATGGAGCTGACACAGCACTCTCAAGATCATATATAATAGAAACGACAGCGGGAGCAGCCAGTCAGCATCGGAACGTCGAGTCATATACATATTTTTATATTTTTATATTTTAATGTTTTACTGATTTAAATTGTACTTATTCAATAAATTGATTTTTAAAAAGGCGATATTGAGTACGTGTTACGTTATTCATGTTTAATTTTTTGCACTATGTGCACTCTATGTCTTTATCAAATTTCTACCTATACAAGCTGAAATACGCTTATAAAGCAATTAAAACATCAAAAAACGCAAACTAAAAAAATGCATAGTGAATAATTAGCTACCCTAGGGTTTCTTTTGCCTTTTTTTCTGTTTAGTAAATTTCTTAAACATTTATGACTAAAGGTTAGTTGCATTAAAAAGCAGCTAAATCGCGGTTATTAAGCGTTTAGAATAAAAAAACGCCATACTTGAAAGTATAATGTAAGTAATTAGCCAACCACGGGGCTTCTTTTGCCTTTTTTTGTTTGGTAAATTTCTTAAACATTTATAGCTAAACGACAACCGTCATCCTCGTCATCCCGCTACTTGTTAGCTATCTAGGCTTTGAGATACCGCGAATGAATCGCGGTATGACGGTTAAGTAGGGTGTCATCCGAGTGCGTGACACTGGGATGACAAAGAAATAGTCACTGGGATGACATTATAGCATAAGTGTTGAAAGTGCTATAAGTGGCATTATATAAGGTGGTTAATGGCATAATAAAATAAATCAAAAAAGCGCCTTTTTGCCTGTGGTTAGAAGGTTTAAGCGAATTTTTGACGTGGTTTATCTGCTTTCCCAACAACGAAGGTTGATATCAAGAGGAGATTTACATACCATTAATCACCTTGTGTGACTGCACTTTCAACACTTATGGGCACTGCCCTCTTGGATGGAAACCAGTGTCAGCTGCTTTCATGACATCATCATAAAGTAAAAGAGATCCCAGTGTCACGCACTGGGATGACAAGAAGAGGGTACTGCCGTCATAAAGGAACCAGTTTGCATGAAACCATTCTTTTCTAGGTTATGCAAGAAGTCTATTTTATTCTTCTGAAAATAATTATATACTTTTGGTGCTTGATAGTTCGATGTAAAAGTGCTACTGTATGTTTTTCAATAAAGTATTAAGAAGGTTATATAGGTAGTAGAAAAAAAGATTATGGTTATTATCTTAATGAAAATATAGACTGGCTTTATACATTTCAGCTTAATGCAAGAATAACTGTAGGAGCTGTTGTAGGAACTCTTGCAGGACTAGGGCTTAGTTCTACAGCTCTGTCACCTTTGGTTATAGGTGGAGTAGTTGGTGCTGTATTTCCGGCTTTGCTAGCGCTCGTAGCTATAGGGTTGCGCTGTTACTATCGCGATGAGATTAACGAAGAAAAAAGGAAAGAAGGTATTGTAGAGAAACGTGTAATAGCAGCACTAACGCCACCTTTTCTTTTTGCAGCAATTGCAAGTGTAGCAAGTGGAGTGAGTCTTGCTGCAAACTGCAAATTCTGTTCTTCCTGGTGTATTTGCAACTTGGTGGCAATAGCAGCAGGTGCAGGAATAGGAGCCACTGCATTACCCACAGGAATAGTTACAGGGGCAGCTGTTGCAGCAATATTTGCAGGAAGTATATATGAGTGTGTTATGTCAGATAGTGATGTACTTGGACCACGGACTGCTTAAGCAGAACAGGAAGGAGCTTATTTTAAGTGGTAGAGACTCTAATCTTTAGCGAGCTTCAAGGTAATTGGTTGCTATTTGCGAAAATATTTTCATAATTTAAGCAACATTACTTAATAAAAATTAACTATGGAGCTTAATAAGATTGCAGCATCGAGTTTACTTTCTGGGCTAATCATTATGATAGTTAGTAATGTAGTTGATATGCTGTATAGTCCAGAAGAATATGAGATCGAACACCAAACGATAGTAGCTGCTGGCAGCAATGAATCTCAGCAAAAAATCGAGCAAGTGGCGCTGGATATTGGAGCGCTAATGCAGAATGCTAGCTTTGAGAAAGGTAAATCAGCAGCGAAGAAATGTATAGCTTGCCACAGTTTTGAGAAAGGTGGAATGAATAAAGTAGGGCCAAACTTATGGAACGTAATTGGAAACAAAAAGGCCCATCTTGGTAACTCATTCAATTACTCAAAAGCAGTGCTTGAAAGAGGTGGAAAATGGGGGTATGAAGAGCTATTTGCTTTCTTAAAGAACCCGAAAGCTTATATAAAAGGTACGCGTATGGCATTTGCAGGTATTTCCAATCCACAAGAAATTGCAGATCTAGTTAGTTATTTGCGTCAATTGAGCGTCATTCAAGTGGTGATTTTATTGATTACACGATAAGTGATTGGCAAAAAAATTGTGCTAAAGTGATAAGTGAATTAACTAGCGATAAACATATAATTATAGGTTCAAGTATGGGAGGATGGCTGATGCTGCTCATTGCCCTTCAATTTCCAGAAAAAATTGCAGCATTAATCGGCATATCGTCTGCTCCCGATTTCACTGAAGATTTTATATTCAAGCAATTGTCAGGCAAGCAAAAAGAAGAACTAGATTCTAAAGGTGCAATAGATTTCACTTCAGAGCATTGTACATACAAAATAACTAAAAATTTGATCGAAGATGGCAGAAAGAACCTTCTTTTAAACAGAGAAGCAATAGATATAAACTGTCCTGTGCGCTTATTGAATAGCATTAATGATAAAGATGTTCCTTATCAAACTTCATTGAATTTAGCTGAAAAAATCAAGTCAACCGATGTTGAAGTATACTTGATAAAATCAGTAGAGCATAACATGTCTGACAACCATTCGCTGGAAGTTTTATTTAAGACCATTAGAGAATTTTTGCCAGCAAAAACATATAGGTAACCGTTCACAGATTTCCACTTAATTCTTCAATCTCGCTAATAGAAAGGCCTGTAAACTTGAAAATAGTGTTGACGTCAACATTATTAGCCAGCATTGCTTTTGCAACTTCAATTTTCCCTTCCTCTTTACCAATTTTTTTACCTTTCTCTTCAGCAAGATCAAGTCTGTATTCAAGAATGATGTATTAAATAAGACTTGATCTGACACTTTAAAAAAATAAGTTATAAAATAATAAAAGAAAGGAGAGTTAGAAATGAGTACAATACAAACAAAAATACTAAAACCAAAGCTAGGGTTATTAGAACTAGCAAAACAACTAGGAAATGTATCTCAAGCATGCAAAGTGATGGGATACTCAAAAGATACATTTTATCGATTCAAAGAGTTGTACGAAAATGGAGGAGAAGAAGCATTACACGAGATAAGTAAGAAAAAACCTCTATTAGCGAATGGAGTTTTCGACGATATAGAAAGAGCAGCGATTGGTATAGCAACGGAATTTCCAGCATATGGGCAAGAAAAAGCTGCAAATGAACTGAGAAAAAGAGGTATAATAATTTCTCAGGGAGGAGTTAGATCTATATGGCTGAGAAATGATCTTGAAACTTTCAAGAAAAGACTTAAAGCACTGGAAACAAAAGTAGCTCAAGATGGAATTATATTAACCGAAGAGCAACTTGCAGCTTTAGAAAAAGTTAAAGAACAAAGAGAAGCACATGGTGAAATTGACACTGAACATTCAGGTTATTTGGGTTCTCAAGATACCTATTATGTAGGTAATATAAAAGGCATAGGAAGAATCTACCAGCAGACCTTCATTGATACTTATTCTCGAGTAGCATTTGCCAAGCTTTATACAGACAAAACGGCTATTACTGCTGCTGACTTGCTGAATGATAGAGTGATACCATTTTTTGATGAGCAAAATGTGCCATTATTGCGTGTCCTTACAGACCGAGGAACAGAGTATTGTGGTAAGCCTGAAAATCACGCTTATCAGCTTTATTTGGGAATCGAAAATATCGATCATTCTAGGACCAAAGCCAATTCTCCACAGACTAATGGCATATGTGAAAGGTTTCATAGAACTATGCAAGATGAGTGTTACAATATTATCTTCAGAAAGAAAATCTACAATTCTTTGGAAGGTCTACAGATTGATGTTGATTATTGGTTGCGTTCTTACAATGAAACAAGACCGCATTCAGGTAAATATTGCTATGGTAAGACGCCTATGCAGACTTTTCTTGATAGCAAACATATTGGTTTTCAGAAAAATATTAGTAGCATTACACAAGAGACTGATATTAGTTTTGACTACCTCAATTCTTCTGTCAGTTAATTCTTGTCTGTCAGATTAAGTCTTATCTTTTACAAATTACGACTTGGTTTTATTAATAATTTGTAACCTTTCTTATTTTCTTTTGTTGGATATTGTCTTATTGAAAATCCAAGAAAATCAAATCCTGGTTTTATTCCATTAATGATTTTTAATGTATGAGAAACTTTTGTCTTAGAAGGCTTTAATTCTAATCCAATGGTTTTTAACCATTCTTCAACTAGAACTTTTGCCCTAAGAATAATTTCTTCACTTTCATGTATGACGACAAAATCATCACAGTAGAAAATTACACTAATAGACTTTTGCGCATTTTTATGCGATATCCTACCATATTTTCTTTTCATGCATTGAAAGAGTTCGTTTGTTAATGCTTTTTTGATATGTTGCTCTAATCCGTGTAATGCAACACAAGCTAGCAACGGTGAGATCGTCCCTCCTTGAATTGTACCACGTTTTGGGGATTGAAACTTTCCATCTTCCATAACGCCTGCCCTTAACCATCCTCTTATGATTTCCTTTAACGTTGGTGTGGTATTGAGCTTTTCAAGCAGTTTATTATGGTTAATATTGTCAAAACATCCAGAAATATCAGCATCTAATACATATGCTGTTTTCTGTTTTAGCACATCAAATATGGCTTCAATTGCATCATGACATGATCTACCAGGTCTAAAACCATAAGTGTTTGGCTCAAGTTTTGCCTCCCATTCTGGTTCTAAAGCCATTTTACAAGTGTTTGTTTTGCTCGACACGATATAGTAGGTATACCAAGCGGGCGATGCTCCGATGGTTTACCAGGTTTTGGGATCCAGACGCGTCTTGATGGCTTTGCTTTTTCTTTTATATCTAAATAATATGATAGTTGTAATCTTTCTTTTTGATTAAGATTAGCCTTTCCATCAATACCTGCAGTCTTCTTCCCCCTATTGTCCTGTGTTACTTTCCTAACAGCGAGTGTTTTGCACTTGTTGATTTGACTAATAATCTCTGAAGATTATGCATCTTTCTGATATCATTACATTTAGAAGCTTGGTAAATTCGTTTTTGTAGCTTAAATGAAGATTTCTTCAGCTTTCGCCAAGGAATTCCATTCCATTCATACCTAGCTTTTTGCTGGTCCATAACATATTCACTACTATTCACCACTTTACCTTCCAAATTAAAGTGTTTACGTCTGCGTATCCCAGATATTACTTTGGGCATTAGCTTCTTAAACAATCCTTCCACATAGCAGCTTGTGGTTGGCTACCTACTTATATTTTTATGATTATAAGAGCTTTTATGTGGTTACTCCGTTTCATGGCTTCGTTTCACGTTAAACTTAGATTCCTACTATTTGCCGGAAGCTGTGAACATCAATAACTAAAGTCTTCAATCTTTAATTCCCCTTTTGCTTCGTACCATTTTGGTCTATGCCTAGTTCAACCTCTTTTCGCATACTATGCTTTGACGACAATTCAAACATAGGTTCCTCTCGTAATCATATCTAACTCTGTTTGCAGGGATTCACCATGAGGTTTAGTGTTACCTGCTTTTATCTCATGCTTGCATCCCAAAGGTTGCCACCCTTTAAAATGTGAGATATACATTATCCCCGATGTCTAGGGAAAGTGGAATTTAACCACCACAAAACCACGACTTTCAGGGTCGCACTAAAAAAGTAACACAACTTTTCGACTATATTTTCCAATTGATCTTCCTTCTTCTTAAATTTAGGCAACTCTATAAAAGTGAAACTAAAGTCTTTTAGATCATGTTCAAAGGTTACCTTATCAAGAGTAACATGATCGGATTTGTAAGCTGATTTATGAGGAAATAGAATAAAATCAGTGATAGCAATGAAGATAACTTCTTTAAGTTCATGATATCTGTCACCTACACCGGCTTGGCTTGAATAAGCTTTAGCAGCATAGTATTGGGCACGTTTTTCAAAGCCAGTCGTTCTAGCAACCTGCATCTCGCAAATAAATTGAACACCTGTAGAATCTCTACAGAGTACATCGACAATACTCTCCTTTTTAGGGGCAATTTCAGGGTTTTAAATGGGATTTAGAAATTTTACATCTTTTATTTCAGCCTCACCAGAATATCATTGAGAAAATGAACAAGAATATCTTTGTTTTTCTCAGTACCAAAGATACGCCGGAACGCGAAGACATTTTTTGGATCGAGAAATTTAGAAAAAGCCATAACAAAAATGCCTGAAAAACGTTAATAATTATACACTATTATTAATAATTATTCAATCATATTTTTAAGTATTACAATTTTTGAAGCTAATGGATTTTATCGCAAAGCCATAGGATGACAGAAATTTAATGATCCAGGATATACTCCTTTGTTAAGGGAGATTGAGCATTTTCGAATATTTCTTGAGTGCTTCCAGACTCAACAATTCTGCCATTATGAAAGAAAATTACACTATCAGTAACTTTTTAGCTTGCTTCATTGAATGAGTCACCATAATTATAGTAAATCTTAATTTCAGCTCTTGTATAAGATTTTCGATTGCATTGGTTGCCATTGGATCAAGAGCGGAGCACGGTTCATCCATTAATAAAATAGTTGGCTTCACTGCAATTGCGCGAGCGATGCATAGCCTCTGTTGTTGGCCACCGGATAAATCGAGTGCACTATCTTGCAATCTGTCCTTCAATTCTTCCCATAAACCAACCTTGGTTAAACTATTTTCCACCATCTCATTCAATTTTTGCTTATCCTTCGCCATACCATGCAATTTTGGCCCATAAGCAACATTATCATATATTGATTTTGGAAAAGGATTTGGCTTTTGAAATACCATACCAACTTTTGCTCTAAGTAGTACAGCATCCATATCGCGTGAATATATATCACCCAGCCCATCGATATCTAATTCACCAACAGTTTTGCATCCAGGTACATAGTCATTCATACGATTAAAACAACGCAAAAATGTTGATTTACCGCACCCGGATGGTCCGATAAAAGTAGTAACTTTTCTTTTATAAATATTCAAATTTATATCGAATAAAACTTGCTTAGAGCCATACCAGAGATTTAAATCTTTAACAGAGGCACGTGTATTGCTCATATCACATCCTGCAGTGAATAGAGCCCCGGAATTTCTCTTTTATTTTCATATAGCCATACTGCTGCTTGAACAGCTCCTCTAGCAAATGTTGTGCGATCAATTGCTTTGTGGTTTAGTTCTATCCGTTTATCATAATTAACAAACATCACGCTGTGATCTCCTATTACTCCACCTCCATGAGATACTGCAAAACCTATTCCCCCCTTTTTTCTTATGTTTGAACCACTATGTAAATATTGATTGGACTGAAAATCCACTTTTGAAGCGTTTGAAGCAATTGTTTTGCTAAGTTCTATAGCTGTCCCAGATGGTGAATCCTTTTTTAATTTATGATGCATTTCCCAAATCTCAACATCATATTCATTACCTAAAAGCTCAGCAGCTTTTTTTACCAATTTCAGCAACACATTAACCCCAACACTCATATTTGCTGACCATAATATTGGAACTTCAGCAGCATACTCTTTTAAATTGACACCTTCTATTCCAGTTGTGCCACTCACCAGCGGTGTTTTAAATTTTACAGCTGCTTTAAGGCAGTCTAACATACATTCTTTAGTTGTAAAATCTATTACAACGTCGGATAACTCAAATATGCCACTAATAGAACTTGTAACCTTGATTCCTAGATTGGCTATAATTGGTCCAATATCTGAATCTATGTACTTACTGCCTGAACGGGCAACAGCACCTGCTATTTCCACTTTGGTATTTGTAATTAATTCATTGAGTATTTTCTTGCCCATTTTGCCTAAGCAGCCTATTACTCCAACTCTGATTTTCATAAAGCTTTTTACGTTTATTAAGAATGTTATGCTTTTTTTTAAGCTCTGTCACTTCTGATCTATATTCTATAGCTCTACAATTCAAAATGAATACATATCCTATTGAGCTCTATATTACATAGCAGGTTGCTCTGCCTTTTCCATGCTGAGTAATGTGATTACTCTTTACGAGATTAGATACGTGCTTCTTTAAGGTATTGCAGTTTGCTTTAGTAATATTTTCCAAATCCTTAATTGTAAGACGTCCATGTTTGCTGAGTAGTGCTAGTATTTCAGCAGAAAGTGGTGTTAAATAGAGATTTAACACTTTTTCATGTGACACCTTTTGTTCAAGATAAAATTTTTGCTTTTGTAGTGACCTTAAAAAGAACATAAGCCATGGATTAAAATCATTGCTGCTCGTCTCGGATTGTTGAGTACGACGCAAAGCCAAGTAGTAACTCTCCTTATTACTTTCAATTATACTTTCAAGGGAACTGTAAGGTACATAGATATACCCTAACTTTAGTAACAAGAAAGTTGTGAGAATGCGTGATACTCTGCCATTTCCATCCTGGAAGGGATGAATAGCTAAAAAAGTAACTATAAAAATGTCAATAATTAATAGAGGATGTAACGATTTTACTTCTAATTGTTGGCTAGCCCAATAAATAAGTTCTTGCATTTGTGTCGCTTTTTCAAGCGGAGAGGCTGTTTCAAAAACTATGCCCAAGCTTTTTCCAGATTCATCAAACGCCTCAACATGATTGAGAGATTTTTTATATTCTCCCATGTGCCTTTGATCTTTATATGAAAATTGTAAAAGCCGGATATGAAACTGTTTTATAGTGTTTTCTGTAAATGGCATCTTGTTAAAGTTTTGAAATACTTCTTCACACACATACGCATATCCGGCTATTTCTCGTTCATCTAGAGAACGAAATGAGCGTGAAGTTTGGATAATAATTGTTCAATTTCACGGTCTGATAGTTTTGCCCCTTCAATACGGGTAGAAGAACCAATACTTTCAATTGTTGCAATTCTCTTGTGCATTTGTAAACGTTCTGGAGCTAAATTACCAAACAATTGCCATGCTCCTTTAAATTCATCAATTTCAGCAACTAATTTTAACATTTCAGGTGTTATTACAATTTTTGAAATGTCAAACATATCTGTATTTTTATCTAGTTATATTCAATTATATTCGAAAATATCCTATTAGCAAAGAATACTTGTGAGACACACACTAAAGAATGATTTTTGGTAGGCATAAAAGCAGCTATTTTATGTTAAAATACAACATTTTGATGAAATTATAAGAAAGGCTGGATCTGAGTAGTCAGCTACTCGTCAGTGCATGTCGAAAAATCATTTTATGATCCAAGTCAGTTTTTTTACAGGTAACTTCTAAGCTTATCAATTTTTCCAAGATATTCTTAAGTTCTGAAAGTTGCAAACTTTTCAAATGAGATTTAAAGCTCTGCAATTGTTTAAAAAACAATGGAGGACTCAGTTGATCAATTGCAACCTGCTCATTCATTCCACCTTGCACTGACAGCAAAACGTTTTCAAGACGCAAAAAGTAATTTGATATAATACGAATCAGCGCTATCGGTGAAAAATTTTCTTGCGATATCAATACATCAGAAATTCTAATGAAGCGCGACATATCTTTACTTGCTATGGCAGAGCATAGATCATCAAGTGTAGCATAGTCGTTGCCGGAAGTTGAAAAGCATAATTCTATATCAGTAAGTTTTAGGTCTTTTCTCTCCCCTAAGTACAAAACTAACTTTTCAAGTAAGATTGCAAATGGTAGATTATCTCATTTGTGCATTTTATATCATTTTGTTTTAAGTAACTTGATATAATGTCATAAAGATTGCTGTTGCTGTCCTTATAGCAACCAATCACACCAAAAATTTTTGAACTCTCCATATAACTTTTGGTTGCAGAATTATATGGAAGATCACTTGCTACCATCATTACATAATGACCACTTGCATTATAATCCAATACGTTTTTTAACTCTTTGGATATACCTCCACTCACATTTATCAGCTTAATTAATTTTTTGCCGGTAAACATCGAAATGTTTGCCAATTCAGAAAATAGTAAACCGGGTGACTTATTCACTATTGCAAAATCCATCACCTGAACTGAATACTCATCCAAATTAGCAATTATTTCTTGTACATAAAAACCAACCTTACTGTTATCACTTCCATGAATTAACACACCACTTAAAGCATCAGGTTTCTCTAGGAATTTTTTAACTTTGGATGGTGTGACCCTCTTGCTATCTATATGATATCATTCTCATTTGACTGTACATGAGTATCCAAAGACTCTGAGCTTTCTTGTACAATATCATCTGCCGTACTCTGCACATTATCCGACTCTTCTGTTTTTCCTGTAATATAATTATAAAATTTTTTCACAGGCTTAGATATATATTTAGAAAAAAATCCTTCTTCGCTCATATTGCTTACTCCATAATATTAACAACTTATGATTAGCATATAAATAATAGTATAGCAAAAACTATTTTGTGCTAAGATAGTATTGTTGTATAATGAGTATATTACAAAATTATTAACATTCGAGATCAAAATTAAGCCAACCTGCTTAATACTAGCCTTATAAAATAAGCGATAATTAAATATACCGCTGCAACAAGTATAATTGCAGGGCCAGTTAACAAATCAAAACTTGCAGATAACATCAGACCTGATATCCCAGAAATCACAGAAAAAACTGTTGCAACAATAATCATCTGCATCGGAGTTTTCGAAATGAGCCTTGCAGATGCTGCTGGTATTAGCAAAAATGCAGCAATGAGTAATATTCCTATTAGTTGGGCAGCAATTGCTATAAATATAGCAAGAGTGATTAAAAATTCTAGTCTAACAAAGGTAACATTAATTTTTTCAACTACTGCTAAATCTTGATTAATTGAAATCATTAACCAATAACGCCATCTAAATATTAATGTCAAAGTAACTAGTACAGAGATTAAAAAAATCAATATTATATCACTTTATAATAATAATAACAGCGTTTATTGCCCAACAGTTTCCCATTTACAGAGCAATTTTACAATGAAATAATTCTAAAATAAAATAGTAAATTAAAGAAGAAAAATAAATAAATCTTAATTTAAAATACGAATAGAAAAATATTAACAATATAGAAAAGTTAAATTAAAATAAAAATATAAAAAACATACATACTAAAATAGATAATAATATAATTATGATGACAGTAGTGTCGTAATAATAAACAGACCTAATAACAATAAGTATAAACAAGATAAAAAACAATAATATTTTCTGGTTGCAGTAATTTAATAAGAGTAAGATAATGATGATAATAACATACTAAGAAATATCTGCTTGACTCAAAATGTAAAATTAGTGAAAGAACTTTTTTCTTAATATGAGATATTAATTAAATGTAATACGACAAGCCTTTCTCAAACCATGTACGTTGCATGTAAAAATGTCACAAATATTGGATATCTTGTTTGCATTTCTGCACATTAAATTCAAAGGTGATTTTAATAATATATTGGTTTTAGGTGTTTTACATAAAAATGTATCACTTCGTCTCGAATTCAATCTAGGGACTAAAATATTAATTTGAGATAGTAGTTGTGGACAATCCACATTACCTTTCAACAATTTATGTAGAAATGTAACTGATGCTTGACATCTACGATTAGTCAACGAGACAAAGCCAAACCTATGAAGCAAGTTCAGATAGTTGCTTCCTCTTGGTGGATAGTGTCCAGTTACTTTAAAGTTTAGGAATTTTAAGAACTTTTTCTGCACTTTCTCAATACCATCTGCATATTGTGTGTATATTGGGTTCCAAATGATGCCTCCGTACTCCAATTTTGACCTTACTAGGCTAATGTATAAGGCAGATAGTGCCGAAGGGTTGTCAAAATTTCTACAGTTTCTATATATAAAACCATAAGTACGATAAGCAGAATTAACGGTGATATTAATATGATCATTAAACTTAAGTTGATTGTCAAAATGGACTCCTAGATCTTTGATTGTATTCGTGGGCTCTAGTACAATATAGTTAATTGAGTATGGATGTTTCACCGGTGTATTCTTACGACAATACGTTACTATCTTACATTTAGATATATTCAAATACAGTTGATTCTTCAGACACCAGTCTTGCAACATATCAATCTGCTTTTGTAATTTAATGCAGTCCTCTGGGGAAGAGATCGACATATATATTTTTAAATCATCCGCAAACAGTAATTTGTTACATTCTAAAACATTGCATAAATCGTTTATGAATAATAAAAATAATAGTGGTCCTAAGTTTGATCCTTGGGGAACTCCACTTGTTGCAAGATAAACGTCTGAACAATAACCATTGTAAAATACATATTGTTTACGTTGATCCAAGTAAGATCTTATAAGTCCCAGATAGTTATCACTGAAACCCAAACAAGTTAATTTACGTAGAAGTCTGGAATGACTCACTTTGTCAAAAGCTTTCGAGAAGTCCGTATAGACTACGTCCACCTGTCCTCTATTATCTAATTTTTCACAAAGATATTGACTAAATATAGCTAAGTTGCTAACTGTTGATCTAGAATTCATAAATCCATGCTGTTGAGTAGATAATATATTCTTAACTGATTGGTATATCCGACGATAAAGCACGGTCTCGAAAACTTTGGCAAAATTGTTCAGTATACATATAGGTCTATAATTAGTGACATCTTTCTGATCTTGAGCCTTGTAAATAGGACAAACTTTAGCTACCTTCCAGGTATCCGGAAATACGGATGTCTTTAGGATCAAGTTGAAAATAATTTGTAACGGACGTAGTAAGACCCGCAAACAATCTTTTATTAGAAAGGATGGTATTTTATCGGCACCAGAAGTGAACTTGTTTTTTAATTTTTTTCCTGCAATTAGAATTTCTGTTTCAGTAATAAATTCGCAGCTAATAACTGACAAAGTATTAGAATGAATATTTAAATTTATATCTACAGGATCGTTTTGAATTTTGGGAGGGGAGAATACACTTTCAAAATATGCCCGGAATGCATTTAAAATTGATTGAGGACTTTGATCGATTGTTAATATATCACCAAACAGTGAGCTAATAATACTATTATTGCCAGATGGAAGAAAAGACATAAGTATTAAACTCGATGATAAAACTACATTGGTAACAATGTTCAATATCGTATCAGCAGAATATAATCTGTTAAAATTAAGAGAAAGTAGTATAGCAAATGTAATTGCAATGAGCATTATGATAAGCGATGGGCTAATCTTAAAGATTAAAGCAAGTGCAACACCGAGCAATGAAAATGGGACAAACTATCACCAAGATAAGATAACCTTTGCCATATCATAAACGATCCTAAAGCGCCTCTTACTAGGCTAATTACGACTACTGCAACTAGACTGTTGATGAAAAAGTCCTGGGTAAGCATGCTATATGGCTATTAGATAACTGACAACAAATATGTCTTCGGATATCAGAACATTATGGGTTCTGCATGCAGAACCTGTTGTCATAAATTCAAAATTTAAACCTTTTTGTTCCATAAGATAGGACTTCACTGAAGAACATAGTATATTGCGTGTTTTACCAGTACCTATTATCAAAATTTCTATTTCCTCTGTTAAAAAAGATTCAAAATTATTTATATTACTTTCTTTCAATTTAATCACCTTTTCAGGAAAAACTATAATTGAGCCGCAATATTCTCTATTATTCACCAAAAATTTTCCTTCCCTGTAACCATTTATAAGATTTTTATTCTTGGAAATTAAGGGCATAAGTCAAACTATTAATTGAGTGTCACATACCCACCATTCTGGTTGCTTTTTTCCGATATTAACTGCAGCAACTTTTGCATTTTCCTCACCATCGAATATTCCAAAACATGATACACCACTGCATCGCATAACCATGATTTAAGCAAAAAACCAGCGGTAAACCCTTTGGTGTCATCCCAGTGCGTGACACTGGGATCCAGAAAAAATAAAGATTATTTAACAAGAGCAAGAAGGCTTTTCTCTGAACTGGAAAATCTTGGTCTAACTATACAAACCATACACGCTTTCTGTTACAAATTAATTTCCAACTTTCCCATAGAAGCTGGCATCGCCCCAAATTGTACACTGAGTGAATGTAAAGAATTACATTCCATCATATTCAATAAAGTGCTTCATAACGAAACTGTGCAAGATAGTATAAACTTCATTGCAACTGAAATTGATGAAAATAAACTACGCGATTTGCTTTATACTTTATGTGTAAAGAGATCGATGTCAGCAAATGATTCGGAATATATCAAAGATAAACTCAATGCTCCAGATGGAATTCATGATTTACAAAGTGGAACGACTGAGCATATAAAAAGATTAGCAGAGATATTAAGTGAAGGCAGTAAAAGAGATCAGAGTTATAGTGCAATGCTCATTGATTGGTGTGACAGCACCAATAAGGAGGATATAGAAAGTCTAGCCAAGGTATTTATCAAATCAGAATCGCACGAAAAAAAGAACATATCATCCATTGCAACAAAAAGTATTTTGGAGAAATTCAAAGATGCAGAGCAAATAATAGAGAGCGTTCAGAATGTAGTATTTACCCATATAAGAGACATGAACTCTTATCAAATATTCAAGAGAACCAGTAGCTTACTTGGTATATTTAAAGTATATATTGATCTATACAATAGCGAAAAATCAAAAAACGCACTGCTTGACTACAATGATATAATTGACTTAGCAACAAATCTTCTCAGCAATCCAAACTACAAAGATTGGATATTGTTTAACTTGGATCAAAAAATAGATCACATCCTTGTTGACGAGGCACAAGACAATAGCATCAGCCAGTGGAAAATTATAACAAATCTCTGCGATGAATTTTTTGCCGGTAATGATGAAAAGCGAACCTTATTTGTAGTTGGTGACGTAAAACAATCTATATACAGATTTCAAGGAGCAAATCCCCATCTATTCAACTATATGCAACAATACTTTCATACGAAAACTGGTGGCCAAACCTATCAATGTCATTCCAGTGCTTGGCACTGAAATCCAGTAAAAAAGAAGGAGAACCAGCATCAGCTACTCGCTCTCCCCTGTCATCCCAGCGTTCTCCCCTGTCATCCCAGTGCTTGACACTGGAAAAAGAAGAAAAGCCAGGATCAGCTACTTGGATAACAGATGGTTATGCAAGAGGCCTGATCATTCACAGCATATTGCAGTATATGCCTAAGATAGAAAAAGACAGGAGAAAAAACTGGGTCAGAATATATCTTGACAATATAAACACCAGTGAAGATAAGGATGAAATTTACAGTAAAATATTGGCCTTTAATGAAAAATATGGCTATTTGTTTGACTTAGGAGGCAAAACAGAGATTACACTGAGTGGAATAATCGATGGCAAATCAGTATTAGTAAGACTAGGCTATGCATAACGCAAGATAAAGCAATCATAATTGACTACAAATCACACCGTAACGTTTCTGTTTCCTTATTAAATGAAATAAAAAAGCAAATGCTGACCTATAAAACCTTAGTACAAGAAATATATCCAAACAAGCAAGTAGAGTGCGTGGTTATTTGGGTGGAAGATTTAACCATTCAATCTGACTTTTAACGAAACTTGATTGCAAGAAATAGCTACTACGTCATACCGCGATTCAGTCGCGGTATCTCATCCGCTAACAAGAGATCCCGCTAACAAGTAGCGGGATGACGAATTGCTTAACCGTCACTCCGCCGCGGTATCTCATCCGCTAACACGTAGCGGACCGCCATACCGCCGCGGCGCATAAGTGTTGAAAGTGCTATAAGTGGCATTATATAAGGTGGTTAATGGCATAAATTTCAATGATAATAAAATAAATCAAAAAAGCGCCTTTTTGCCTGTGGTTAGAAGGTTTAAGCGAATTTTTGACGTGGTTTATCTACTTTCCCAACAACGAAGGTTGATATCAAGAGGAGATTTACATACCATTAATCACCTTGTGTGACTGCACTTTCAACACTTATGCGCGGCGGCGCTAACAAGCAGCGGGATGACGGTTGTCGGTAAATCTAAGTTACTGTAGCTATAAAGGCTTTCACAACAGCCTATTTTCCTTGAAACTAAAATAGCTACTGAATGTAATAATAATGTGATCTATTAATTCTATTCCTATACTTTGGCAAGCTTCTGCTAGTTGTCTAGTGAGAGATATATCGCTATTTGAAGGTTGTGTATCTCCGCTTGGATGATTGTGGGATTATACATATTGATACTCCTATAAAAAATTTGGGTTGTTGATTTTACCATTTTTAAAATCCATAAGGGTTCTAACAGTTTCTGGTGTATCTTCAAATAAATACTTGCCTCTGGTTTTGCTATAGTCTTTTTGTATTTTTATTTTACCTCTCCTTATTCTATCGTAAAGCCACTGCCTGGAAACTTCAAGGATTTTTGCAATTTGTGAAATAGTAAGGTAGCCAGGCACTTTTATGGGGTGTGATTGCTCCTTTTTTCGCATAATATTATTTTTTAACCTAATATTTTTTACTGTATTTTCTAAAACAATATTCTTTGATTGTCA
The DNA here is from genome assembly GCA_034190945.1 of Octodonta nipae. NCBI lineage: Eukaryota > Metazoa > Arthropoda > Insecta > Coleoptera > Chrysomelidae > Octodonta > Octodonta nipae. The sequence continues at coordinate 99,658,569 of CM067217.1, forward strand.
GGGAGAACGATACCCTTGTGTTTCTAAGTACTTGGCAATTTCTATATCCGTTTTACCCTCTTTACTTAACTTTATTATAGATTGCTCCATTTCTGTTGCAGTAGTCAATGCACGAAAGGAGCTTACTGGAATAGGAACATGGAAAGTGGTAGTTTCTCTACCATGCCATACAATACGTATCTGCAAGCAATCACGCCTGATTCGGTGTGCTACTACCTTATCAATCAGACAACGAATAAAAGATTTTCTTTGCTGACGTGACAGAACTGACTTATGCCAAATTTCTGGTAGGTTCTTACCTACATCTAAAAATATTGTTTTCAGTTCCTCGGATAATTGAGGAGTAGGTTTACTTGGATACTGACGTTCAAATGTAATTTCCGCTTGCTTGAGTTCATTCAATGCCTGTTCCCAACGTCTTTCAAGTTCTGCAGCTACAAGACGATTGTCAGGATCAACTTGATTAAATTGTCGTTCTGCGAATCTTACTTGGTATTTTAAGCGTTCTAATTGTTGTAAATGAGCTTTATTAATTTCTTGTTCAGATTGTAGCTGCGAGTTAATAGCCTTAGAATAAGAATCTAGCTCAATTTGACTAAGTGCTGCAAAAAATTTAGGAACTACTTCATTATCAATAATATCAGCCGGTAAAAACTGACATGAAGGGGAAAGATCACGTTGGTGTTGGTAACTGCATTTATAATGGTTTCCTCCTTTATACTGTACTATCATTTTGTGTCCACATTCTCCTGTAAAAGATAAGACTTAATCTGACAGACAAGAATTAACTGACAGAAGAATTGAGGTAGTCAAAACTAATATCAGTCTCTTGTGTAATGCTACTAATATTTTTCTGAAAAGCAATATGTTTGCTATCAAGAAAAGTCTGCATAGGCGTCTTACCATAGCAATATTTACCTGAATGCGGTCTTGTTTCATTGTAAGAACGCAACCAATAATCAACATCAATATGTAGACCTTCCAAAGAATTGTAGATTTTCTTTCTGAAGATAATATTGTAACACTCATCTTGCATAGTTCTATGAAACCTTTCACATATGCCATTAGTCTGTGGCTTTGGTCCTAGAATGATCGATATTTTCCATTCCCAAATAAAGCTGATAAGCGTGATTTTCAGACTTACCACAATACTCTGTTCCTCGGTCTGTAAGGACACGCAATAATGGCACATTTTGCTCATCAAAAAATGGTATCACTCTATCATTCAGCAAGTCAGCAGCAGTAATAGCCGTTTTGTCTGTATAAAGCTTGGCAAATGCTACTCGAGAATAAGTATCAATGAAGGTCTGCTGGTAGATTCTTCCTATGCCTTTTATATTACCTACATAATAGGTATCTTGAGAACCCAAATAACCTGAATGTTCAGTGTCAATTTCACAATGTGCTTCTCTTTGTTCTTTAACTTTTTCTAAAGCTGCAAGTTGCTCTTCGGTTAATATAATTCCATCTTGAGCTACTTTTGTTTCCAGTGCTTTAAGTCTTTTCTTGAAAGTTTCAAGATCATTTCTCAGCCAAATAGATCTCACTCCTCCCTGAGAAATTATTATAACTCTTTTTCTCAGTTCATTTGCAGCTCTTTCTTGCCCATATGCTGGAAATTCCGTTGCTATACCAATCGCTGCTCTTTCTATATCGTCGGAAACTCTATTCGCTAATAGAGGTTTTTTCTTACTTATCTCGTGTAATGCTTCTTCTCCTCCATTTTCGTACAACTCTTTGAATCGATAAAATGTATCTCTTGAGTATCCCATCACTTTGCATGCTTGAGATACATTTCCTAGTTGTTTTGCTAGTTCTAATAACCCTAGCTTTGGTTTTAGTATTTTTGTTTGTATTGTACTCATTTCTAACACTCCTTTCTTTTATTATTTTATAACTTACTTTTTTAAAGTGTCAGATCAAGTCTTATTTAATACAGTCTACTCAATGTAAACCAGTTTCTCACACACACATTTTACTAGGTGATCAGCACTGATATTAAAATGCTCATAGAGTGTTTTATAAGGTGCTGATTCTCCATATATATTTATGCCAACCCATTTCACTTCCAGCTTCAATTGCAACTTTGATGCTGTCATTATTTAATATCGCCGCTTTATATTCATCACTTTGCTCGTCAAAAAGCCTCCAGCTTGGCATAGAAACAACCCTTGTACCTATGCCTTTTTCCTGCAATTTCTCCCTTGCTTCAACTGCAATTTCAACCTCGGAACCCGTAGCAAATATTGTCACTTTTAATTCTTTTGAACATTCACACAAAATATGTGCACCAAACTTCGATAGATTAGCAGATTGATCGATATCAGAGTAGAACTTGCGCATGTAACTTACGTTTTGCCTTGAGAGCGCAAACAGTGCTAGAGATTCTTTCTTTTCGAGTGCAATGCTAATACACTCTAGAGTTTCAACTGCATACAAATTTGGTATAGCACGCAAAGAAGCTAAATGCTCTATTGGTTGGTGAGTTGGGCCATCTTCTCCTACTCCAATTGAATCATGAGTCATTACATATATAACCTGCTGCTTCATCAAAGCTGAAAGACGTATAGCAGGGCGGCAATAGTCGGAAAATACCAAAAAATTGCCACCATAAGGAAGAATCGCGCCGTGAAGTGCCATACCATTCATACAAGCTGCCATAGCGTGCTCTCTCACTCCATAGTGGACATAAGAACCACTATAATTATTACTATCTATTACCTGCATGTGCTTATATTTAGTGCAATTTGACCCAGTAAGATCAGCAGAACCGCCGATTAATTCCGGCATATGTTGTGTTAAAAGTTCCATTACTCTGCCGAAAGAAGAACGTGTAGCTTCGTTTGGCATTAGCTCACATATTTGTTTCTTCAGGTCAGCTAAAACACCAGCGATATTATCCGGCAAACGTTTATTGAGTCTTCTGTGAAGTTCTTTATTCTCACTAGTCAAGGACACCGAACTGTAATTTTGCCTTGCTCTCTCAACAGTTTTCTTCCAGGCGTTTTTCACATCTTCTGATACATGGAATGGTTCATAATTCCAGTTTAATTTCTCTCTCATCTGTTTGATGTCTTCCTCTGAAAAAGCACCACTGTGAGCAGAGGATGTGCCAGCACGGCTTGAAAATTTTCCGATAATGGTTTTGCAGCAGATCATTGTAGGTTTATCAGACTTTTTTGCTTGCTCTATTGCAAGGGATATGGCATCAAAATCATGGCTATCAATTTTGTCAACATTCCATCCATACGCTAAGAAGCGTTTCTCTATATCATCAGAGCAGGAAAGGCAAGTAGCGTCATCTATAGAAATATCATTGTCATCGAAAAGGGCTATTAATTTATTCAATTTAAGATGCCCAGCAAGTGATGCTGCTTCACGGCTTATTCCTTCCATAAGACAGCCATCCCCTAGCATCACGTAAGTGTAGTGATTGATTCTGAATTGCTTTTTAAGGATTGATTCAGCAAGCGCCATACCAACAGCAGCGGCAAACCCCTGACCGAGCGGGCCTGTTGTTGCCTCTACCCCAGGAGTCAAGCAGAACTCTGGATGACCTGGGGTCTTGGATCCCATTTGCCTGAAGTTTTTTAGCTCATCTATGTTAATATAACCTGTCAAATATAATATTGAGTATAGTAACATTGACCCATGACCGTTTGATAAAACAAAGCGATCTCTATTGAACCATTTAGAATCATCAGGATTATGATTCAGATATTTATCAAACAAAACAGTTGCAACATCTGCCATGCCAAGTGGCATACCTGGGTGTCCAGAGTTTGCTTTTTGTACTGCATCAATTGATAAAAAACGGATGGCGTTTGCCATAGATTCCACAGGTAGATGATTCATAGAAAAACTTAAAAATGAAGTATAAAAGATTATACCAGCAAAAACAAGTTGACACTGAGTGCTAAAATCCTTAATAACCTAAAGTTAAATCGTGAGAGTTTTTATATGACAACTGTTATCATTAGAAAGTATAGGATTAGCCGTAGACTTGGTGTAAATTTATGGGGTAGAGCTAAAGGCCCAGTAAACAAAAGGAAATACCCTCCAGGTCAACATGGTATTCTTGGATTCAAGAAGTTATCCGACTTTGGTAAGCAGTTTGCTGCGCATAAGAAATTTAAGTTTTACTATGCCATTTCAAGTAAGCAGCTCAGACGTAAATTTTTAGATGCTTATAACAGAAAGGGTTATACGGCTGATAATTTTATCGGTATCTTAGAATCGAGATTAAGTTCTGTTTTATACCACTCTGGTCTTGTTCCAACAATTTACTCAGCAAAGCAGCTCATATCTCATAAGCACGTTACAGTTAATGATAAGGTGGTTAACATATCGAGTTATCGAGTGAAGCCAGGTGATATAATAAAAATAAGAGAAAGGGCAACAAAAATTCCTGTAGTAGTAGAGGCTGAACAAAAACAAGAGCGCAAGGCTCCGGATTATTTAGAGACAGATAGTAAAGAGCATTCAGTGAAGTATTTGAGGTCACCTCAATATTCTGAGGTTCCTTATTCAGCAGACATGGAAGTCAATTTAGTAGTAGAGTTTTACTCTAGATAGATAAAAAAAGCCCGTGTGGCGGAATCGGTAGACGCAGCGGACTTAACATCCGTGGGTTTTGCGACCTTGGGAGTTCAAGTCTCCCCATGGGCACCAATTTAACTTAGCAGATAAATACAAAAAAGTATGAAATGGCTTGATATAGAAGATATTGTAGAAGCTCTGGAGGAAAAATTTCCAGATGAGAATATAATTAATATCAGATTCGCTGAGCTTAAAAAAAGGTCTTGAGTTTAGAGGAATTTGATGATGATGAAAAACGCTGTAACGAAAAAATACTCGAAGCTATTCAAGCAGCTTGGATTGAGGAAAGATTAACCGCATAGCAATAAACCATACGCAAACGTGATTTCTATTACAATTTGCATATTGATTATGCTATTTTTTGGATCTAGCCTAGCAAGTTAATAATAATTTAACCAATTACAATTAAAACAGATATAAGGTTAATTATGAGGCAAAACAAAAATTTTTGATCGACTAAGTGCTACGTTGAGATAAATTTTACATAAAAATACTGCTTTTATGGTGTGAGGCTAGAGGTTTGTAAAGCAGTTAGAAGGTTGTCATCCCAGTGTCAGCTACACAACTGTATGAACATTTATTTTTGTTAAACACAGCAAATGGTGTCATGCCAGTGCTTGACACTGGCATCCAGCTTTTGATCGAAAATGTTGTATAGTGCACAATCAATTTCTCTGGATCCCAGTGTCTGAGCACACAACTGTACGAACGTTGTAGTTTGGGCCACCAGTGGGGCAGTGCCCAGACACTGGTTCTATGCAACTTAATTAAAACCGTTTATTTTAGCGTAAGACAACTACCTTTAGCTCATCAACTCAGTTATAAGCAAAATTTCTGGATTCCAGACTGGAATGACACCATTTGCTGTCTTCAAAAATGAATGTTCGTACAGCTATGTGTCTGAGCACTGGGATGACATCCTCTCTGGTGGACTCAAATTACAATGTTCGTGCAGTACGCACTGGAATGACAGGGCTTTAAGAAATCCAATGTAGTGGTAAACCTTACTTATTTAGTTATACTAGAAACAAAACAGAAAAATGCTCAAACACAGCGGTCCAAAAAAATTAAAGTCTATAATTGAAAACTATGCATTAAAATGCATGAAAAATAAGATTAGTAAAAATGAAATACGTCTGATTTTAAACTGGCGAAATATAGTAGGGAAAGAACTAGCAGAGTGTACAAAACCGAAAAAGATCTCATATGCACAGAATGTAAATTCTGGTGTGTTGCATCTGGTAGTAACAAATGGCAGTAAAGCATTGGAAATTCAGAATATAATTTCTCTTATAATAGAAAAAATTACGATATTTTTTGGTTATAAAGCAGTATATGGTATAAAAATTAAGCAAGAGAGTATTGACTATTTGACTATATAAGGTAATCTAAGTACATAGAATAATTTGGTATATTGAAGTGAGTAGAGTTTGTGAATTAACAAATAGAAAAAAATCTTTGGTAATAAGGTATCACATTCGAATCGTAAAACAAAGCGTACCTTTCTTTTAAACTTACATAAGGTTACGTTGACAAGTGATATATTGAATAAAAAGTTTAGATTTCGTGTAGCAACAAGAACTTTGAGAACTATAGATTACAAAGGTGATTTAGATGCTTTTTTGCTCAACACAAGAACGATTAAACTAAGTGAGAAAGCGCAGAAGATAAAAAGAAGGTTGAAAAAAGTTTTAGTAAAGCAAGAGGTAGAGTTAGCCGTTTCAGATGCCTAGTAAGCCTCCATGGCTCAGAGCGAAAGCTCCAACTGGTAAAGTATTCAATGAAACCTTAAACACCGTTAAACTGCATAACTTACATACGGTATGTGAAGAAGCTGCATGTCCAAATATTGGTGAATGTTGGAATAAACGTCATGCTACTGTGATGATTCTTGGTTCTGTTTGTACTCGTGCTTGTGCATTTTGCAACGTTGCAACTGGCATTCCTGATAAACTAGACCCTCATGAGCCAGAAAATTTAACAAAAGAGATAAAAAAGTTAAACTTAAAACATGTTGTCATTACTTCTGTTGATCGTGATGATTTACCAGATGGTGGCGCAAATCAGTTTATACAGTGCATAGAAGAAATTAGAAAGATAACTTCAGAAACAACAATAGAGATTTTAACTCCTGATTTTTTAAATAAGAAAGGAGCATTTGAAGCAATTGCTGTTGCATCACCTGATGTCTATAACCACAATATTGAAACAGTGCCGAGATTGTATGCAAAAATAAGACCACGAGCTCGCTATTTTCATTCACTATATTTACTGAAGATGGTATAGCAGATTAATCAATCCTAAAGTTTTCACAAACTCAGGGCTTATGGTTGGTCTTGGAGAAACAAAAGAGGAAATACTTCAAGTTATGGACGATTTGCGCAGTGCTGAGGTTGATTTTATTACAATTGGTCAATATCTACAACCAACTCCAAAACATGCAAAACTTGATAGGTATGTTACCCCAGAGGAATTTGAGCATTATAAATACGTTGCTTACTCCAAAGGGTTCCTAGTGGTTGCATCAAGCCCACTGACTAGGTCATCATACCACGCTGAAGAAGATTTTAACAGGCTCAAGGCCTGCCGCTGATGTTAATTCAAATTAATTTTTACTAATTATAAAGGAGTTGAGCAACTTTACGTAATGTCTACTATAAAAATCGAGAAGAAATCACAATTAGTTAAAAAGGTATTCGATTCCGTGGCAAGTCGCTACGACACCATGAATGATATAATGAGCCTCGGAATGCACAGATTATGGAAAGACAAGATGGTAAATAGTGTGCATTTTACAAAAAACTCTAAGATTTTAGATGTTGCTGGAGGAACTGGAGATATAGCAATAAGAATAGTAAGAAAAGAGCCAAGTGCTAAGGTTACAGTATGTGACATAAATCAAAATATGCTAAGCAGAGGACGTGATAAAGCTATAAATTCAAACCAAATTAATTTTGATTGGGTATGTGCGAATGCAGAAAGTTTACCATTTGAAGACTCCGAATTTGATTATTGCACAATAGCTTTTGGCATTCGAAACATTTCTGACCGCAAGAAGGCTTTAAATGAGGCGCACAGGGTATTAAAACCACATGGAAAATTTATCTGCTTAGAATTTGCCCTCTATGCACTATCAAAATGAGATATTTACCAAACTTTATGACTTATATTCATTTAAAGTAATTCCTAAAATTGGCAGCATAGTTGCTAAAGACAAAAGTTCTTATGAATATTTAGTGAAGAGCATTAGAGAGTTTCCAACTCAGGCTGATTTTAAAATGGAAATTGAAGAGGTAGGCTTTAAGAATGTTGAGTTTCATAATATGAGCTATGGAATAGTGGCATTACACATTGGAACAAAATGAATATTAAATTCTGTTATAGAATGCTGGATTATTATCTCATCCTTCCAGTGTTTTTTTTTGCTCAGCTTCATTCTTGTTTATTCAGCAAGCCCTGTAATTGCGCAGCGTCTTTCTTTACCACAAGATTATTTTATACGGCGCCATACAATTTATATAGTCCTGTCACTAATTACCCTGGTGACATTTTCTTTTATCAACACAAGAACTATACTTAACCTCTCATTCGCAGGTTTCATTTTATTTACTATTTTAGTGGCAGGTGCGATAATACTTGGTATAGAGGTAAAAGGTGCGAAACGATGGTTACATATTGTCAAAATTTCAGTTCAACCATCTGAGTTTGTAAGGCCATTTTTTTCTGTTGTTATAGCTAGTATCTTAGCCAGCGGAATGAAGTTTAAAATACACATATCAATCATAATATTTCTGTTAGTTTTTGTGTTGTTACTTTTGCAACCTGATTTCAGTATGTCCATGCTTCTAACATATTCTTTTATTGGTCAAATGTTTATTGCATGTATACCACTTTTATACTTTCTATGCATAATAGGAATGGCCACAACTGGAACTACAATAGCTTACTTATGCCTCCCACATATAAAGCAAAGGATTTACAATTTTGTCTTTTTTACGTAGCGCGATAACTTTCAAGTCACAAAATCATTAGAAGCATTCAAAAGAGGTCAATTAACTGGTGTCGGTCCTGGCGAAGGTAGCGTAAAAACCTCTCTTCCTGATTGTTATACAGATTTTGTGTTTTCTGTTTTAGCATAAGAATTTGGTTTGATTACGTGCTTAGCCACATTGATGTTATTTGGCATCATTTCCGCCCGCTTGCTTTATGTTGCATATAGGGAAAATGAATTATTCAATCTGTTGGTGATTCTCGGTATCTCAATTCAATTCATCACACAATTCATAATAAACATAGGGGTAACATTGAGTGTTTTTCCAACCACCGGCATAACCCTGCCACTACTTAGCTATGGTGGTTCTTCTCTTTTATCTTCAAGCATCGCACTTGGCATAATGCTGTCTTTCAGTAGAAATCAAGCTATCGCATTAAAGTTTCGTGAGCGTGTTATGCTTGTGGACTAGCCGCTCAAAACTATTATTGGTATCCCTCCAAAATAGGTATCTGTCCAGATGAGTGGCAAGAGATATTATGAAATCTGAAAGAGTTATGTGGAAATTTTTCAGAAAATATTCCACTGACATGCTGAACAACAAATACATCACTATGTCGTTTATCGCAAAAACTTATATTTTTCGTAACCGTTCACACTTAATTCTGCAATTCTTTCATGGAAAGACCAGTAGTTTGAGCTATGATATCAATAGAAACCCCTGCTTTAAGTAGATTTTTTGCAACTTCAATTTCCCTTTCTTTTCTACCTTCCTCTTTAGCAAGATCAAGTCTGTATTCAAGAATGGCTTCTTCTTTGCGCAGATCCATTATTCTTTCTTCATAAGCTACTAGATCTTTTTCATTCCAGTGAAACTTATCTAATTCATCATATGCTAGCTTTATTATTGGTGATTTTTCTGAGATCTTCGTCCGTTGTTTCATCTGCATATTTGAAAAAAAATAGCCAACGGTCTACTACACTTTCTAGTTGTTCTTCTCTACTCTTAGGAAATTTTGGCAGCTCTATGAAGATAAATTGAAAATCTTTTAAGTCATGCTCATTAGTTTTCTCATCTCTTATGGTATGGCTAGATATATAGTCAAGCTTATCAGGGAATAAGGTGCAATTTGAAATCGCGATAAAGAAAATCTTCTTTAAATCAACGTATTTACCAGATTTATCAGCTTGTCTTGAGTAAGCCTTAGCAGCATAAACTTGTGCACGTTTTTCAAAGCCTTTATCACGAGTGAGCTGCATCTCAATTATATACCTGTTCCCACTAGAATCCCTGCAAAGAACATCAACAATGCTTTGTTTATCAGAAGCAATTTCAGGGTCCATAATGGTGCTTAAGAATTCTACTTCTTGTATAGTATTGACTTCAGTACAACCTAAAATATCGTTCAAAAAGTGGATAAGAATATTCTTATTTTTTTCAGTGCCAAAGATTTTCTTAAACGTTAAATCTAACTTTGGATCGAGAAATTTAGAAAGAGTCATAGTAAAAATACTGAGAAAAGATTAATAATTGTACACTATTATTAACAACTATTCAACCATATTTTTAAGTATAGCTATACCGCCGCGGGCGCTAACACGTAGCGGGATAACGGTTGTCAGGCTAGCTGTTATCCAAGTAGCCGATACTGGGATCCAGAAAAAAGGATGATGTCATGAAAGTAGCTGACACTGGAATCCAGCAGATCAAACTTTCCGCTCATCCCCAGTTATGCCTTGTTCTTCTTCCACTTCATCCATTTCAGTACTAGGTTTTAACATCATGTATGTGTAACACCAACTGCTAGTGCTGCCACCGTAACTGCAACAACTGCTATTACTATAGGTATTAACTCAATTGCAACCGTTCCAGTTGCAAAAAGTGCTACTGCTGCTGCAGCACCTAATAATGCAGTTAAACAGCCGGCAATAATACCGTTTTTAGTTGCTCGTTTAATTGCTAGCTGTCTCAATTGGGTTTCTTCTGCTTCCTTGAGAAGCTCCTTCATATCATCATTTTTAGCTAAGTCTCTTGGAATCTTACCATTTTGATCCTTCAGTAAAAGGTCTATTCCTTTTTCTACTAGAGCTCGTACTATATCTATATGGCCATTTTTAGCAGCCAAATGTAAAGGAGTCCACAAATATGGTTTATGTACTGCATTAATATTGATTCCTTCTGCTTTTAATAGAGTATCTACCATCTTTTTGTGACCATAGGAGGCAGCGTAATGCAAAGAAGTATATCCCCATCTATGTACTGCATTAACATTAATTCCTTCTGCTTTTAATAGAGCATCTACCACCTCTATGTGACCATTGAAAACAGCCTCATATAAAGGAGTGTCGCCGTCCCTATTCATTACTTAACATTGATTCCTTTTGCTTTTAATAGAGTATCTACCACCTTTATGTAACCCTTGGAAGCAGCCTTATATAGAGGAGTGTCGCCGTCCCTATTCATTACATTAACATTGATTCCTTTTGCTTTTAATAGAGTACCTACCACCTTTATGTAACCCTTGGAAGCAGCCTTATATAGAGGAGTGTCGCCGTCCCCATCCATTATATTAACCTTTATGTCTTCTCTCTTTAATAAAGAATTCACTATTCCCACATGATTATTCTCAACAGCCAAATATAAAGGAGCATAACCACCTCTCCCTATTGCATTAACATTTGCTCCGTTTTCTATTAGAATGTTTACTACCTTTTCACATTTGTGATTAACAGCTTGATGTAAAGGAGTATTTCCAAACTTGTTTACTTCATCGATACTTGCTCCATTTCTTATGAGAATATTCAATATATCTGTGTTGCTTTTGCAAGCAGCCTCATGTAAAGGAGTATTTCTACATTCATCTACTACATTAACATCTGCTCCATTTTTTAGCAAAATACATATGGCTTGTTCATTGGATGAAGAGATAGCCTCATGTAAAGGAGTGTAGCCATCCTTATTTTTTGCATTGATAATATCTGGTCTTTACTTACATAGAACTTCTACTATCTTATGGCTGTAAAAACTAATAGCTAAATGTAAAGGAGGTAAAAAGAATGTTGCAGCATTGACATCAATTTCTTTTGCTTTTAACAGAGCACCTGCTGCTTTTTCGCTGTTATGAAGAGCGGCTATATGCAAAGGGGTATATTCAGGATTTTTGCAGCTGCATTAACATCAATTCCTTCTACTTTTGATAGGACATCTGCCACATTTCCTAGGTTATTGCGAGCAGCTGAATGCAATAACGTAAGTTTATCACATGAAAACCATGAAGGCAATGTATCATCAGTTTCAAATAGGTGATTTACATTAGAATCAGCTTTTCCCCACTTTTCATATTCACCTTTACCTTCTGCTTCTAATCTCTCTTTTATCCTTTCAATTACGTTATCCTTACTTAAGCCTTCCTCCTTATCAACTGCTCTTAACATTCTTTTCCACTGCTCATAGTTCATTGTCATAATTTTACCCGTACTTCAATAATATTTTAATTATCATGTATTATGGCAAAAAAGTCAACTCATCTCTTCCAAAGGTTCTATATTAAAGATGGAAAGTCCAGAAGCAATGACGTGCGCTAAGGCTTGTACGAGAAACATTCTTGCAGCGGTGAGGTTTAAGTTGTCTTCCAGTATGAACCGCATGTTTAAATCACTGTTGCCATATCCCCATAAAACGTAAAACGCTTCTGCAACTTCAAGTAAGTAGAAAGTAATGCTGTGTGGCTCATAAAGCCTTGCTGCAGTTTCTACTACATCTGGCCACTTTGCTAAGGTTTTTATGAGGAATATCTCCCCATCGGTCTTTAAAAGTGAAGGATCTGCTGTTGGGAGCTCTTTCGGAGCATTACGCATTAATGAGTGAGAACGAGCATGCGCATATTGCACTTAAAAATAGGGTTGTCTTTTGGATTGTTCTTTAACTTTAGCAAAATCAAAGTCCAAGACCATATCATTCTTGCGTGTTAACATTATAAAACGAGTTATGTCCCTGCCAACTTCTTCCACTACATCTCTTGCTGTGAGGAAGTTTCCTGATCTTTTGGACATCTTAACAGGTTTGCCGTTCTCAAAAAAATTCACAATATTATGCAGTTTTACCTCTATTTTTGCTTGATCATCACTTAGCGTAGAGACGACTGCTTTGAGTCTTTTGACATAACCGCCGTGGTAACTACCAAGCTCTACGATCATATTGTTAAAACCACGCGATATCTTATCAAAATGGTAAGCAATATCCGAGGCAAAATAAGTCCAACTGCCGTCCTCTTTCTTCAATGCGCGCCAAATTTTGTAGAGCGAAATAACATTTCTTTTCTGGAAGTCCAATTTTCATTTTCTTTACCCTTTGGTTTTTCCAGATACCCTTCATACACCAAACCCTTGTCAGACAATATCTTTATACTCTCTTCGATTTTGCCACTTTTTTGTAGCTCATACTCTGAAGTAAAAACATCATGATTTACTCCAAGTAAGTTCATGTCTTCCTTTATGAGTTCTAAGATAGAACTTAAAGTATATTCCCTAGTCACCTGATTATCTTGATTTTCTAGAAGCTCCTTGCCATATTTTTTGGCCAGCCCATTCCCTATCGGTTTTAAATATTCACCTGGGTATAAACCTTTTTCGATGCTGATTTTTTCTCCCAGAGCTTCTTTATATCGCAAATATACTGACTTTATTAGTGTATCTATCTGCGCTCCTGCATCATTAATATAGTATTCCTTAGTGACTTTATAACCAACTTTTTTTAGCAAGTTTGCCAGAACGTCACCAAATACTGCCCCTCTTGCATGACCAATATGCAGTGGACCAGTTGGATTTGCAGATACAAACTCAACATTGATGGCCTGATTGTTCCCTATATCTAGGGTGCCAAACTCTGTTTTTAGCTCATTTATTTGTTTTAAAATTCCATGCCACACTTCTATTTTTAAGTGCATGTTGATGAAACCAGGGCCTGCTATTTCCACTGTTGCAACTTCATCAAAAGGTTTAAATTCTCTTGCTAACATTTGTATAGATATCACCATGTGCTCTATTGCTTGGAGGCTCTACAAAAAAATTTGCCGCACTTGTATTTATGACACCCCTTTGCTTCAACTCATTTAATTTGCTGGAAATTAGAGAGGAAACCTGCTTGAAAATGTTCATTAACTAAAAAGCTATAAGACTTGTAGCAGTATAGGGAATAAGTGGGGCTAGTTGAAGAGTTATCTGATGTAATCTATAGCTAAAGTGACTTAGGTTTACCGACAATTTGAAGAACTGTCATTCCGCTACTCGTTAGCGGCCGCGGTGGTATGACGTGTTGCTCCGTGTCAGCTACTTGGATGACACCTATAGCTCTGTCATTCCAACGCGTAACGCTGGAATGACAAAGAAGAATGGGCTATTGGTTTTTCATATGGTTATGCAAGATCTTGATTCCCTTATATAAAAAACGCTGGTACTACATCCTGAAAATCCCAAATTGTTTCTTTGCAAACTTCACAATCTCCTTTTTCTTCTGCACAACTAGTTATTCTTTTATCACTATCAAAAAATTCTTTGCATTCATCAAGTGTTTTATCACTTATTATCCCATCTTTTTTTACAAGTTTATGCGTTTTCTTGTCAGCAATAATCAGTGGTTGATTTTGAGAAAGCACTACCACTGGCTTATTTTTGTCAATGCTTCCACCTTTGTAATATACTTTTGCGCTTACTACATGAGCCTCATCATCAAAAATATGATTTTTACAATTCTCATACCAATCACCTACAACATCTTGCCGTATATCATAAGATTCTTTGCAAAGATCACTCGGAGGAATAGTAACGCACCGTGAATCCATACTTCCTCTACTAGTGATATAACCGGAGTCTGTGCCATTCTTATCACAGTTAGTTACATTTATACCAAATTGTTCTGCATAATAATCCCCAGCTTTAATTTTGTCAATAATTTCTGCGCTTAAGTCAGGATAAAATTTATCCAATGCTTTTCTTATGTAAAGCTTAGCATCACTACCTACATTAACACATGTATTAAATAAGACTTGATCTGACACTTTAAAAAAGTAAGTTATAAAATAATAAAAGAAAGGAGTGTTAGAAATGAGTACAATACAAACAAAAATACTAAAACCAAAGCTAGGGTTATTAGAACTAGCAAAACAACTAGGAAATGTATCTCAAGCATGCAAAGTGATGGGATACTCAAGAGATACATTTTATCGATTCAAAGAGTTGTACGAAAATGGAGGAGAAGAAGCATTACACGAGATAAGTAAGAAAAAACCTCTATTAGCGAATAGAGTTTCCGACGATATAGAAAGAGCAGCGATTGGTATAGCAACGGAATTTCCAGCATATGGGCAAGAAAGAGCTGCAAATGAACTGAGAAAAAGAGGTATAATAATTTCTCAGGGAGGAGTGAGATCTATATGGCTGAGAAATGATCTTAAAACTTTCAAGAAAAGACTTAAAGCACTGGAAACAAAAGTAGCTCAAGATGGAATTATATGTTTTTACATATATATAAGATAAGACTTAATCTGACAGACAAGAATTAACTGACAGAAGAATTGAGGTAGTCAAAACTAATATCAGTCTCTTGTGTAATGCTACTAATATTTTTCTGAAAAGCAATATGTTTGCTATCAAGAAAAGTCTGCATAGGCGTCTTACCATAGCAATATTTACCTGAATGGGGTCTTGTTTCATTGTAAGAACACAACCAATAATCAACATCAATCTGTAGACCTTCCAAAGAATTGTAGATTTTCTTTCTGAAGATAATATTGTAACACTCATCTTGCATAGTTCTATGAAACCTTTCACGTATGCCATTAGTCTGTGGAGAATTGGCTTTGGTCCTAGAATGATCGATATTTTCGATTCCCAAATAAAGCTGATAAGCGTGATTTTCAGGCTTACCACAATACTCTGTTCCTCGGTCTGTAAGGACACGCAATACTGGCACATTTTGCTCATCAAAAAATGGTATCACTCTATCATTCAGCAAGTCAGCAGCAGTAATAGCCGTTTTGTCTGTATAAAGCTTGGCAAATGCTACTCGAGAATAAGTATCAATGAAGGTCTGCTGGTAGATTCTTCCTATGCCTTTTATATTACCTACATAATAGGTATCTTGAGAACCCAAATAACCTGAATGTTCAGTGTCAATTTCACCATGTGCTTCTCTTTAACTTTTTCTAAAGCTGCAAGTTGCTCTTCGGTTAATATAATTCCATCTTGAGCTACTTTTGTTTTCAGTGCTTTAAGTCTTTTCTTGAAAGTTTCAAGATCATTTCTCAGCCATATAGATCTCACTTCTCCCTGAAAAATTATTATACCTCTTTTTCTCAGTTCATTTGCAGCTCTTTCTTGCCCATATGCTGGAAATTCCGTTGCTATACCAATCGCTGCTCTTTCTATATCGTCGGAAACTCTATTCGCTAATAGAGGTTTTTTCTTACTTATCTCGTGTAATGCTTCTTCTCCTCCATTTTCGTACAACTCTTTGAATCGATAAAATGTATCTCTTGAGTATCCCATCACTTTGCATGCTTGAGATACATTTCCTAGTTGTTTTGCTAGTTCTAATAACCCTAGCTTTGGTTTTAGTAATTTTGTTTGTATTGTACTCATTTCTAACACTCCTTTCTTTTATTATTTTATAACTTACTTTTTTAAAGTGTCAGATCAAGTCTTATTTAATACAAATTATATTAACCGAAGAGCAACTTGCAGCTTTAGAAAAAGTTAGAGAACAAAGAGAAGCACATAGTGAAATTGACACTGAACATTCAGGTTATTTGGGTTCTCAAGATACCTATTATGTAGGTAATATAAAAGGCATAGGAAGAATCTACCAGCAGACCTTCATTGATACTTATTCTCGAGTAGCATTTGCCAAGCTTTATACAGACAAAACGGCTATTACTGCTTCTGACTTGCTGAATGATAGAGTGATACCATTTTTTGATGAGCAAAATGTGCCATTATTGCGTGTCCTTACAGACTGAGGAACAGAGTATTGTGGTAAGCCTGAAAATCACGCTTATCAGCTTTATTTGGGAATCGAAAATATCGATCATTCTAGGACCAAAGCCAATTCTCCACAGACTAATGGCATACGTGAAAGGTTTCATAGAACTATGCAAGATGAGTGTTACAATATTATCTTCAGAAAGAAAATCTACAATTCTTTGGAAGGTCTACAGATTGATGTTGATTATTGGTTGCGTTCTTACAATGAATTAAGACAGCATTCAGGTAAATATTGCTATGGTAAGACGCCTATGCAGACTTTTCTTGATAGCAAACATATTGCTTTTCAGAAAAATATTAGTAGCATTACACAAGAGACTGATATTAGTTTTGACTACCTCAATTCTTCTGCCAGTTAATTCTTGTCTGTCAGATTAAGTCTTATCTTTTACAATTAACATATTCACCATCTTCTCTAGCATTCTCACATCCCCTTCGATTACACCCACTCTCGTCAACTTCTTTAGTAATTTCCTCAGTAATTTCTTCTTCAATACATTTACACTTAAGATCTTTTTCTAGTTCATTCTTAATATTTTTCTTCAATTCATTCTTAGTCTCATCATCAATTTCGCACTTAAGATCTTTTTCTAGTTCATTCTTAATATTTTTCTTCAATTCATTCTTAGTCTCATCATCAATTTCGCACTTAAGATCTTTTTCTAGTTCATTCTTAATATTTTTCTTCAATTCATTCTTAGTTTCATCATCAATTTCGCACTTAAGATCTTTACCACATTTATTATAGATCACTTTACCCCTATTGGCAGTATCATCACACGGAGCTATAATAAAATTAATTCCTAATGTATCACTGGTACAGCACGTATTAAATGGCAACCGATACATATAATTTGTATTTTCCTGATTCGGACAAGAAAGATTTTTTACTAGCATAAAGTACCTCCATTGGTAAATGAGATTATTAAAAAATTAACCATAAAGTGAAAGTGTGTACTGACTATGTACACACTTCATTACTTTGATATAATATCAACAGCACCCTCTGGTACTGATGGACAGAAAAATAGGTTTTAACCTCTTTTAAATCTAACACAGAAGAGTTTATTACTTCTACACACGCATCACACATGAAGAATTGTTTTCACAGCTGCCCATAAGTTTACCGTTATGCAAGCTGTATCTACAGGAGTGCATGAAGATGAAAAAATTATGGGTCATAATAATCCTCTAAAAAATACTATTACATTATTATAAATTAAAATGATTAAAAATTTAATAACTTTAATTATAAATCTAACTAGCGATGTGATGTAAATTTTCTTTCAATTTCACTGTATCTTCGCCAGTTTTGCATACAGCCCGTCTTTACTCATTAGAGAGTTATGAGTTCCTACTTCTTCTACTTTTCCATGATTAATTACTATAATCTTGTCAGTTTTAAGTGCGGTTGATAGTCTGTGTGTAATTACGATCGTTGTTCTGTTTTGCATTAACTTGCCCAATGCTTTTTGCACGAGGTTCTCACTTTTATAATCAAGGGCAGAGGTTGCTTCATCCAGTACTAAAATCTGAGGATTTTTTAGTATCGCTCTTGCTATTATAATGCGTTGTTTTTGCCCTTCAGAAAGTTTTAATCCTCTTTTTCCTACAAATGTATCAAATTTATCAGGCAGCTTATCAATAAATTCCATCGCATAAGCACTGATAGCTGCTTGCTTCACTTTCTCATATTCAGCACCCGGTTTGCCATATAGTATATTTTCCATTATTGAGCAAGAAAATATCATGTGATCTTGTGGCACTAAGCCAAACAACGATCTGAGGTCATTTAGTGCAATTGACTTAATGTTGTGCCCATCGATAGTAATGTTACCTTTATTTGGATCATGAAAACGGAGCAGAAGCTTTAAAATGGTACTTTTACCACTGCCAGATGGGCCAACAATTGACACTGCCTGTCCTACCTCTATAGAAAATGATACGTTATTTAACGCTGGCTTATCAGACTGAGATTCATAAAAAAATGTTATTCCATTAAACGAAATTCCTTTTTGAACACTACAAATTTTTATAGGATCATCGGCATCTGCTATAGAGCTTTTCATATTTGTAAATTCAAATAAACGTTCTACTATTCCAAGACTTCGTTGTAAATCACTGGTATTATCGCTCAAATTATTTATAGCTCCTGCCGCAAGCGCTGAATAAAACACAAATGAGGAGAGTTCTCCAATAGTTATATTATTGCTTAAGACTTCTTTAATACCGAAGAAGAGCAAAACAACTAGTAAACCTATCACACACGTGATAACTAGAGTTACTAAAATAGCACGCAAGAGTACTAATTTTACGTATGATTTTGATACTGAGTTTAAATGTTCCTTAAAACGGATTTTTTCGTTTTCTTCGAGTACAAACGATTTGATGGTTACGATAGACCGAAAATTTTCCTCACTAAGTGATGCAAGCTCACTTAATTTATCCTGAACAAAGCGTGCATGGCTACGCACTTTTTTCCAAGTGAGGTCATGATAATGATTAGTATAGGTATTATTGCGGCTGCATACGCAGCTAGTTGTATATTTGTATATAATAACATGGCAACACTACCAATCAGAATCACAAAATTTCGTAATATGGTTAGTAAGCTGCTGTTTATTATTGATTGCAGCACAGATGTATCAGTAATTAACGCTGAGATAACATCTTGTACGCCTGTGTTCTCAAAGAAGCTTGGTTGTAAATCGGTAATACTGCTATATAAGTTGTATCTGATTCGTGCGATAACTTTCTCGCTGCCAATGCCAATGAAATATAACCGAGTAAATGCAGTGAGAGAAATGGCTAAAACTATAAGTATTGCAACTAATAGTTTGGTAGTAAAATGGTGCTCTGTGCCAGAATCAATTATATTGCTTAAGCCTCTGCCAAAGAGGAGGATCGTTAAGGCTGAAAATAAAACTGCAATGAAAGCTATGATGAAATAAGATAGATTAGGCTTTATATAGCAAAATAACTCTCTAATATTAGATCGCATCGTATTTTGAAGTTTCTAAAGTTAAGTATATAGATTTTAGTTTCAGGGGAAAGGGAAAAGGTGTAGCACAATAGCTAACGTCATACCGCCGCGGTATCTCATCCGCTAACAAGAGATCCCGCTAACACGCAGCGGGATGACGGTTCTTCAAATTGTCAAGGTGTCATCCCAGTGCCTCTATGATGTCATCCCAGTGCCCAGACACTGGTTCACTCTATAATGGCACTGCTCCTTTCTTGTCATCCCAGCGCCTATTTCTTTGTCATCCGAGTAGCCCCTTTTTTGTCATTCCAGTGCCCAGACACTGGGATCCAGCTTCTTTTTTTCTAGATCCCAGTGTCAGCTACTTGGATGACACCCTACTTAACCGTCATACCACGATTCATTCGCGGTATCTCATCCGCTAACAAGAGATCCCGCTAACACGTAGCGGGATGACGATTGTCAGGCCAGCACATCTATGATGTCATCCAAGTAGCCTTCTTTTCCTGTCATCCCAGTGTCAGCTACTCGGATGACACCCTACTTAACCGTCATACCGCGATTCATTAGCGGTATCTCAAAGCATAGATCCCGCTAACACGTAGCGGGATGACGGTTGTCGTTTAGCTATAAATATTTAAGAAATTTACCAAATGAAAAAAAAAGGCAAAAGAAACCCTAGTCATTGTCTATTTTCAGTATTGGCGTTTTTTAAGTCTTAAACGCTTCAATTTAGCTGCTTTTAAATGCAACTCACCTTAGTTTAAATGTTTAAGAAATTTACTAAGCAGAAAAAAAGGCAAAGAAAACCTAGGGTAGCTAGTATTCAAATTCTCCCTTGTTCTATTTGACGCCTTTTGATGTCTTAAACGCTTTATAAGCGCGTTTCGGCTTATATAGGTAGAAACCCAGAAGTTTTATAAAGACATGTGGTGCACATAGTGCAAAAAATTAAGCATGATTTACGCCAAATACAAAGTTCCCTTTGTCTTTTTAATCTGCAGATTGCGAGGATAAATAAATAGCTTCAGTTTTATGGTAAGAGGGCTGGCGGAGTTTGTCAAGTAAGTTTTTTGTTTCTATTCCCAAGAAAAGCTCGTCATATGGTTATGCAAGAAGTCTATTCGTGTAGTTGTCTAGTTATAAATCACTCACAATTGATATGCTCGAATTATTCTCAGTAAATAAATCAAGCATAATGTTAGGTATTCTACCATCAACTATGTGAACAACTCCAGCACATTTCTCCGCCATTTTAACGTATGCCATAAGCCTTTCAAGAAATTTTTCCCCTTTAATTTTCCCACAATCAATCGATGCATTTAAATTTTTAACAGATATCTTCCTGCCACCAATTTTATCTATTTCTTCATCTGTGTCACTCAAGATTATCATTTTAGATGCAGAAACTGCGATTGCGATTGCGCTTGCAGTGCTATCGGAATCAATATGATATGTTTCCCCATCTTTTCCATGACCAATTGGTGGAATAACTGGTATAAAATCTGATTCTTCAATAAAAATAATATATCAGGATTGATTTCAGTGGGTCTACCGATGAACCCCATGTCTAATATCTTTTCGATATTATTTGATCTATCTTCTCTAAGCGTAGCGGTTATTTTTTCGGCTTTAATTAAGTTACCATCTTTTCCACATAATCCAATAGCTGAACCACCAGCAGAATTTATATGCTGAACAAGTTTTTTATTAACTGAACCACACAGTGCCATTTCAATGATTTTCATAGTGTCTTTGTCTGCAAGTCTGATACCATTCACAAACTTACTGTTCATATCCAGCATTTTTAACACTGAGTTAATTTCGTATTTTCCGTCATGAATTATTACCGGATTTATACCAAGCTGCTTTAATAAGACAACATTATGCACAAAAGTATTAAATAGTGTTTCATCTAAGATTATTGTACCACCGCATTTAATGACAAAAGTCTCGCCTACAAAGCTAGGTATGTTAGATAGCACTTCAAGTAATATTTCTGCTTTTTGTCCAAATGATACTTCACCCTTTAAAAATTCACTACTCTTCATGTTCTTATCTTGTAAACTTGAAAAACTCTTCTCTTACCTTGGCTATTTTACATTTGACACGAGTGCTTATTTGATGAATTGACACATTCTCATTATTAATCCATTTTTGAATATCTTCTATAACAGCACCTAAGCTTTTTTTACTCACTTTATCTATTTTTGTTAGCACAATGTTAAAGTTAATGTTATTATATATTAACCAATAAATGAAGTCTTTGTCTATTTCTTTTAATCCTACCTTGCTATCTATCAACACAAACACTCTTCTTAGATTTTTTCTTTGAATTAGATAATACTCAATTAAGTTTAAATATTGTATAATTTCCTCCTTACCTGCATGAGAATAACCATACCCTGGTAGGTCAACGAGTCTGAACTTATCATTGTACATAGAATAAAAATTTATTTGTCTAGGGCATCCAGGTTTAGAGAAAACTCTGGCAGCTTTTTTGCTGTTTATCAGTAAGTTGATCAGACTGGATTTCCCTACATTTGATCTACCAGCAAACGCAATCTCTGGAGCCGACTCATCTGGTAATGATTTCATGTCCGAAGCTCCAAATATGAAATTGCAGTTTGATGTTATCTGTTTTGCCATTATATTCAAGTAGAAGGTAGTAGGTATATTGTAGTGTTATTGCTTGATATAAGAAATTTTTTATTTCAGTATATATTACTTAGCTAGATCTGTGCTATATGGATATCGAAAATAATTTACAAGACTTAAAGAAAAAATTTAATGATATAGAGAGAAATTTGGAAAATCCTACCAATTTAAGTCAAAAAGAATTCATTACCCTTTCAAAGGAATACTCTGAGCTCAGGCCCAATAATCAAGATAATTGATGAATATAACACGCTGAAAGAGGAAATTTCAGACTTAGAAGAAATAATGAAAGATGAAAACAGCGAAGGTTATATAAAAGAGTTAGCAAAAGAAGAATTTTTCGAAAAACACAAGGTATTATTACCAAAAATAAAAGCAAAATTAAAGTTAGCATTATTGCCCAAAGATGAAGATGACTCAAGAAATGCAATATTAGAAATTAGAGCAGGTACAGGCGGAGAAGAAGCAGCATTATTTGCAGCAATGTTATTTCGTATGTATCAAAAATATGCAGAAAGAAGAAATTGGAAGTTCGAGCCAATAAGCATTTCTAATACAGGTATAGGTGGCTATAAGGAAGCTTCTGCACTCATTAATGGAACAGAAGTTTTTGCAAGGTTGAAATTTGAATCAGGGGTGCAAAGAGTACAGAGAGTGCCAGAAACTGAATCCTCAGGAAGGTTACATACCTCTGCCGCTACTGTTGCGATATTACCTGAAGTAGAAGAAGTTGACTTTAAAATAGAAGAAAAAGACTTACGAATAGATGTTTATAGATCCATTGGTCCTGGAGGGCAATCAGTGAATACAACTGACAGCGCAGTAAGGGTCACCCACTTGCCAACAGGGATAGTTGTGATACAGCAAGATGAAAAATCGCAGCACAAAAATAAAACTAAAGCGCTCAAAGTATTGAGGGCAAGGCTATACGAAATTGAAAGACAAAAAAAAGAAATGGAAAGGTCAACAATGAGGAAAAGTCAGATTGGCTCTGGGGATCGTTCCGAGCGCATAAGAACATATAACTTTCCGCAATCAAGAATAACAGACCACAGAATTAATCTAACTTCACATCGGCTAGAGCAGATTATAAAAGAAGGCGAACTAGATGAATTTATTGAGGCATTAATTTCACGTAATGAAGCAGAAAGATTGGCAGGGGAAAGTTAGCAGCCTACAATGGAATATCTTTATTAATTACATAGGATCTTTTAAACGCAATAGATAGACAGTAAAAACAAGTTCTAGTACTATCGCGGATAGAACAAGAACAGCTACACTAATTGTTTGACCATTGTAAATGTAGCTTGTTAAGCCGATAAAAATAGCCATGATAAAAGCTATAATGAACGAGACTGCAGAAGAAGCTGTGCCTTTAATTTCAGGGAAAACATTTATTGATGCATTAAAAATCACACTTAAAAATAATCATAGACAGTGTTACTAAGTAGAAAGAGTGGGGTACAATTATACTGAATATTACAAGCAATAGAGACCCAATAGCACCCACGTTCGTACCAGAAATTACACACTTTATTGCTCCAAGTTTCTGCAAGATTTTGCCAGCAAATAGACTGATGAGTGAGAAGCACCCAACTATTGCACCTTGATGTAGTGCATAAATAGTGCTAGATAAACCAAAAGTCTTCATATAGAGAAAAGGTCCACAAGTAATGAATGACATATACGCAGCAGAAAAGAGGCTTGACATCAAAGACAACGTAACAAACCTCGGATTAGATAGTAGTTTTCTGTAATCTTTTATCATTTTTTTCAAACTGAAAATATCGCGGTTTTTTGTTTCTGGTAACGCTAAAAGCAGCAAAACCCAAAAGATCAAAGAAACTATTGCAACAGTTGCATAATTACCACGCCACCCTACAATTTCATTGATGAAACTGCCTAACACTGGTGCAATTGCCATGACAACTGTAAGAACAGAATTCATGATTCCAATAAATTTCACAGCTTCGTCACCTTTATAGCTGTCTGCAACGATTGCAAACACAACTACAGATGTGCTGACACCAATGCCCTGAACAAAGCGAGAGATTAAAAGCCAAAAAATCGACGGTGCAAAAACACAACCAACAACGCCGACGAATAGTAAAGTGTTGCCTATGATCATAATTCTCCTTCTGCCATAGCATTCAGACAATGGACCGAAAAACAACCCTCCTATGCAAAAGCCTAGGAAATTATAAGCAATAGTTAATTGAATTGTTCCTTCTGATACGTTAAAATATCAGGAAAACTAGGTACGGAAATATCAATTTCAATGAACTTAGCAATTAGAGACAGGATTAACAGAAATGGTAGTAACATTTGAGATTTTCAATTAATGAATAAAAATATCACATTTAAAGCGTTGAAAGAAGAACATTTTTTAATGTTATTAAAATGATTAGAAACACCTCACGTAAAGAGGTGGTGGGATGCGGATATAAATTGGACACCAGAGTTAATTGAGAAAAAATATAGCAATTATATCAAAGCGTTTTGAAACTTAAGACACAAATTATTGAAAAACCAATGCATGCGTTCATTATTAATTGTGACGGGGTTGATATTGGTTATATTCAATACTATAACAAACATGATTTTCCACCTGAGCAGGGCTACGATACTTCTGAGCTTCCAGAAAGCTGTGCTGCTATAGACTGGTATATCGGAGAGCTGGATTATGTGGGCAAAGGCACAAGCTTTGAATATATTTTTAAACGAATTTGTCTTTAAAGTTTCTGAAAATGCTTTTGTTGACCCAGATACAGCAAATGTTCGTGCAATCCGTGTTTACGAAAAAGTTGGATTTAAAAAAATTAGGGAAAGTACAAAGTACAATCTTAATGATCAAGGCAAGAACCATGCAAGATGAGTGTTTTTTCAACAGTCCATCTAAATTGCTACAAGCAGTTCAATTTTAAGTAAATATGTCATTATTCAAAAATATGCAAGAAGCTTTATAGAAACTTAACATAATTTTATCATAAAAATGTCATTCTTAAGTCCTATGTAAAAACAAATTTTGGCACTAATTTAATTAACTATGAGCTGGATAAATTGGGAAATAAATTTTGTTTACTTTTACAATACCTTAAGATCTAATGTTACTTTATCAGTCAAAAGTATCACAATAGGCTAGTATGTTCTTTACTCTTTTCCTAAAAATATTACCTATTTATATTACAATGTTTATTGGTTATTTAGCAGGAAAATGTCTTAAAATTGATAGAAACACTATATCTCAAATACTCTTTTATATAGCTAATCCAATAGTGATTTTATATGGAGTTTCTCATACAGAAGTTAATTTAAAAGTAATTTCTCTGCCGATTTTGATATGGTTTATAGGTAGCACTATGTCCTTATGAGTGTATTATCTTTCTTCTTTTTTATTTAAGGATAACACGAGAAACATATTAGCGTTTAGCTCGGGCAGCACAAGTATGGGTTATTTTGGTCTGCCGATTGCTATGGCTTTATTTGATGAAGATTCAGTATCTGTATATGTTGTTTGTTATATAGGAATGGCGTTGTTTGAAAATAGCTTAGGATTTTACATAGCTGCAAATGGTATTTATACCGCAAAAGAATGCATATTAAAGTTGTTCAAACTTCCTTCGCTTTATGCAATGGTTCTGGGCTTCTTTTTAAGTATATACGATATACAAATACCTACTTTTTTAACAGATGTTATGATGAATATTAGAAGTACATTTGTTACACTAGGAATGGTGCTACTTGGAGTGAGCATTGCGAATATTACAAGCTTTAAAGTAGATTGGAAGCTTGCTTTGATTACTATTACAGCAAAGTACGTATTCTGGCCACTGTTTGTTTTAGGAATTGTCCTTCTAGACAAACATGTTATAGGTGTATACGACGAGAGTATATATAAAGCACTGATGTTGCTAGCTATTATTCCAGTTTCTGGGTCCAGTATAATACTTGCTAATATTTTGAATTATCAATCAGATAAAGCTACTCTGTTGCTTCTAATCAGTACTGCAGTGGGACTATTTTATGTTCCACTAATAATATCATTATTTTTTACTAAACTTGTTCCTTTTTGATCAAAAAATTAAGCGCTTGCATAACCATATAACAAACTTTTATTGGAAATAGAAACAAAAAAACTTCCTTGGCAAACCTCGCCAGCCCCCTTATCATAACAGTGAAGCTATTTATTTATCTTCGCAATCTGCAGATTAAAATGACAAAGGGAACTTTGTATTTGGCGTAAATCATGCTTAATTTTTTGCACTATGTGCACCTCATGTCTTTATAAAACTTTTAGGTTTTTACCTATACAAGCCAAAACGCACTTATAAAGCGTTTAAGACAGTAAAAGACGTCAAATAGACAAGGGAGAATTTGAATGCTAGCTACCCTAGGTTTTCTTTGCCTTTTTTTCTGCTTAGTAAATTTCTTAAACATTTAAACTAAGGTGAGTTGCATTTAAAAGCAGCTAAATTGCAGTGTTTAAGACTTAAAAAACGCCAATTCTGAAAATAGACAATGACTAGGGTTTCTTTTGCCTTTATTTTCATTTGGTAAATTTCTTAACATTTATAGCTAAAAGAGCCCAAGAGAGGTCAGCGCGTGACGCTGGAATCCCAAAAAAAGGATGATGTCATCCGAGTAGCTGACACTGGGATCCAGAAAACTTAACTTTAAATAAGTGGCTGCATAATAAAGACTAGATCCCAGTGTCACGCACTGGGATGACAGGAGAAGAAGGCTACTTGGATGACAAAAAAGGGGCTACTCGGATGACACCCTGACAACCTTCATCCCGCTACGTGTTAGCGGCCGAGATACCGCGAATGAATCGCGGTATGACGGTTCGCGGTGGCATGACGATAACCTCGTCATTCCGCTGCTTGTTAGCGGGACCTACAACGAGATACCGCGGCGGTATGACGTAGGGAGATCTGATCTGTTCTACGCTGCTATTCCACATCAAGAACAACCATAAGTTCATTAGGGTTCACATAACCTAAAGCATTTTTTGCTTGCTCATCAAGCAGATCGAAATCTAAGCTTTTTTCATATAAGCCAAATACTTTGTTGTCCAACTTTTCCTTTTCAGAAGAGACATCCTGTAGCAAAAGTTTATTGTACTCGATTTCTTTTTTTAAATCGATTAACGTCAATAAGCCACGTTTACCTGTAATTGTGCTAATGCTGAAATATAATGTAAGAGAAGAAATGAGCAGGGCTGCGCTTAAACACAGTAACTTTTGCTTCTTTTTAGATATAAGCACCGTACTTTCACATACAAGAAATGTATAATATGAAAAGGTGAATAAAAAGCTAAGAACCTTGACGTGCTTTACATCTCTTGGCTTTACCTTATATATAATGTAAATCTTACCACCCCTTTTCACAACTTTACAATTTTTATCTCTGTTACGATGAGATTTTAGCGACCCTTTGACTTTCATATCTATAGTAAGAATTAAATTACCTTACATTATAATCACTTATCAAGAGTTAGTCAATTGATAACATTTTATTAAAATATTGTATAATTGTTGCTGATACTTCTTCGATCGACTTTTGTGTGACATCAATAATTGGCCAGTTATTCTGCTTAAATAGTTCCTCTGCTTCGTTAATTTCCTTTTCTACTTTTTCAGGATTAGCATATATATTATTATCTTCGTTGTTAATTGAAGTAAGTCTATTTTTCCGTATTTCTATTAGCCTACTTACGTCTATTGTTACCCCTATCGTTAGTTTATTTTTTAATTTTGCCAAGTCGACATAAAAGGGTACTCCACTAACAAAAGGAATATTTGCAACCTTATAGCCTCGATAAGCTAAATACGTACTGGTGGGAGATTTTGATGTAGGTGAAACTCCAACCAAAATTATATCTGCTTTATCAATATCTTGAATACTTTGTCCATCATCATGATTAATAGTGTAGTTTATTGCCTCAATGCGCTGGAAATATTCGTTATTTATTTCAGTATGCAAGTCAAGCTTTTCGTCTTTTTCAATTTCAAGATAGGACGAAATTTCTCTAATAATATGTGATAATATTGCTCTATAGGGGATTTTCAACTTTATACAGTTATCTTTTAGATATTTTCTTAGCTCATCATCAGTAATAGTGCATATAACAAAGTTATGCTCATCACTTTTCTTATTAATTTCCTCCAAAATTTTGTCAACCTGCTCTTCTCCTTTCACAAAAGACCAAACATATTCGATCGTTTCTACAGAACGAAAGTGTTTCAGAGCTGATTTTGCAACTGATATAAGAGTTTCACCACTTGAATCTGATACTAAGTGTAGATTAAGCTTTTTAAGGGTCATATACTAAAAATAATAGCTAGCAATCTGCTACTGAAATTATGCTAATTTGTTGACCTACGTAAATATAGAAAAACTATCCTGTTGATAACTCAAACTAATTGGTAAATTCTTAACACAATTATTCTCAAAATGAATGTTTTTATTAAAGCCTACAAATTTCTCTTATTTTTCTAAGAAACTCTACCTTGGCTTGGGGTGATTTGTTTCGCATGTTTTTTAATTGGAATGTCTTTGGCGTTATTCTTCTCCCCAGAAGATTATAAATAAGGAGAAATTGTACGAATTATGTATCTTCATGTGCCTTCTGCATGGCTTGCTCTTGGAATATATGGATTAATTGCATCACTCAGTTTCATTTCATTGGTGTGGAACAATAGCATTGCTAGTGTCTTGGCACATGCTGCTGCTCCTGCAGGGACAGTCTTTTCGGCAATATCTTTAATCACAGGCAGCATCTGGGGAAAAGGAACCTGGGGCACTTGGTGGGTATGGGATGCAAGGCTTACTTCAATGCTGATTTTATTTTTCCTATATGTTGGCTACCTTTCATTGTGGAGCGCTTTTGATAATGAAGCGAGGGCAGAAAAATCAGCAGCAATATTTGCCATTTTTAGTGCTGTAAATATTCCTATAGTAAAGTTTTCTGTGAATTTATGGTCTACTCTCCATCAGCCTGCAAGCATTTTGAGAAGAGGTGGAGTAGCAATAGAAAGTTCTTTGCTGTTGCCACTCGTTGTAATGTTTATGTTTTGTGCCACATTTTTTTAGTAGTGTGGATACTGTATTCGCTTTACTTAATTAATTTATATAAGATAAAGAGAGAAATTAGTGTGCGGTATTAGGTAGCTTTGTAAGTATACAGGTAAATATGCTAGAGAAAATTAGGCAAAATATCTTTGGTCACTTTAAATACTTGCCTGCTGAAACTGAAGAACGTGCTATGTTATGTGATCTAACTAATTTTGAAAGTAGCGCCAATCAACTCATCAAAATAGATCAGGTATTGAATCGAGATCGACTTGAGCATTTTATCAAAGTTCTTGAAACATATGATACAACGGCACGTAGTTTTTACGATTAGGTGCACTATAAAATAGCAACCGTTGTAACCATGAACTCTAAAATATTTAAAGAGCCTACTAGTATCTTTAATGTAAGTGTTCATGTGATTCCACAGATAATCTCTGTTTTGTTATTCTATCTGTCCATTTATCATTTTCTATATCTTGTTTATTAGTTGCTTTTTTTTCTTGTTCAACAATTGCCTTATCTATCTCCTTATGAATTGCATCAATTGCATTAATCGCACCTTTTTTTTCGTATACTTCTTTTTTTTCCTTCAATGATTAAATTGGTAAAAATATTTACAACAAACTGCACTTGATTATGATTAACCTGACCTTTTATCAAAGAAGGTAAAGAGTTTAATTCCATCAATACTTCTGATGCTGTTTTATCTTGAGTGGAAAGCCCTAAATTATCTGCTACTTCACTTGTTAATAACTCTCTGTTTTCTTTATTATCTTCAAGTTTAGCATAATTACTTAATAACTCAATAACAGTAGGCACTTTACCTTCAACATAAGCATCAATATCTTCTTGATTATCATCTAGTTTCGACAACCCATCTTTGAGACTTTTCTCTAAAAGATCGATAAATTCTTCATTTGCATCTGATCTTGTGGTTCATATTGTACCATCTAAATAGTTACTTTGAGCACCGAAGCTATGCTCTATTTGTATTTTTGTCTCAGATTTAAATCCTAGTTTTGCACAGAGTTTCTGAAAATATTCTTTAATAATATC
Source organism: Octodonta nipae (assembly GCA_034190945.1). NCBI lineage: Eukaryota > Metazoa > Arthropoda > Insecta > Coleoptera > Chrysomelidae > Octodonta > Octodonta nipae. The sequence goes on from CM067217.1 coordinate 99,688,973, forward strand.
AAACAAGGACTTGCCATTATCTTTATAGTTTTTCAACTCTTCAGGAATAGTAAGCAACAGTTTACCATCACTGTGGGTTGCAAAGTCTTCACCATCGTGAGATTCAATTATAAATTCTAATGAACTGGGCAGATTACATATTTTCTCTTCCGGATTATCAACCGTGGTTATAGGCATTGCCATATCATACCTCACTTTTATGTGGTTGTGGTCAGTGCAGTAAATGTTTAATGCTTTTTTAGGATTGTGTGGAGTTAAGCTACAACTACTGAGTGCGGCATGAGATTCCTTAAATATACCAGCTCCATACCCTGCTTGATTACAATTAGTGACTAGCTCTTCTAAAATAGCATTACTTGGAACTTCTGCTCCAGCGTATCTAAACATTTTCTTGAAAACTTCTTTTGCAAAGGAACGGTAATCCTTGTTTTCATCTCTCTCTGTAGGTAATAGATGGATATACCCGTGGCCAGCATTGTAAAATTCTTCAAATTCTTTCTTATATGAATCGGTTTTTTGATGATCAGCAGCAGGGATCTTCGCAGTGATTTTTCCACAGCTCACCCAATGCGTCACTTACAAGCTCTTTCTCAATATCTTCGAGTACTGAAGCAACAAAAGCTTTGCCGCGATCCGTATATATATCATCACTATTAAAAAGTTCGCTTCTGCGGTGCTTAGCTCCTTCCTTAAATGCAATAATAAAATTTTTATATATTTCTTTTCCGTTAATAGTAAAATTCATCCTTTGAAAATCTAAGAACATTGTTTCACCGGAATTCGCTAATTTATTATCTTGATCTGCTCTTAATTTACTAAAATTGAACTCTTTAGCTGTGGCCTTTAATCTAAATACTGGACTCTTATTATTTTTTCCTTTTGTCTCTTTCATAAATAACACCTTACTGCAAATATGCTGTAAGTTATATCATATAATGATGAATAATTTGGTAATATATTAAGAAAATCGACAGTATATTTCTTTATTTAAGAGGTGTAGGAAAGGCTCTTTCCATTTGTAGCGTACTGCATTAATATTTATGTATTAATCTAGAAAATAGTGATGAATAATATTGTAATTGTTGATCTGCAATGGGGTGACGAAGGCAAGGGTAAAATAGTAGATTATCTTTCTGAGAATGCAGATGTAGTTGTGAGATTTCAGGGAGGAAATAATGCAGGGCACACTATAGTAATAGATGATGAGGTTTATAAATTAAATTTACTGCCCTCTGCTGTTTTGAGGCCAGGCAAAATATCTATCATAGGAAATGGCGTTGCTCTTGATTCACACGCTCTAATCTCAGAAATAGAGTCATTGAAAGTTAAAGGAGTAGACATAAACCATAACAATTTGATGGTATCCGAAAGCTGCCCATTAATACTTAGTGTACATAAGGACAAGGAAAAGCTATTTGAAGACTTAAACGGAAATCGCAAAATTGGTACAACAAATAAAGGAATAGGGCCATGTTATGAAGATAAAGTTGGAAGGAGAGCTATACGCCTTTGTGACTTAGAAAACGCAGATGAGCTCAATAAAAGATTGGATACTCTTTTGAATTACCACAATGCTATCAGGAAAGGCCTTAACTACCAGGTGATTAAAAAAGAAGAAATATTAAAGGAAATTCAAGAGATTTCAAAAAAAATTCTTTCATATAAAAAACCTGTGTGGAAGATATTAAATGACTTGATGAAAGAAGGTAAGAAAATAATATTTGAAGGCGGCCAAGGCGCATTTTTAGATATCGACCACGGAACTTACCCTTTTGTTACTTCAAGTAATACTGTAGCGTCGCAAGCAATAACAGGCTCAGGATTAGCCTACAATGCTTACATTATTGGTGTGGCAAAAGCTTATACAACAAGAGTGGGCAATGGTCCATTTCCTACTGAGCAAAAGAACGAGATTGGAGATAGCTTATTTCGGTCGGATCATTAGAAGGCTTAAAGGTACAAGTGACAAGAACGATCTCTAAATAATCTTAATCTTGCTTCATCATCGAAAAGGCGTATAGCTTTACTAAAACAAATAAATATTGAGCCAGGTTTAATGTTGCCAGCAGACATAGATGAAGCCCCTTTGAAAAAGGAACTTCCGAAGGATTACTCAATCCGTATGGCGAAGAGTAAAGCTGAGAAAATACAAAGTTCAAATCCAAATTACTTTGTGCTTGGTGTTGATACAGTTGTTGCGTGTGGTAGAAGGATATTGCTTAAAGCTGAAAACGTTGAGCAAGCAGAAAAATGCATCCGCTTGTTATCAGGAAGAAGGCATAGAATATATACTAGTGTGTGTCTATTAACTCCCGATCAATCTAAACAACATATTAGAACTGTGGTTACGATAGTGAAATTTAAACGTCTCAGTGAACAAGAAATTAAGTATTATTTAGCATCAGAAGAGTGGAAAAATAGGGCAGGGGGATGCAATATACAAGGCCTAGCTGGGATGTTCGTATTGTTCTTACGCGGCTCCTACTCTTCCGTTATAGGGTTACCATTACATGAAACCTATTGTTTGCTAAGTAATTATTTTAACTGGGAGTGTTAAATAAACTGTAAAAGATAAGACTTAATCTGACAGACAAGAATTAACTGACAGAAGAATTGAGGTAGTCAAAACTAATATCAGTCTCTTGTGTAATGCTACTAATATTTTTCTGAAAAGCAATATGTTTGCTATCAAGAAAAGTCTGCATAGGCGTCTTACCATAGCAATATTTACCTGAATGCGGTCTTGTTTCATTGTAAGAACGCAACCAATAATCAACATCAATCTGTATACCTTCCAAAGAATTGTAGATTTTCTTTCTAAAGATAATATTGTAACACTCATCTTGCATAGTTCTATGAAACCTTTCACATATGCCATTAGTCTGTGGAGAATTGGCTTTGGTCCTAGAATGATCGATATTTTCGATTCCCAAATAAAGCTGATAAGCGTGATTTTCAGGCTTACCACAATACTCTGTTCCTCGGTCTGTAAGGACACGCAATAATGGCACATTTTGCTCATCAAAAAATGGTATCACTCTATCATTCAGCAAGTCAGCAGCAGTAATAGCCGTTTTGTCTGTATAAAGCTTGGCAAATGCTACTCGAGAATAAGTATCAATGAAGGTCTGCTGGTAGATTCTTCCTATGCCTTTTATATTACCTACATAATAGGTATCTTGAGAACCCAAATAACCTGAATGTTCAGTGTCAATTTCACCATGTGCTTCTCTTTAACTTTTTCTAAAGCTGCAAGTTGCTCTTCGGTTAATATAATTCCATCTTGAGCCACCTTTGTTTCCAGTGCTTTAAGTCTTTTCTTGAAAGTTTCAAGATCATTTCTCAGCCATATAGATCTCACTCCTCCCTGAGAAATTATTATACCTCTTTTTCTCAGTTCATTTGCAGCTCTTTCTTGCCCATATGCTGGAAATTCCGTTGCTATACCAATCGCTGCTCTTTCTATATCGTCGGAAACTCTATTTGCTAATAGAGGTTTTTTCTTACTTATCTCGTGTAATGCTTCTTCTCCTCCATTTTCGTACAACTCTTTGAATCGATAAAATGTATCTCTTGAGTATCCCATCACTTTGCATGCTGGAGATACATTTCCTAGTTGTTTTGCTAGTTCTAATAACCCTAGCTTTGGTTTTAGTATGTTTGTTTGTATTGTACTCATTTCTAACACTCCTTTCTTTTATTATTTTATAACTTACTTTTTTAAAGTGTCAGATCAAGTCTTATTTAATACATCTAATAACAAGTTGCTTTGTATCATAATCTTTTGTTGGTACATTTTCTGTTTGATTGCTTCTATACCCGCTACATTACTCTTGATATTACACAACATCATCAACTTTGCAGTGCCATTTTCTCTCAATTCTACTATTTCATTCACACTTGTTTTACTAAATAAAATCTGTAAATCAGGATTTAAATCTCGCATTTTTATTTCAAATTCTTTTGCGTTTGGCAGCTTAAAATTATCTGCCAATTTATCAAAATTTAAACAACTGACCTTTTGCTCCTTGAGATCATCTAATAAACTTTCTGAACCTTCAACCACAATCTGTTTTAATTTTAAAGTGCTTTCCAGCAGTGCATGATTAAGTTGTACTTTATCTATTACTTTTATAACAGAGTAACCTTCACTAAAACTGAATGAAAATGCTATATCGCTGATTTCTAATCTTTCTAAAACGCCCTTGAGTTTGCCTTTTAGCTGACTTAAATTAACTGTTGCTTTACGCATCTTTACTGGAGATTCTGGGTTATTACTGTTGCGTAATTTTTTTACTAAATCTTCAGCTATACCATAAACGTCCTTGTCTTTTTGATCAGGAATTATAAACTCTTGGAACGTGATAAGATAATCCGGCTTTTCTGTTTGCCTTTTTACATCATCTACTTTTTTATCGCTTATATTAATAAATGGCACAATTCTTACTTCAATAATTTTGCTCCACAGTAACTGACATTTTATTTGTTTTCTTAAAATACCAAGATCTATATTATGCTTCTCTATGTATTGATCAACTTCATTAGCCTTAAGTTTAAAACTTTGGGTTAAAAATAACATAATAGCATTATCTAACTCCTCGTTGCTCAATTTTATATTCAGCCTCTGTGCTTCATTGATAATGATAATTTCGTCTATTAGCTCCCTAAGAATTTGAGGTTTTGCTTCTTTTTGATTAACACTTTGAGTGCCAAACAATGAATTTATAAAGTTGATGCGTTTTTCGATATCTAAATTTGAAATTGGCTCGCCATTTACATCCGCAATAATTTCAATCTCGGTTGCAAGCAACCTAAGTGGCAACACTATCAACAGTAAAATTAGTATTTTATACATACAAGTAAAGTTGTTTAGTTAATAACCAATTCTATAATAAATACTGAGTCAATGCTAGCCATCTTTATAATAGCTAAAGACGGAAATAAAAAAACCATTGCAACAAGATCAGGTAAACAGGCTAAAAATATGCCAACATAGCGAATTCAGACCGTGCTAAAACCGTATACGGAAGGAGAGGGATTCGAACCCTCGATACGACTTTTGGGTCGTATAACGGTTTAGCAAACCGCCGCCTTCAGCCGCTCGGCCACCCTTCCAAATTTAGAACCTAAAGATTATATAATACCAAGACCTTTATCACCTGTCTAATGCTTTTAATTGCAATATTTACCAATTAAATAGCGACATTTTTCCGAACAACTGTAATTTTTAGACCCGTGATACAAAAATCTATAGCTAACCCAAGAAAGGTTTCCCTACGTCATACCGCAATTCATTCCATAGCTATACGAACGTTGTCTAGCAGGAGGCCAGCGCCCCTATGATGTCATCCCAGTGCTCCTTTTTTGTCATCCCAGTGCGTGACACTGGGATGGCTTTGTTGCATCACACTTTATGAGATGGTGATTTATGGTAAATTCATGTAACTATCTCAAATTTAGCCATACCAATGTCAGTGAATTTATTGAGCAAATAACACTTGAGTAGCAGTTCCTTCTCACGATTAACCTCAGATTTGTTCCGAAAATTAAATCCGAATGTTTGTTTCAGTCGCGAGAAAAAACTTTCTACATAAGCCATAATTTACTTTCTTTTTCCATTCTTTCACGCCATCTTCACCGTATAATTTTATTAACCTAATAGCAGCATTTCTGTCAGACATATAATCTATTTCTGGATGTTCTGCCGCATTGTTTATTGGTGGAATTTTTGCCTTTATATCATATTCGTTACACAATTTATAAAACTTGGGCCTATCATATGCCCTATCTGCATATAGTGCTTTTATGACATACTGAAAATCGACTTCTTTTAGCAAATTACAAGCTCCATAGTGATCCGAATAAACTCCGCCGCTGTATTTTACAGCTATGGCTTTTTTGCTGTTTATATTCAACATTACATGCAATTTTCTTGTCTGTTCATAGCTGCGATACTTTCTATCTTCGCTATTTTCCTTCAGAAGTATTGTTATAAATGCTGATACTTGTGCTATCTATGATAATTTCAATATTTTCCATGTTGCTTTTATCAACCCTGCAATCATTTATCTTAATATTAAGTTTTTTAAACCTTCTCGATGCTTGTGAATAGCTGCAAATCTCTTCCTATTTGTTGCAGATATCCTTTTATAAACCCCACCGTTTGTCTTAAACCAATTCTAAAAAGATTGACAATTATATGCACCAAAATCACAACTTTATCACTGTAAATATAGTTGCCGCCTTGCATTTTTGGACTATTTTCATACCAATTTTCTATGGCTTCATTGATATAATGAAAAATATTTCCTCTTTCCTGGAGAATTTTCTTATATTCATTTTGGTTACTGACTTTCATTTTCTGTGGCATATTTTTTCTTCAACAGTTAAATGGTTATTTATAATGAATTTTGTCAGTAGCCACCAGATTTTTTCGGTTGCTATGCAACAAAGCCCACTGGGATCTCATTTCACCCTATAATAGTATCATCCCAGTTCATGTTAGCCATAAATATTGAGGAATTTACCAAATGAAAAAAAAGGCAAAAGAAACCCTAGTCATTGTCTATTTTCAGTATTGGCGTTTTTTAAGTCTTAAACGCTGCAATTTAGCTGCTTTTAAATGCAACTAACCTTAGCTATAAATGTTTAAGAAATTTACTAGGCAGAAAAAAAGGCAAAGAAAACCCGTGGTAGCTAGTTATTACACTCTCTATTTTAAAATTTGACGTTGGGTGATGTCTTGAACGCTTTATAAGCGCGTTTCAGCTTGTATAGGTAAAAACCTAGAAATTTGATAAAGACATACGGTGCACATAGTGCAAAGAATTAAACAATAGTACGCCAAATACAAGTTTTCTTGTCATTTTAATCTGCTGCAGAGATTGCGAAGTTAAATAAAATAGCTTCAGTTTCATGATAAGGGGGCTGGCGGAGTTTGTCAAGCAAGTTTTTAGCCCTGTCTCCTTGCTATAATGTTCATATCGATAGAAAAGCAAAAGAATAGAATGAAATATCAAGCGATATCCTCTATAATTAAATTTTTTGAATGAAGAGATGACGATTCGTGTAGGAATTAATGGTCTGGGTAGAATAGGCAGAGGCGTATTGCGTGCTATTTTCGAAATAGAAGAATATAGCAAACAAATAGAAGTTGTAGCTGTCAATGGATCGCTCAGTGCAAAGCAGCATGCACATTTGATTAAATATGATTCCGTTCATGGCAAATTCAGTGGTGATATTGACTTTAATGAGTCTCAAAATTGGCTATCTATAAATGGCAGAAAATTTTCTTTATATAGAGAACGGAATCCTGAAAATATTCCTTGGAATGTTGATGTAATACTTGAATGTACTGGTGCATTTAACAAGCGTGAAGAAGCAATAAGGCACAATGCAGAGAAAGTGATTGTCTCTGCTCCAGTTCCAGATGCTGATGTAACTATAGTTTATGGTGTGAATAATGATATGCTCAAAAAAGAGCATAAAGTAATATCAGCAGGTTCTTGCACTACAAATTGCCTTGCTCCGATTGTGAAAGTCCTACACTCCAATTTAGGTATAAAAAGCGGTTTTATGACCACTATAAACGCCTATACGAATGATCAAAATGTTCTTGATGGTAATCATAAAGATTTGCGTAGAGCAAGGGCTTGCGGATTATCTATGGTGCCAACTACAACTGGAGCAGCAAAAACAATTGGTTCTGTCATCCCTAAATTAAAAGGAAAGCTAGATGGCACTGCCGTCAGAGTTCCGGTTAGCAATGTTTCTATGGTTGATTTTATATTTACGACTGATAAGAAAGCGACCGTTGAAGAAATCAATGAAATGTTTAAGGATGCAGCTCTCTCCTCTACGTCATTCCAGCGCGTAACGCTGGAATCTAATTTCTGGATCCCAGTGTCAGTTACTCGGATGACATCAGAGGGTACTAAGATAACAGAGGGTTCTCCAATGTCAAATGTACTTTCTATATGCACGGAACCTTTAGTTTCAATAGACTTTGTGCATAACCCTTATAGTGCAATTGTGGATTTAACTGGTACATATGTTACAGGTGACATCTGTAGAGTTGCAGCGTGGTATGACAATGAGTGGGCTTTCTCGTTGAGAATGTTAGACATAGCATTATTGAGCCATAGTAAAGTATGAATGGAAACCCAAACAAATATGCTTCATTTTGTGAGCACTTTGCGGAACTCAGAAAAAGAGTTATCTTTTGCTTTCTATTTTTTCTTGTTGCTTTTGGTTTTTGTTACTACTTTAAGGAAAATATATACCGTTTTTTACTCGCACCTTTAATAGAAGCAACAAAAGGTAGCAAAGGTTTTTCTTTAATTTACACAGACTTAACAGAGGCGTTTTTTGTATATCTCAGGGTTGCTGTAATGAGTGCACTTTTGCTCTCTTTTCCTGTGTTTGCATGGCAATTCTATATGTTCTTAGCACCTGGGTTATATAAAAGCGAAAGGGCAGTGTTGTTGCCATACTTAATTGCAACACCGGTTTTATTTGTAACGGGAGCTACTGTAGTCTATTACTATATATTTCCTTTAGCCTGGAAGATTTTCATCACTTTTGAACATAGTGGGAAATCTTTCGGTATACCAATAGAGTTTATGCCATCAGTTAGCGAATATTTAGACCTCGTTCTCCAATTTATGTTTGCATTTGGCACTGCATTTCAAATTCCAGTAATACTCACATTGATGGTGAGGGTAGGGTTACTCACTACACAAAGTTTGTCAAATAAACGTAGAATCGCAATAGTGGTAATTTTTATTATCGCTGCAATCTTAACTCCACCTGATGTATTAAGCCAAGTAGGACTTGCAATACCTATGCTGATTCTATGTGAATTGTCCATTCTGATATGTAGGTATATTGAGAGGAAAGCAAAAAATTCTGATAAATAAAAAGTCATTAAAGCTGTCATTCCGAGAAAATTACATAATGTATATTATGGAAAACAAAATTACATAATGTAAGAAGCAATGCTAAAAATAAAATCACACAATATAGCAAACTATAGCTAATCCAAGAAAGGTTTTCCTACGTCATACCGCCGCGGTATCTCAGCATAGATTCCGCTAACTAGTAGCGGAATGACGAATTTTTGTTTTTCAAATTGTCAGTAAATCTAAGTCAGTTTAGCTATATAAAACATAGTATAAAAAGAGCTATTTCAGCAAAGTTTCAAACAAATAAAGTTCATTAGCTTCACAATTGGCACCTTACGAGAAAAGTACATTTGATATACAGATTTAAAATACAAGTTAACGAATTATTATGATTTTTACCAAGATAATAATATAGTAAGGTTTGGTAGTGAGGTATCAAAATGGAAAAATACAGCAACGCATGGTTTCATAAGAAGACTGACCCAAATCATCACGATTGTGCAAATGATGGCACTTGTGGGCAATCTATAAGGGATTTTAGGATTGGTAATTCTGATATTTTCTTCTATGATAGTAATGGAACAGCGATTGCACAGATACCTAAGTTGCCTAACGGAAACTCTATTACATACCGTACTAATTTATATAAAACTGCACAATTAAAAAACTTTGGTGAGAATACAAAATACGTAGGATTACAAGATGTGCTGCAATTTAATTTTGAACACGGAAAATTGAATTGCGTAATACATTATGACAATGTATCGCAACAAGAGCAGGAGCAAATAAAGCTTGATATTAAAAATGCTTATGAAGCATATAAAGCAAAGTTTTGTATTGCTAGTAATAATCAAGTAACTGTGCATACCTATATTTTTAATAATGGAGATGATTATAGGAGCTATGGCACTTTGGTTCCTGGGTTTTCACGGAGTCAATCCTCGCTCAATATTTCTGGTGGGATGACGAATGGAGAAAGCGTATTGCTCTATAAAAATGTTTATACGGACAACGTTTTAGCCCATGAATTCGGTCATGTGTTTCAATTTAAGCTTTCCGAAGCAAAAGTAAGAAAATTGGACTTTGTAAATGATCAGCTGATGGCAAATGCAATTGGACTTGAGGTAGAAGAAAAAAAATTATAGCTATTTGCAAGCAGATGGGTGTAGATGAATATAAAGACCGTTGATCAATGTTTAGTTGTAAAAGATAAGACTTAATCTGACAGACAAGAATTAACTGAGAGAAGAATTGATGTAGTCAAAACTAATATCAGTCTCTTGTGTAATGCTACTAATATTTTTCTGAAAAGCAATATGTTTGCTATCAAGAAAAGTCTGCATAGGCGTCTTACCATAGCAATATTTACCTGAATGCGGTCTTGTCTCATTGTAAGAACGCAACCAATAATCAACATCAATCTGTAGACCTTCCAAAGAATTGTAGATTTTCTTTCTGAAGATAATATTGTAACACTCATCTTGCATAGTTCTATGAAACCTTTCACATATGCCATTAGTCTGTGGAGAATTGGCTTTGGTCCTAGAATGATCGATATTTTCGATACCCAAATAAAGCTGATAAGGGTGATTTTCAGGCTTACCACAATACTCTGTTCCTCGGTCTGTAAGGACACGCAATAATGGCACATTTTGCTCATCAAAAAATGGTATCACTCTATCATTCAGCAAGTCAGCAGCAGTAATAGCCGTTTTGTCTGTATAAAGCTTGGCAAATGCTACTCGAGAATAAGTATCAATGAAGGTCTGCTGGTAGATTCTTCCTATGCCTTTTATATTACCTACATAATAGGTATCTTGAGAACCCAAATAACCTGAATGTTCAGTGTCAATTTCACCATGTGCTTCTCTTTGTTCTTTAACTTTTTCTAAAGCTGCAAGTTGCTCTTCGGTTAATATAATTCCATCTTGAGCTACTTTTGTTTCCAGTGCTTTAAGTCTTTTCTTGAAAGTTTCAAGATCATTTCTCAGCCATATAGATCTCACTCCTCCCTGAGAAATTATTATACCTCTTTTTCTCAGTTCATTTGCAGCTCTTTCTTGCCCATATGCTGGAAATTCCGTTGCTCTTTCTATATCGTCGGAAACTCTATTCGCTAATAGAGGTTTTTTCTTATTTATCTCGTGTAATGCTTCTTCTCCTCCATTTTCGTACAACTCTTTGAATCGATAAAATGTATCTCTTGAGTATCCCATCACTTTGCATGCTTGAGATACATTTCCTATTGTTTTGCTAGTTCTAATAACCCTAGCTTTGGTTTTAGTATTTTTGTTTGTATTGTACTCATTTCTAACACTCCTTTCTTTTATTATTTTATAACTTACTTTTTTAAAGTGTCAGATCAAGTCTTATTTAATACAGTTTAGTTTTAAATACAAAGGCACCACTTATAGAGCAGAACACAGAGATTATCTTTCAGCAGAAGAAGAAAAACTTCAACTTATCAAAGACATTAAGAACTCTCATGAATCGCTCGTTAGTGAATGTGATGGATTGGGGAATGAGAATACAACTTTATTGATTTACGTTGATGAAAATAAGGAGATAATTCGAATATATTTTCAAAACTCCGACAAAAATATAGTCAAACAGATAAGACATTTATAAGCAGAAGTAACCCTGAACAAGAGGTGGAAAAATCAAATGAAGTAGAACAAAGTAATGTAGAAGAAGAAAAAAGTAGCCAGCAAGATACTCAGCAACCCAGTAATTTCTTATCCAATATTTTTTCAGCAATTAAATCCGTTATTGATCATCACTCTTTTCATGGCTATTTTGGTCTAAAGAGGAAAAATCTGATGAATCTACGCAACAACCTTCTGCTGATGACCTTTCTTTGCTTAAACCTCATGTGGACGAGTTAGGTCACAATGTTAGAGATCACTTATCAGATCATTATCACTCACCTGATGAGTTCATGTAGTGTGACTATTTTATAGCCACTCCCCTACCCTTTCTAACTGTATAGCCTCAGCAAATATAGAAAGGTTAAAGGGGGTGGCATCACTTAAATAATTAAATGAAAAATTAGGTGAATCATTCTGAAATTCTTGCATTTTTGTTTATAATTTTGTTAAACAACTTCTCTTTTGGTCATATCGAACCAGATTTTTTTTCATACTACTTTAATTGCTGACAATAGCCTTGTTAGTTTTTGTCATAATGCAATCAAACAGTCCCAATAACCTCTTTAATAGGTTTGGAGTTAGCGAAGAGATAAGATCAACAGATAAGTTATTGTTTTTGTCATCATCACTTGCTTTATAGTCTATTGAAATGATTCCCCTACTTTTCCCGCCAGTAAGAAGTTTCCCAATTATAGGAATTTTTAACAAAGATTTATTAATTGAATACGCCGGTATTACCTGTCCTTCAACTTGGAATTTATAATCTTTTGATATCGAGCTTACCACCAGTGCTAATACCTAATTCCGCCGCTTCAAGCCAAGATTCTTCAATTTCGACAGAGCCATCTTTGTATGAGAAAGGTACATTACATTTATAAAAGTATACACCTTCATCCTTTATAGCATTTACAATACCAGGAAGCGAAGACATCGATAATAAAGTAGTGAGTAGTGGAGCATCTTTGATATAAAAATTACTAATAGATAACATGCCGTAATGTTCTTCATTTTCTCTCTGAGGAGATAGATAAAAAGAAAGTTTACCATTTTTGACTGATTTACTAATGCCTAAGGAACGCAAAAGCATACCTGAATTATCCGCATATATTTCGAGCCCTATTCCACTGTATTCTGCTAGTATGTTGCTGCTATCTTCTAGAAACTGTCCTGTAAATTGACTTCCATTGCAATTACCTTTAGTACAGGTTACATTCAGCTTAGCATTTTTGATAACGATGCCTTTCATAATTACATTGTCAACATTCATACTAATCTCTATATCTTTGTTTAATCCATTACTGTTTTTGTCAAGCAAGCCTAAAATATCACTCAAATTAATTTTCTCACCATAAATAGTTATGGCATTTTTTTCCTTACCTGACTCTATCTCTACACTAAGGTCATTATCAGGCAATTTAAAGCTACTAGAATTTAAATATAAATTTCCATTTCTTACTCTTCCGCTGAATTTTATATCTAGGTCATTTCCTACAACATCTAATTTGTCTATTAACAATTCACCTGGACCTTTTAACTTTACAGAGAACACAATTTTATTGTGATCTTCAAAACGATTTTTCCACCCTAAGTAGCTTGAGTGTGATTCAAATTCTGATAAATCTATATCACCATTAACATACCCCGTCTTATCTTGATTTATCACCGATTCTATATTTGTATTGACATAGCCACTATCAAAATTAAATATTTGAGCAGGTAAATCTCCGGTCAAATTCCAGGCAAAACTTTCATTGCTATTGCTACTTTTCAGGTCAAATAATAGCTGTGTGTTATTCACCATACCACTACCATTTAAATCTATAAAGTCACTGCCAAAACTAAGCTTAATGTCATATTTACCAAGACTTGCATTATAGACGGCCAAATTGTCAATTTCAGAATGAAAATTTGCTGAGAAGTCTACTTTTTTGTCATCAGCATTTAGATTAAAAATGCGAAAATTAAATACAGATTTTGCCATTCCACTTACTTTATCCCTTTCAACCTTCACCACATCATCCAGCTTAAATCTTATAGGCTCATATAAACCATACGCATCACTTACAGCTTGGCCATTAATGGTTAGAACTGAATCTTCCTTATTGAGAGATTTCATTTCAATATCACCACCATTAATAGTGAAATTCTGAAACTTAGCGCTATTTGCAGTAATTTTGAGATTGTTATTCTTGAAGGTTAAGTCACCGTTTAATTCCTTTACTTGCTTATTATCACAATACCAGCTTTTAAATTTACTATTTACTACACCATCTGGTACATAAGTACATAAATCCTTTGCAGCAAACTTGCTAATATTAATTCTAAGCAAAGCATGGCTTGTCCTAAAGTTTATCTTGCCTATTAAAGAGAGATACGTGTCATTTAACTTAAAATGAAAGTTTTTTACGCTAATAATTCCATCACTATATGTTAAATTTATATTTACATTAGTTAAGGCCAAATTTTTGTTCAAATAATTTTCTGTATTCAATACGTATATATTTCCATCTACAATTTCATCCTTTTTATTAATTTTCACTGAGAAGCTTCCTTTGAATCCTACATTTTTGTCCAAATTGTAGCTTTTAACTAATGTAGAAAACTCGCTCAATAGTCCCAATTTTAGATCATAAAATGTCCCGTACACATTTAGCAAATTGTTGCGATTTTTTATCGTAATTGATAAATCATCCAAAAATCCCTTTCCATCTTTTGTATTCACATGAATATCTAAAACATTAAAATCTTCCCCCTTCCCTATATACAATTTATCAATAAAAAATTCATCTTCCGTGCCTTTATTAATAGCGATGTTAGTAAATTCAATTTTTGAATCCGCATTTAAGTAAAAAAAAAATTCCCTTATTGTTTTTACTGAGTTTTGCAGATTAAAATTTACTGTTTTAAAGTCAGCTTCTTTCTGAAAGCTCAGGAACTTTTATAATAAAATTAGGATTTGCTATTGCCAAATCTGTTTGCTACCTTTCTGCCAAACAACTGAGGTATTCTCCATATTAACGCTTGAGCAAACAAATATTTTTGATATTTTATGTTTAACATAAAAATTAACATAATTAATATTGATTTCTAAAGGCTTTAAAAAAATAAAGAAGCACAATATGAACAATAAAACTACGGAAAATAATATAGTAATTTTTTTAAGCATCGATTATTGCTTTTCTTGCTAAACTATCAGCCTCCTCATTATATTTATTGCCACTGTGTGCTTTAACCCACTTCCAATCAATTTCGTGTTGTGAAGCAACGTTGTCTAACTCTTTCCACAATTCCATATTTTTTACTGATTTTTTATTACTTGTTTTCCAGCCATTCACTTTCCACTTATTTATCCACTCTCTTATGCCATGCTTAATATAAAGACTATCCGTATATAAATTAATATTACAAGAAAATTTTAACGCTTTCAGCCCACCGCTGTTAACTCCATTTTATTGTTTGTGGTATTTTCTTCTCTACCATAAATGTCCTTTCTATAATCTTGAAATAATATGATAGCTGCCCTTCCTCCCGCTCCAGGATTACCAGAACACGCCCCATCCGTGTATATTATCACTTCCTTTTTGCTCATCTTTAACTGTAATGAATTAATAAAGTATATAGTTGCTTCTATGAAAGCACAATTTCTAAAGGTAGTTTAAGCTGCACCTTTAAATTTTATTATAGAAACAAAAAAAAGTGTGACAACGAGAATTACTAAAAGGAAAAGTAAAAAATAGTTTTTATGCTTCTGCCGTTCTTTCATAACTAAAATAAATCAATAGAACAAAAAATAATACTGGCGAATAGGGAAAATAGATAAGAAATTGAATAAGAAAACATTTGTTTCTGTGAGTTGTGGTTCTTGAATCTGAGAATTGATATAGCGTACCAAATAAAGATGCAACCTGCAAAAATTGCCATGCTTAGATAAAGTAAAGCCTTTTTCAAGAATAGAGCTGGAAGCAAGCTAGTCAGCACCAGCAAGACACTATAAATTAATATATATTTTCTTGTTTTTTCCGGACCATAAACAATATTGAACATTGGAATCGATGCCTTTGCATAGTCTTCAGACTTATTTAAAGATAGGGCCCAAAAGTGTGGTGGAGTCCACATAAAAATTACTAAAAATAAAATGAAACTTTCCCAACTGACAGAATTAGTCACAGCTGCCCAGCCAATCATTGGAGGAAAAGCACCTGCTGCACCACCGATAACGATATTCTGCGGAGTACGCCTTTTTAGCCAAATTGTATATACGAAAACGTAAAATAATATGCTAACTGCAAGCAAAGCAGCAGAAATATAGTTTACTGCTATTGCCATGATAAATACTGACAATATTCCAAATACCAAATTCAAGCGCGCTTTCTGCAGAAACTCTACCTGAGGGTATAGGGCGGTTTTTTGTCCTTTCCATGAGCAGATCTGATCATGTCATACCACATATTTATAGCACCTGCAGATCCTGAGCCAAGAGCAACACATATAAGAGATACTAGTACTAGAAAAGGGTGCATACTACCTGGTGCAGTAACCATACCAGCAACTGCAGTAAATACCACAAGATACATTATCCTTGGCTTCAGCAAACGCCAAAAATCCAGTATTGTTGTTTTACCACTGGTGGTTTTTCAAAAGTATGAAAAGGCGGTCGTGAAGATACCGTCCATTCCAAGGTATCACCTTCCCAAGGATTATCTCCAGCTTTCTTGCCCCATTTAAAGAGATGTATAACTATAAACACAAAAAACATAACTGAAACAAAGGACATATACGAACCAATTGAGGATATATAATTCCAAGGGATAAACGCATCAGGATAATCAGGTATACGCCTTGGCATACCAGCTAATCCTAAGAAATGTTGAGGTAAAAAAGTGATATTGGTGCTAATAAAATTAAGCCAAAAGTGGATTTGAACTAAGCGCTCATTATATTGTTTACCCGACATTTTACCAATCCAATAATAAAAGCCAGCAAAAGCTCCAAATAATGCAGCAAGTGACATGACATAATGGAAGTGAGCAACAACATAGTAGGTATCATGCAGAAGCTTATCTATTCCACCATGAGAAAGAATTATTCCCGTTATGCCGCCACCAACAAACATGAAAATAAAACCTAGTGCAAATAGCATAGGGGTCTTAAACTCAATTGCTCCACCCCACATAGTTGCAATCCAGCTAAAGACTTTTACACCAGTTATAACACCGATAAAAATTGTGGTAGTGCTAAAAAATGCAGCAGCGTCAGCACTAAGCCCAACAGTGAACATATGATGAGCCCAAACCATAAAGCCAAATACTGCTATACCTATCATTGCATAAACCATCCCTATGTAACCAAATACAGGTCTGTGAGAAAAAGTTGATACAACCTGACTTATGATGCCAAATGCAGGAAAAATAATTACGTAAACCTCCGGATGACCAAAAAACCAAAATAAATGTTGAAATAACACAGGGTCACCACCACCGGCAGGATCAAAAAAGGAAGTACCAATATTGCGATCAGTAAGAAGCATAGTTATAGAACCGGCAAGCATTGGTAAGGCGACAATTAACATAAATGCTGTTAGCAAGACAGACCAAACAAATAGTGGCATCTTAGTTAATGACATTCCTTTTGCGCGCATGTTAAATATAGTAACTATAAAGTTGATCGCCCCAACAATTGACGACATACCAGCAACGTGGAGTGCAAGTATAGCAAGGTCAACTCCTGCACTTGGATGGGACATTACCTGTGATAAAGGTGGATATAAAGTCCAACCTGTACCTGCTCCTTCGCCAGCAAATGCTGAAAAAATGAGCAAAATAAAAGATGACACTAACAACCAAAAACTTAAATTATTCATACGAGGAAATGCCATATCTGGTGCACCAATCATGAGAGGTACAAACCAGTTACCAAATTCTCCAATGAGGGCTGGCATTATCATGAAAAACACCATTATCAACGCATGCCCTGTAACCATTACGTTATATAATTGATAATTATTGTTAAGTATATTAATGTGCATTAGCTGAGTGCGAATAATCACCGATAATAATCCACCAATAATTCCAGCTAATATGGAAAAAATAATGTATAGTGTCCCTATATCTTTCTGATTAGTGGAAAATAACCAACGCTTTATGCCCTTTGGTAACTCATATCTATACTCCAAATTTAACTCACTAATTTTCTACTTTCAATCCACTTATTAAAATCTTCTTTGCTTACTGCTTCAACAACAATTGGCATAAATCCATGGCCTTGACCACACAATTCATAGCATTGCCCGTAATAAACACCAGACTTTTTGATATTAAACCACGCCTCATTCAGCCTACCTGGTATCAATTTTTACACCGAAAGCCGGTACTCCCCAGCTGTGTATCACATCTCCTGCTGTAACTTGTAAACGAACGTTAGCATTAACGGGTAAAACGATATTGTTATCAACAGAGAATAGCTTTAAATCTCCTTCGATAAAGTCTTCTTTTCCCTTAATATAACTATCAAATGACACAACTTGATATTCTGGATATTGGTAGCTCCAATACCATTGGTGGCCAATAACTTTTAGTGTTATATCAGCTTTCGGTATTTCTTCCTGTAGCTTCAGTAATTTAGCGTTTTCAAAAGCTAATATACCAACAATAATCGTTAGTATAACAAACCAAACAATTTCTAAAAGGACATTATGGGTAGTTTTACTGATGTTTGTTACTTTGCTTTTACGAAAGCGAAACGCTATATAAGCAAGCAGCGCCCACACAAAAAGCATTATTGCAATCATCACAACCATTACAAACGAATGTGACCTAACTACAGCCTCCATTACTTCAGTTGCAGGAGCAGGAAATCCAAATTGCCAGGAAGTAGGAGCAGAAGCAACAGATATATTTGAGTAAAATATTATCAATAGTGCAAATAACTTCACCATATCTTTTGTTTGTTTGCTATAAAACTAAGTGATATACTGTATAATAGTATATATAAACTTACTATGCAAATAGAGATTAGTGATGGTTAATAATTTTTTAGCATTCAACAAGTTTAATAGTACAATACTAACTTGAGTAAAAAAGCATTTACATAAATCTATTGTAAGTAAAAATATTATAATATTTTAAATTAAGTATTTACTTTAAGTAAATTCTATAATAAGTTTAATAGTGTCTGTTACTGCTAATAACCCTCTAGCCTCACACCTAAAAGCAGTAACAGACACTATTAAACTTTATGACAAGTTTATAATCTGTAAGATCAAAATCTTACAAGTTTCTTTATTTTATTATACATTGCAGTTTGTTAATTAACTTTTAATGCCTATGGTAGCATTTACAGCTTGGACCAAAGGTTTACGCATTATAGAAAATAATTATAAAAAAAACACTATATTTGTATACCATACAAACTTTTTTCATTCTGCATAGCTGAGTTACTGGATTCTGTAAACGAAATCTTTAGAGAAGCCAAATGGGCAAAGTTTCATGAAGGTCTTTCGTCAAAACAAGGCAAAATACGCTAAAATTCCTGATTTCACCAAAAATCTTAGCATAGATCCCGCTAACACGTAGCGGGATGACGGTTGTCATGGTGTCATGAAAGTAGCTGACACTATCCAAGAGGGTGTCATCCAAGTAGCCTCCCTCCCCTGTCATCCCAGTGCCCAGACACTGGGGGCTTTGTTGCATCGCTAGCTATGATCGATTAAAGATAAAAAAGATGGAGAATATCAGTAGCTTATTATTCTGGTATTTATAATAAGAACGGTCAGTGAATACCTAAATTTGAGTAAAAGAAATTTCACTACCACTCACTAATCTGGCTAAAATTCAAGAATTTCAATGCTTTAGCTATTTTCAATAGAATTAAATTTATTAATATAAATAATAAATTACTATTCTCAAATTTAATCAGATTGATTGCAAAAAAACAAGATTTTCAATAGGTTGCTTATAATTCTAACTATAGTTAGCCTTTCATAAGTAGCGATGCAACAAAGCCAAAAAGACTCCTTTACATTTGGCTGTTAAAAATAACAATAAAGATGTAGTAGAAGTTCTATTAAAAGCAGACAAAATCGAAGTTAATGCACAAGATAAGGATAAAAAAAACTCCTTTACATTTGGCTGCTAATAAAGAGGTAGTATACGCCCTAGTGGCCAAAGATGCAGATGTTAAGGCAGTAGACAAAGATGGAAGGACTCCTTTACATTGTACTGCTAATGAAGGGGTAGTATACGCCCTAGTGGAGAAAGGAGCAAAGGTTGATGCAGAAAATGATTGGAAACAGACTCCTTTACATTGTGCTGCTAATGAGGGGGTAGTATACGCCCTAGTGGAGAAAGGAGCAAAGGTTGATGCAGAAGATGGTTTGAAACGGACTCCTTTACATTATGCTGCTAATGAAGGGGTAGTATACGCCCTAGTGGCTAAAGGTGCAGATGTTAAGGCAAAAAATAAACCTGGAAAGACTCCTTTACACTTGGCTGCTGAAAATTACCGTGAAGGTGCAGTAAAAGCCCTATTGGATAAAGGGGCAAATATTTATGCACAAGATAATTCTGGAAAGACTCCTTTACATTTGGCTACTGGCCAAGAAGTAAAAACTCTATTACACAACACAAAGAAATTATTTGAGAATGTTGTGAACGGTGAAGCTGGGCAGGTAAAAAGTCTAATAGAAGCAGGAGCAAGAGTTAATGCAGTAGATAAAGATGGAAGGACTCCTTTACATTTGGCTACTAACAAAGAGGTAGTAAAAGCCCTATTGGATAAAGGGGCAAATATTTATGCACAAGATAATTCTGGAAAGACTCCTTTACATTTAGCTACTCACAAAGAAATACAAACTATATTAGACAACACAGATAAATTATTTAAGGCTGCTCGAGGCAGTGATGTGAGTGAGGTAAGCAGTCTAATAGAAGCAGGAGCAAGTGTTAATGCAGTAGATAAAGATGGAAGGACTCCTTTACATTTGGCTGCTGAACTTGGTCATACAGAGGTAGTAAATGCTCTAATAGAAAGAAAAGCAGATGTTAAGGCAACAGATGTATGGGGAAAGACTCCTTTATATCTTGCTGCTAATCAAGATGTAGTATACGCCTTAGTGGCTAAAGATGCAAAGGTTGATGCAAAAGATAATTATGGGAGGACTCCTTTACATCTTGCTGCTAATCAAGATGTAGTATACGCCTTAGTGGCTAAAGGGGCAAAGGTTGATGAAAAAGATAATGTTGGAATGACTCCTTTACATTTGGCTGCTTTTCATGGCAATGAAGGTGCAGTAAAAGTCCTATTGGATAACAGGGCAAAGGTTGATGAAAAAAGTAATGGTGGAATGACTCCTTTACATTGGGCTGTTCTCAATAACAATAAAGATGTAGTAGACACCCTATTGAAGAAAGGAGTAAAGGTTGATGAAAAAGATAATGCTGGAGGGACTCCTTTACATTGGGCTGCTATGGAGGGCAATAAAGATGTAGTAGACACCCTATTGAAGAAAGGAGTAAAGGTTGATGAAAAAGATAATGGTGGAAAGACTCCTTTACATTGGGCTGCTTTACATGGCAATGAAGGTGCAGTAAAAGTCCTATTGGATAACGGGGCAGATGTTACTGCACAAGATAATTCTGGAAAGACTCCTTTACATGTATTAAATAAGACTTGATCAGACACTTTAAAAAAGTAAGTTATAAAATAATAAAAGAAAGGAGTGTTAGAAATGAGTACAATACAAACAAAAATACTAAAACCAAAGCTAGGGTTATTAGAACTAGCAAAACAACTAGGAAATGTATCTCAAGCATGCAAAGTGATGGGATACTCAAGAGATACATTTTATCGATTCAAAGAGTTGTACGAAAATGGAGGAGAAGAAGCATTACACGAGATAAGTAAGAAAAAACCTCTATTAGCGAATAGAGTTTCCGACGATATAGAAAGAGCAGCGATTGGAATAGCAACGGAATTTCCAGCATATTGGCAAGAAAGAGCTGCAAATGAACTGAGAAAAAGAGGTATAATAATTTCTCAGGGAGGAGTGAGATCTATATGGCTGAGAAATGATCTTGAAACTTTCAAGAAAAGACTTAAAGCACTGGAAACAAAAGTAGCTCAAGATGGAATTATATTAACCGAAGAGCAACTTGCAGCTTTAGAAAAAGTTAAAGAACAAAGAGAAGCACATGGTGAAATTGACACTGAACATTCAGGTTATTTGGGTTCTCAAGATACCTATTATGTAGGTAATATAAAAGGCATAGGAAGAATCTACCAGCAGACCTTCATTGATACTTATTCTCGAGTAGCATTTGCCAAGCTTTATACAGACAAAACGGCTATTACTGCTGCTGACTTGCTGAATGATAGAGTGATACCATTTTTTGATGAGCAAAATGTGCCATTATTGCGTGTCCTTACAGACCGAGGAACAGAGTATTGTGGTAAGCCTGAAAATCACGCTTATCAGCTTTATTTGGGAATCGAAAATATCGATCATTCTAGGACCAAAGCCAATTCTCCACAGACTAATGGCATATGTGAAAGGTTTCATAGAACTATGCAAGATGAGTGTTACAATATTATCTTCAGAAAGAAAATCTACAATTCTTTGGAAGGTCTACAGATTGATGTTGATTATTGGTTGCGTTCTTACAATGAAACAAGACAGCATTCAGGTAAATATTGCTATGGTAAGACGCCTATGCAGACTTTTCTTGATAGCAAACATATTGCTTTTCAGAAAAATATTAGTAGCATTACACAAGAGACTGATATTAGTTTTGACTACCTCAATTCTTCTGTCAGTTAATTCTTGTCTGTCAGATTAAGTCTTATCTTTTACATGAGAGTATAGCTGGACTTCTTCTGGCTCATGGGGCTAATGTTGATGCTAAGACTAGTGAAGATTATACTCCTTTACATATTGCAGCACAAAGAGATCGTAAGGATATAGCTAAACTTCTTCTGTATTGTGGAGCTAATGTTGATGCTACGGAGGGAATGTTCAAAAAAGTGTGTCAAACCGAAAAAAAAGTAGTAAGTTGATATAAAAAAATGGAGGTTTCACATATGAATCAAAGAATAACAAATAAAACTACCGGATTGGTAGACTATAAAGAACTGGAAGCAAATATTCTATCATCGATAAGAGAAGGAAGGCCGCTTACAGGAAGAGATGGAGCATTAACACCATTTATAAAAAAGCTGCTGGAGGCAAGTTTTGAAGGGGAAATAGAAAATTACTTATTAGCTGAAAGTGAAGAGAATAACCGAAGAAATGGGAGAAAT
Organism: Octodonta nipae; assembly: GCA_034190945.1. Lineage (NCBI taxonomy): Eukaryota > Metazoa > Arthropoda > Insecta > Coleoptera > Chrysomelidae > Octodonta > Octodonta nipae. The sequence goes on from CM067217.1 coordinate 99,711,816, forward strand.
GCAAAAACTTTACGCACAGGCGCAGGTTCATTTGAGCTTTTGACGCCCAGAGATAGGGAGGGAAGCTTTTAACCACAAATAGTCAAAAAAAGGCAAACAAACCAGAGCTTGAAACAAAGATTTTGAGCACATTTGCCAGTCCAACGCATTCCAAAACGAACGATTCTCACTGCCCTTGGTTTTGAGTGCTGGAAATTGTTATTTTACTTGAGATCTTAATAATATATTTTGCTAAATTAACATTAATTTGATTATGGAAGAATTATGGCAAGCTCACGACAAAACAAAATTTAAAATAAACAAAATGTCATGTATTGAGCCTGCCTAAGTCTAAAAAATTTTTTAAATAAGGATTGACAGTTTACAAAAATGTATTATTATGTTAAAAATGATATAGCGCTTGCAAATGATCATAGCTGAATATCTTAGTATACTTTTGTTTGTGGAGGTAAGTGTTATGGACTTAGATGATCTGACTAAGGTAGTTTTCTCTATTATTAAGGATGACGATTCTTATAAAGAATCTAAACAACTTCAAATAAAAAATTGGGGGCGGGGATATTTGGAGACTATCAATACCGGAAATCTTTCCTTTTTTCTTGATATATCATCAGATGAAGAATGTTGGGAAAAAACTAATACAATACATGGTATCAAGCTTAATAGAAGAATAGTAGCTAAAAAGATGATTGAGCCACAGAGTTGGAAGGGTACAAGTAATCCACTAAAGGATTTTTATCTTTACCAAATTGCATGTTGGTGTTGCTTAGAAGAGGATATAATCACTCTGTTTGAGCGTTTTAAACAGGAAGATAAAATAAAAGACGGAGATTCAGACGCATTAAAAAAGTTAGTCAAATCAGTAAGTGGAAGTTGGTGTACAGATGCAATGATGCAACCAAACCAGTGTGGGCAATGTTAGATAAGGCTAATTCTAGGCAAATCAAGGAGTTTATGTCTTCTGAGAAAGCAAATTATATACGTTCTATATTAGAACAAAGAGATAATCAATCATTAAATAAGTTTTTAGGCTATGGTAAGTCTGCTGATGAAGAACTTAATCCAAAAAACATACCTGGCCCAAGTAGTGATTTAGCTGAGGTAGAGATTAGTAAAGTACATGTCAATCTTATGTGGGGTTAGGTGATCATTAAAAAGTATTATATATTATTTAGGGGGTTATATGTTAGGTGAAGAAAAACCACAAGATTTTGAGTTAGTAGAACTATTAATTCGAGAAGCAGGTTCAAATGTAGGATCTAGGCCAAGTACTTCAACTCAGCAAGGAAGTGATTTTGAATCTTTCAAAGTAAGGTTTCAATCATATATTGATCAGATTCCATCATATTTACATTCAGTAGGTAAAGAAGGATTTTTTCCTCATTTCTTTTTAGGAAGCTTTTCTACCTTGATAGATATAGAGATTGCGAAAAAGCTAGATATTGAAAAAATATATTTTAGTTTTGATAGTTCAAAAACTCTAAAAGTAGCTGTTATTAAAGAGGGAGAAATCAAAAGCCCAGAAGATGCTGCTGATAAAGTAAAGCTCTTTGTTATTGCAGAATCTGGTAGCACAAAGAAAAAGTTTAGCTATGGTGAGTTAGATAAGATATTAGGCAATACTAAAGTCGCCAGGAATAACGTTGTGAGGCTAGCTAGAGATCAAGGTAAGCTAGGTGTAAGATTGGTAGAAATCACTAAAGAAAAAGATGCCAAAGGGAAAATGGCAGGAATATCTGTTAATGTGGAAAGTAATAAATTGGACAATGATGCTTCTACAATACATGAGTTTAAGGAAATAAAAAAGGGGTTATGGAATAATCCAGAAAGTGATATAGCTAAGCTGATTAATCCTAATGTGGAAAAAGTGAAAAAACCTGTTGAAAATATTCTAAAAAAAGTTAGTAAAATTCACTCTGAATATAAGGATTCACTTATCTATGATAAAGAGGTAAGAGAAGCAGCACATCATGGATTTATAGCAGGAGCCTTAGTGAATTTCCGCTATGGACATAATCTCAGGGTTTACTTAGAGCAATTTGCAGGAAGAGGTTACGCTGATATTGTTCTAGTGCCTCGTGGTAAGGATAGATCATTAAATGCTGTTCCTATTATTATTGAATTAAAGGCAGGGACAGCTGCTGGTGCAACACCAGGTAGTGCATTAGAGCAAGCAAAGGATTATGCGAAAGGGTTCCAGCCAAATACAATGCGTGTTTTAACCATTTCAGATAATGTGTTATGTGTAGGATTAAATTTGGATTCAACTGAAGGTGAAAAGTTTTCAATGCATATATCACCTCGTGAAGACAGAGAAATTGCTCCACCTACAGTGCAAGCACTCTTGAAGGAAGCTTCAGATTGGGATGGAAGACAAGATACGATCACTAATGTTAAAGAAAAGATAAAGCAGCCACTAGACCGTATTTATCACACATTTCCTGGTACACCAGAGAAAGGAGGTAATTACTTTAGTAGATTTTTATTAGGGCAATTTCTTCTTGCTAATGAGTTCGAGAGAATTAATTTAGAGAAATCTGTATTTTTATATAATGAGTACCCACTTGCTCCTTCTACAAGGCCTGGTGCACAATCAACTGAAAGGCCTGTGACAACATTCATGCTGACTACAGGAAATCAGGGGCAGAATAAAGAGGTGTTTGTTTTTCACATTAGAAAGGGAGGAAAAGGAGAGTTTAGTGAGAAGAAAATACCCATTAACCTACCAAGAGTCAGTAAAATAACAGAGGTATGTATAAGTTTACAAGAGGAAGGAAAATCAGATTTTTTCGATGTAGAGAAGGTTAATAGATATAATTCCTTGAATGAGTATAAGCAGGGAAAAAGTTTTTTTGGTGGAGAGTGGAAAAACATTCCTTATCCTGCCGAGTTAAAGGAGACATTCGATAAAACACTAGAGTCTCAACATGTTCCTCAATCTTCATCAACAGCACCTGATTCTGATAAATTAAATAAAGTATTCAGTAATTATAAAGGATTATTAGAGAAAATTGGGGAAGGAATATTTCCTTTGAAGCCTTTAATTGAAAGAGAAGCACACTTTCAGGCAGTGCTACATGGAGCATTTAGCTACTATAGTAATATAAAGCTAGGGGAACTACAAGAAAACAGAGCATTAGTATTAACAGAGTTTCAAACTGGAAGGGGAAAGCATATTGATATGGTCGTTCATGGTATTAAGTCTACAGAAGTAGCTAGTGATGCTGAAGAATATATTTCTATAGGAATGGAGATTAAAGGTCCGAGAGAAGGTAAGGATGCTGTTGGGTTATTAAAAGAAGCAGATAATCAGATAGAAAAAGAATATAAAGAAGGTATCACTTATAAGACGCTTACAGATGGCGATAAGGTATTTATTATAGAAGTTATGTTTGATAATAAAGCTCAATCTTCCAATTCTTTAATCAAGATAACCGATAATTTTTTTCCAGTTAATGTTATACATAGTTCCAAAGTGAAGGGTGATATTAATAAATTGAAAAGACCTGCTCATCATAAATTTAACCGCGGACTAAATGCACTTAGATCGTTTAAAGTCCATTCTAGAGGTACTATTGCAAATTGGGCTGATATAGGAAGAGCTCGGTTACAGGATTCGAACAAAGATTTGATTAATGATCCTTCGAATATTTTCTTTAAAAGCGATCATGATTTTCAGAGCTATTTAAATCGGATTCCAGAAGATATTGGCGCTTTAGATTTATCTGAAATGGGTCTGGAGAATTCTAAAATGAAAATTTTATCCAACTTTTTAAGTAAACGTAAAAGTATTAACTCCATAGATCTTTCTTACAATGAGTTTAACTCAGTGCAGGTAAGCGGCTTAATAAATTCTTTAATAGAAAATAACCATAAAATTTCTTTTCTAGATTTGTCTGAAAATAACATAGGATCAAATGGTGGTGGACCAGAAGCTATTGAGTCACTTGCTAGGTTCATTGAAACAAATAATATTGATAACTTAGTTATTAGTGACATTAGCATGACATCTGACGATTTTAGTAAGATATTTCAAGCTTTAAAAAAGAATACTAGTATAAAAAGCTTAGATTGTTCATCCAATAAAGTTGTCGGAGGTTTTAATAAAGATGATGTTAAGACAATAGTTGACCTTTTATATAGTCACCGGAAATTGACTACATTAAGTTTAGCCAACACAGGTATAAATGATCGCATAATAAAGGATATTGAGGAGAAAGCACAAAAGGACTATCAAGGAAAAACGTTATTTATAGAGGAATTAGATATTGGAAATTACAATATGGAAGAAGAGGGGATAACTAAAGAAGGGATAAAATCATTAGCAACACTCTTGAAGCAAGTTAGTAAACTTAAGAGTTTGAGGTTATCTGGTAATCCTATAGGGGTAGAAGGTTTAAAAGAGTTAGTGAGTGCATTAAAAGTAAGAAATAAAGATATTGAAACTTTAGATATTTCAGCAATTTCTTTAGAGTGCAATCAGGATAATGCAAAAAGTATAGAAGATATAATGAAAAGTTTAATTGGTGAATTAAACATTAGAGTGCTTAACTTTGCAGATAATAAACTTAACGCGAAAGCGATAGGAGAGATCTTTTCTAGTATGGAAAATAGAGAAGAACAAGTGCTTAAGGAGCTGGATTTAGCAGGTAATAGTATAGGAGATGAGGTAGATCATAAAACATTAGAGGCAATATCTGGTAGTTTAAAGGATAATGATGTTTTGGAGTCATTAAATTTAGCTAATATAGATTTGAGTGCTACTGATATTGAAGAAATTCTTGGAGCACTGAGAAAAGAAACTATTGTAAGTTTAGATATTTCCGGTAATGACATATCTGGAAGTACTATGCAAGAGTTATCAGAGCTTTTGCAAGATAATTCGAGGCTAAGATTTTTAAATATTGCCAATTATGATCGTGAAAAGGTACCGTTACCAGAGGGAGTAGAAAAGTTGTTTCTAACCTTAAAAGATCATAACAAAGTTCTAACTCATTTAAATATTGGAGGTTATGTCTTTAGTGATGAATCTGTTAATATTATTGCTAAATACCTTGGTTCCAATATTGGCATTCAGTATCTTAGCCTTGCTGGTAGTGAATTTACTGGAGATCGAGAACAAGCACCAAATGTTTTATTTGAAGCATTAAAGAAGAGTAATCTTCAGTCCCTGGATATTAGGGGTATTTCAATACCTGACAACGCTTCAGATAAAATAATTGAATGTTTGAGAGTAAATGGGGGTTTACAAGTTTTGCATATAAGTCAAGGTGAGTTAAGTAATAATCAAGTAGAAAGATTGAAATATGCGTTTTCAAAGATCTCAATACAAGTAGAGACCAGATTCAATCATACCAATGCTGGTTGTCCTCAAAGAGTGATAAGAGAAATTGGCAATATTCTATGTGTGGACTCGCGTGATGAAGAAAAGATTACAGAGGAGGAAAAAGAACAGCGTATCAAAGAGTTATTCAATGCTGACAAGGTAGTGAAAAAAGTAAAGAATATTGAGTTTTATGATCAGCTTTTCAAGGTTTCTCAGCAGATATCTAAAGGTGAAATTATAGACAAAAATGTTGAAGAAGCATTTCTAGCAAAGGTTAAAGGTATAGATCTAAATTCAATAGATCCAGAGATTAGGGATATTGTGAAGGAAATAAAGGACAATGTAGAAAATAAAGAAGAAATAAAAAATATCCTGAGAAGGTCTGGAGTAGCAGAAAAAATAGGGAAAGTAGCAGAAGGTGCAGGTCTTGCCTTTACAGCATTCTTAGTTGGTAAGCATATAGCAAATGGAGATATAGAAGGATTAGGCTACGATGCATTAAACCTTTGGGTAATGCCAAAGATTGGTGAAAAAATCTCTGGAAAAATATTAGAGTTAGGAACAAAGCTTGATTCTCAGATGTTGAAGGGATTTGCTCCAGCTATGGGACGTGCTATAGGTAACTTTGCGGCATTTTAGGGTTAGCGGAGTCGATAAAAGCTCGGCAGAGTGCAACAGATCCTGTAGATATAAAGATTGCTGACTTAAATATCGCAACTAACTCCATCTTTATAGCTGCAGATGTACCTGCAGTTGTCGCTGAGACAATGTCAGCTATAGGAATGGAAGCTGGAGTAATAGGAGAATTTGCTGGTCCAGTTGGTGCTGCTGTCTCAGTTGCTGTTATTATCATATCACAATTTGTAGAAGCAGGACTTGAGGTAGAAAAATTAGAAGAACATATAAAGCTTACAAATCAGGAGAAACATGATTTGTATTGGGATTTTTTCTTGGGTAAAAAAATACCAGATTACATAGAGAATGACATAGAAGCAAAAAATATATATAAGCATTATATATCGAAGATTATAAATCAATGTAAGGATAAGTATGATACAATAGCTATTTCATTACCTGTAATATTTATTACAAAAAATGACTATATTTATAATATAGGTGGATATCAGGAATGTACACTTGGACGTGGAAGATACATAGGTGATAATAAGTTAGATTTTGAGTTAAGTACAAACGTAAGTTTATCCAATATTAATAATGCTGCTAGTTGTTCTAGGGTTATTCCTAGTACTGTTGGAGATTATAATATCTTCTGTGGACCAACTGATAGTGACATCAAAACACAAATTGTAAAAGAAAATAAAATATTTTATACATATCGATTGAAAGATGGATGTTATCAAATACCTCGAGATGGGGTAGAGAAGCAAACACTAGAAAAGTGGTTTTTACAAGAATATTCTAGTGACTGTTATAATGCGGTTGTATATAAAAATAAAAATTCTCGTGGGTATGGGAGCATGTATTATATACCATCTCAAAATGCCAATATCAATGTTGTTTTTCAAGAAAAAAATATCTCTAACGGAAATCGAGATAGAAGAGATAAAATAGAAAACAGATACTATTTTGGAAAATCGCTAGATAGCTGTAGAGTTCGTAATTCAGGTAGTAATTTTTCCCTGCTATATAGGGAAGTTTTCTTGTGATCTGGGAGTAGATAAACAAAGGAATATAGTCATAACCCAAGGTAACCTTACCACAGATGCAATAAACATATGTTCTATTATTGGTAGTAACAAAGCTAATCATATAGAAGTTTCTCATGCAGGTTACGTTGATGGTAAAGGTGCGAATGATGTAATAACGGCAAAGAACTTTACTACAATAAAGGGTTATTTTGGTGATTCTATTTACGGAAAAGGTTTGGTATTATTGCCGATAAATTTTAATGATATAGGTAATATAACTTATGCTAACAACATAACGAATATTTATAATAAAAGTGAAGATTTTATAAGCGTAGATAAACAGACATTAGTAAAAACAGCAGATGGTTTGTTTGTAACTCCAATAAAAGTAGACACTAATACTGGTACAGTAAAAAGTTTACAAGTAACAAAGAGTGTGGATAGTGATGTCATATTAGATGATGAGTTGGATAATTTACGAAAAATAGACAATTCAAACTTTAATATTACAAAGCAATTATCAAGTGCTAATCATCATGGTACTATAGGTGGTTTTAGTAGTCATATTTTTTACCCTGATAAGGAGAACCATAATTTTTACTGGGAAGCTCCAAGCAATATAAGCCATCTTTATCTTTTCGATAACAGAAACGCTAACATTACGATTGCTCAAGCAAACGGTATATTAGACTTTAGCCAATTAAATTATACATTAACCGATCTACCATTTATAGAAAATGAGAAAAGAGAAATAAAGATTAACAAAAATGGCCTAAATGTAACCCTGCTACCAGATTATAAAGATGTTACAGTTACATTTGACGGGGAAGAATATTATAAATTTCAGAATGGGGAACTAGAGCGTGATTATTGTTCTCACAGCTTAAAAATAGATGGAAAGTTTAGCGATAATGGTACTGACCTGTTAAATCATCATAATTGTTTCACGTTTGATTCAGATAAAGTGCTTTTTTTGAAGCTAGATAATGATTTGCTATTGTTATCAGATAAAGGAGCGTTATCAATATCGGATTATTATTCTTCTGTTCATAAAAATTGGGATTTATCTATAGGATTAAACAATAGAATTATGGAACCAGAAGAATTTGGAGAAAGAGCTGATAGTTTTAGTTCTTTCAGATATTACCAACCGGGTGAACAAGGGTTACAGATTTATCATAATCAACCTGTTAATAAGAATGATATTGGTTTAGTTGATTTTAAAGATAAGTCTATATTAGATTTCAATATGAAAGTTATTAATGATAATCTATTACTATCACATAAAAATGACACTCTTGTAAAAATAGAAAATTGGAATACTTACCAACCAGGAAGAGAGATGATGTTCGCTTTTAATGATACAATGGTTTCTAACTCAAAATGTATAGCTTCTACTTGTAATTCAGAAGATGTTATAGTGGAGCTTAATAAGGAAAAAGCAGTTCTATCGACAGAGCAACTGTTTAATGCTGTGAGACAAAATAATCATAGTGAAGTTGATAATCTTCTTAGTATGGGTGCAGATGTTAATATTAGAGATAAACGTAATTGGACACCTTTGCACTATGCTGCCGACAATGATAATAAGCTTGATATATCTAGGGCAATTTTAAATCGAAATGCTGATATTGAGGCTAGAACTAACATTGGTGAAACACCTTTACATATAGCAAATGCTTATGGTCAATTGAAAATAATTGAGCTTCTTATAGATAAAGGGGCTAACGTTGAAGCTAAAACTAATGATGGTTTAACGCCTTTGCATGTAGCTATTGAGCATAATAATACTACACCTAAAATAATTGAATTTCTTCTTAATAAAGGTGTTAACGTCGAAGCCAAAACCAAAGATGACTGGACATCTTTACACTATGCAGTTTCCAAAAGTAGGCTTGATATAGTCAAAGTGCTTTTAAGTCAAGGTGCTAACATTGAGGCGAAAAATAAGGATAGAAAAACACCTTTGGCTATCCAAGAGAATTACGCAGATATAGTAGGATTTTTAGAGCAAACACAATTAGACAGAAAGTTGTTGACTGCTACAGAAGATGGAGATCTCTTTAAAGTCAGAGAATTTCTTAGTCAAGGTGCTAATGTTAATGCTAAAGATGTAGGTATTTTCGGTAGAAAGCCCATACACATTGCTGCTGAGAACAATAATAAAGATATTATAGATTTTTTTCTCAGCAATGGAGTAAGTGTTAATGATACTGATAAATATGGTTGGACACCGTTACACTGGGCTGCATCGAAAGGTCATTTAGAGGTTGCAAAGTTTTTAATAGAAAAAGGTGCTGACGTTAATGCTGAGAACGCTTTTGGTAAAAAACCTATATACTGGGCTTCTTCTAATGGTCATCCAGGTGTAGTAAAGTATCTTGAAAAGAATGGGTCTACCAATTCACGTAGACGTCGTCACCACCATGGTGATCACTCTCGTCATTATAGTGGAGAGCGAAAGCACTTACAGAGGGAAGAACGTTCTGTTTACCTTAAGCTAAAAGGTGCTAGTCGTAGTATTGAAAATGTTGATTCTGCAATAGAGAATAATCAAGCTACAAGTGGGGCAAGCAAGCCACCTTCATGGATAAATGGTTTGTTTGGGTGGGTAAAAGGTTCTGTAGGTGGTTTATTTTATTCTAGAGCTGCTTTAACTGAGGAAGCATCAAATACTGCAAGTTCAATACCACAAGTTGATGAGCAATTTGCCAAAGCTTCGGTAAGTAATAGTAGTTCAACAAGTACCACACTACCATCTGATGATACAGATAAAAAACAAGAAAATGGAGGTTTCTTTCGAGGCAACATTGATTATGTAAATGCAAATATAAAACAAATGCGTGAAAAGCAAACACCTGTTAAATTTAAACCTAGTGGCGAAAATATAATAATAGAAATGGGAGATCACTATCTATCACAGGTTGATTTTAATGGTTCAATAATGTTACTTGATTTATTAATTAGAAAAGTTACAGGTCAAAAGCATATTTCTATAGTAGATCAGTCTATATCTTCACGAGAAGCACATGGCTATGCATTAAGCATCACAAATGGATTTAAGAAAGTAGTGGAGCAAGCTGCATTAAAAAGTGACATATCAATGCACAGGTTAAATATTAATTCTATAGAAGTCCAGAAAGAAATTACTAAAAAAATTATAGGTGGTAAATTTGATGAGATTTCAGGTGTTTTAAAATCACATATAGAGAAAGCATGTCCTGGTAGAGAAGCAGGATGTCCTGGTAAGTTAAGTTTGAAAAAGTTTGACAAGTTTATGTTAGAATTTAATAACAGGCTAAATGTTGTGCTAAATCAACCAATGCAACAGATATTATATAACAGGAATAGTACAGAGGTTAATGACGAGAAAAGACAGCAAATAAATTCAGGCCCTCAAAGTTATTTAAGTAATACTTCTGTTCAAAGCCATCTAACTCAAGCTAGAGGTCTAAGACTGGAGTGAGGCGTAGTTTTAAATTTTATCAAGGGGAACGCTGGTAGTTTGTGTAAGGAGGAGTACTGATGCAGCGTTAGAACTAATACGGAAAGTGTACTACAATTAAAGTATAGTAGATGTGAGTAAGTGAGTTATGGCAGGAATATCAGCTCCACAAACGAAAAAACCTTCAAATCAGGTGACTAATGCGGATAAGAAGACTTTTGAAAAAGAAGAACACTGGTTAATCTATCGTACTTTTCTTAATACTTTAGAAAATCCAGGAAAACGACCACAGAAGTGGATAGAGGAAATGGAGGAGATATGGGAATCAAACAAAGAAAAACTTTCAGAAGAGCAAAACAAGAGTTAGTGAGTGAGTTAGAGTCATTATATGAACTGTTAAATCAATTAGAGAGTGAAAAAGTTTTTACTTTTGTACTTGAAAATGGTGGAAAGATATTCAACGGTATTAATCCCAAAATAAAGTCACTCAGCGAAGAAAATTTTTACCACTTTTTACTTTTTGTATTTGAAAAAATTAGAGAAAAAAATTTAGCTAGCAAAGAGAATTTAGAGAATGGCAAAATAGGAAAAGTAGTAACTAAGTGTGTACATGATATACGTGGTACAGAAGCGAAAGATTCACTAATAAAACTCGGTGGGTGGCCATTGGGAATAAAGGTAGATCCTAAAAACTTTTCTGGCTCTTTAAAAGATGGATTACTAGGAAAGGTGCCATTTCTTAGTAAAAAGGAGAAAGAAGAAGAACGACCACTGAGTGATAAAGAGATGGTAACAAAATTTTTGGGCAAGATTTTTCTTCCTATATTTTTTTCGATTGTTTCGATATTAGTTTTTGCCCCTAATGCAATCACAATAGTTGTTGCTGTTGTAGGTGGAATATTTGCTGTAAAAGGAGGAATTGAGGTTCTTTTTTCAAATAACACACCAGGTACTTTATATAACCCTAATAGCAAGGAGGAAGAAGGAAAAGACTGGGATAATGAGATTATTGATCGTATTCGTAATATTTTAAAGACCCCAATTAAAGGGACTGGAAAAAGTGAGCAACCGAGAGAGAATTTTAAAAAGACTGAGAAACTATATCTACCTTCTGGAAAAATTGAAGAAGTCATAAAAGCAGTAAAAGGTTTACAAAGTGGTGATATAAAGAGCTCTTCGTTAAGTGATATGTCTTGTATTATAAATATAAAGCAAGTTTTGTCAAGGTGAATCAATCTGGTTAAACATTTTTCTATGGTAATATCTGGTTAGTAATTTAAAGACTTATTTTAATAAAATAACGACAGAGGACAACCATTTGACAAGGGCATTAGGCTATTTCCTTTTGAAGTCGCAAAATTTCATCTATAGAAAGGCCAGTGATTTCAGCTATAACATCTATAGAGACACCAGTCTTGAGTGAGTTTTTAGCCACTTCGATTTTTTCTACTTTTCTGCCTTTTTTATGGCCGATTTGGATAGCTTCTCTATTTATGACTGATCAGACTATAGTATTCTGTCTAGCAACCAATCTGGTGCTTCTCTGCCTTTTTCCCACTTGGCAAACCTCATCTTTTCTTTTAGATAATATTCTCTATAGGCGTCTATTGGATTACTACATTTATATCGATCAGGTAACGCTTGTGTAAAAGCTTGTATATCAGCTGATTGAAAAATTAGCAAATCCTTATTATTATCACACCAATCTATAACTTCTTCGGATTTAAGCGTTCTTTTGTATCGCCAGGTGTACTCTTTACATAATTCTTTTCCATATCCTATCAACCAATAAAAATTCCCTTTCGACTGTCTAGCCTATAAAGAGCAAGGATGGTTTTTGTGAGTAAGTTTATATGGAACTTCTATATTTTGGTTCGTGATACTGACAAAAGGATTTGGCGCTTTTAATGCCATTGAAAAAACACTACTAAGTAATTGAGCAGTTTCTAATGGCATTTTCACTATGTGCTTATCGCATAACATTTGTACTGCAGTTATAGGATCTTCATCTAATAAAAAGATATTCACCTAAGCATCCAGAGATAGAATCAGCCTAGGACTTTAACTTCATCAGCCGTAAGACCAGTTTTGGGCTATAACATTAATAGAAACCCCTGCTTTAAGTAGATTTTTTGCCACTGCTATTTTAGCCTGTTGTTCACCCTCTGCTATACCTTCAATTTTACCTTTTTCATGTCCGATTTGAATGCCTTCTTGTCTACCTTTCTGAGCAGCATCATCGAGTTTTTGAGCAAGGACAGCCTGTTCATCAAGAATACGTTTTGTCTCTTGTTCATAGGCAATAAATTCTTTTTCTGACCAGTTGAATCTATTTAGCTCTTCATAGGCCTTTTTAATTATTACATCACTACCTATTATTTTTTCCAGCTCTTCTTCACTAGTCTCATCTGCATATTTAAAGAAGTATATCCATTTTTCAACTATATTTTCTAACTGATCTTCTTTTGTTTTCGGAAATTTTGGCAATTCAATAAATATAAAATAAAAATCTTTTAGATCATGCTCATTAGTGTCTTCATCTCGAATAGTATGCTTTGATTTGTACTCAGATTTATTAGGAAACAGTACACAATCTGCTATAGCAATGAAGATAATTTCCTTAAGGTTATGATACTGGTCACCTTTATCAGCTTGCCTTGAGTAAGCTTTAGCAGCATAGTATTGAGCAGAAATCCTTTTGTTTTAGCAACGTGCATCTCAATAATCCATTGCACTCCCGTGGAATCCCTACACAACACATCAACAATGCTTTGCTTTTTAGAGGCAATATCAGGGTCTTGAATAGTACTTAAAAACTCTATATCCTGTATTGCATTTTTGCCAGCAAAACCCAGAATATCATTGAGGAAGTGAATGAGGATATCTTTATTTTTTTCAGTACCAAAGATACGGCGAAAGGCGACATCATTTTTGGGATCGAGAAACTTAGAAAGAGCCATAGCAAGGGTACCTAAAAAGCATTAATAATTATACACAATTCTGAAAAAATGTTCAACAATTAAACGTAGTTGATTTATGTTAACCTGTATAATATTTATGACAAACATCTCGATAAGGTACCAGATAGCACAACAAGTAAGGAGCTGGAGGTTAAAACAAAAATATAGTCTGAAAAACTTAGCAGACAAGACAGGCATAAACTATCATACACTGATAAGATATGAGCAAGGAACATGTGGCATTCCAACTGAAAAGTTAAAAATCCTAGCAGAGGCGTTATCAATTAATGTTAGAAATCTCTTTCCAAGACGAAAAGTACTAAAAGAAGATAGTTGTTTCGACAAAGCCAAGACCGAGGAAATGTATAATTTCATAGAAAAAACAGGAGGACACAAAGCAATTTATACATTAGCCAAATCTGTTGGAGCTGAAGAAGAAAGTAATATAAAAGCAGCAAGAATAATAATTGCAAAGAATCTAGTTAAGGCGGGGTTTGATACTGAGATTATCTATCGAGCAACGGGCAAATTGAAGAATATGCTGATAGAGAGAGTATCGGTTGTACAAGCCAAAATGGAGGACAAGAGATAAAAAAGTGGAGAATAATAAGGGGATATACTCAAGAAGAATTAGCAAAAAAGCTAGATGTAGGACCCTCGCAGGTACATCATTATGAACAAGGTAGTGTTATTCTTTTAAGTGAAAGGTTATGGGAAATAGCAAAAGAAATATCAGTAGATGTTGAAGATCTGATAAAGGAATACAAAGAAAATGATTGCGAAGATGGTGAAACAGAAGATGAATTATTAAGTTGGGCAAGAGAATATAGAAAAATTGACAATCAAGAATCACTAGATGAACTGAATATATGGGTAGAATTTTTATTGCAAAGAAAGCAAATTTACAAAGAGAAGATTGATAAAATAGAGGGAATGAAAGTTGCAAATAATTTACTCAAGTTAGGTTTTTCTACTGATGTTATTTCTAAAATAGTAACAACTTCTTTTACATGTAAAAGATAAGACTTAATCTGACAGACAAGAATTAACTGTATTAAATAAGACTTGATCTGACACTTTAAAAAAGTAAGTTATAAAATAATAAAAGAAAGGAGTGTTAGAAATGAGTACAATACAAACAAAAATACTAAAACCAAAGCTAGGGTTATTAGAACTAGCAAAACAACTAGGAAATGTATCTCAAACATGCAAAGTGATGGGATACTCAAGAGATACATTTTATCGATTCAAAGAGTTGTACGAAAATGGAGGAGAAGAAGCATTACACGAGATAAGTAAGAAAAACTCTATTAGCGAATAGAGTTTCCGACGATATAGAAAAAGCAGCGATTGGTATAGCAACGGAATTTCCAGCATATGGGCAAGAAAGAGCTGCAAATGAACTGAGAAAAAGAGGTATAATAATTTCTCAGGGAGGAGTGAGATCTATATGGCTGAGAAATGATCTTGAAACTTTCAAGAAAAGACTTAAAGCACTGGAAACAAAAGTAGCTCAAGATGGAATTATATTAACCGAAGAGCAACTTGCAGCTTTAGAAAAAGTTAAAGAACAAAGAGAAGCACATGGTCAAATTGACACTGAACATTCAGGTTATTTGGGTTCTCAAGATACCTATTATGTAGGTAATATGTAAAAGATAAGACTTAATCTGACAGACAAGAATTAACTGACAGAAGAATAGTCAAAACTAATATCAGTCTCTTGTGTAATGCTACTAATATTTTTCTGAAAAGCAATATGTTTGCTATCAAGAAAAGTCTGCATAGGCGTCTTACCATAGCAATATTTACCTGAATGCGGTCTTGTTTCATTGTAAGAACGCAACCAATAATCAACATCAATCTGTAGACCTTCCAAAGAATTGTAGATTTTCTTTCTGAAGATAATATTGTAACACTCATCTTGCATAGTTCTATGAAACCTTTCACATATGCCATTAGTCTATGGAGAATTGGCTTTGGTCCTAGAATGATCGATATTTTCGATTCCCAAATAAAGCTGATAAGCGTGATTTTCAGGCTTACCACAATACTCTGTTCCTCGGTCTGTAAGGACACGCAATAATGGCACATTTTGCTCATCAAAAAATGGTATCACTCTATCATTCAGCAAGTCAGCAGCAGTAATAGCCGTTTTGTCTGTATAAAGCTTGGCAAATGCTACTCGAGGATAAGTATCAATGAAGGTCTGCTGGTAGATTCTTCCTATGCCTTTTATATTACCTACATAATAGGTATCTTGAGAACCCAAATAACCTGAATGTTCAGTGTCAATTTCACCATGTGCTTCTCTTTGTTCTTTAACTTTTTCTAAAGCTGCAAGAGCAATTGCTCTTCGGTTAATATAATTCCATCTTGAGCTACTTTTGTTTCCAGTGCTTTAAGTCTTTTCTTGAAAGTTTCAAGATCATTTCTCAGCCATATAGATCTCACTCCTCCCTGAGAAATTATTATACCTCTTTTTCTCAGTTCATTTGCAGCTCTCTCTTGCCCATATGCTGGAAATTTCGTTGCTATACGAATCGCTGCTCTTTCTATATCGTCGGAAACTCTATTCGCTAATAGAGGTTTTTTCTTACTTATCTCGTGTAATGCTTCTTCTCCTCCATTTTCGTACAACTCTTTGAATCGATAAAATGCATCTCTTGAGTATCCCATCACTTTGCATGCTTGAGATACATTTCCTAGTTGTTTTGCTAGTTCTAATAACCCTAGCTTTGGTTTTAGTATTTTTGTTTGTATTGTACTCATTTCTAACACTCCTTTCTTTTATTATTTTATAACTTACTTTTTTAAAGTGTCAGATCAGGTCTTATTTAATACACTTTAATAAAAAAGGCAACAGCTTGCTAGC
The DNA here is from genome assembly GCA_034190945.1 of Octodonta nipae. Lineage (NCBI taxonomy): Eukaryota > Metazoa > Arthropoda > Insecta > Coleoptera > Chrysomelidae > Octodonta > Octodonta nipae. The sequence goes on from CM067217.1 coordinate 99,728,071, forward strand.
AATCTGTTATCCTCTCTATATATCGTTTCAATACAGCTGAATTAGGGAATCTATTTTAAAACTTTCGGCATATAGTTCTCATCATGTTTTGCAAACACCGTATCTGCAAGAAAGGTACTATTATCAAACATTTTACCTTGCACAACAACACCACTTTTCTGAAAATATTGGTGGAAGTATTCCCTGGTATTTTACCACAACGCTTTTGTTAAAATCTGTCATTTGAAAAATCACTTCACTTTCATTGCGTATCACGCTATTTTCAACAATCATTCCACCAACACGGATTGGCTTTTGACTATTTGGTAAAACTATTGCCTCACTTACTGTATAGAAAAATGAGATATTTTCTTTGAGCGTTGTTAAAATAAAAAAGACTATGCAGCTTAAAAAGCAGAAAATTCCTGAAGTTATAAGTAATCGCTTTTGTTTCTTCTTCATTATTATCTTTCAGGCTTTTTAGAATTTTTTTACTTTTAGTATAGCAAGAAATGGTAAAAATCAGTTCTCCGGTAATCAACGTAAAACTAATAAGGTAAGCAAAAATTACATATGTATTCATAATGCATTATCAATAAATAACTCACCTGCATCAAAATAAATTAAGCTTCCATCCTTTTGCTGCAACACCAATTTACCACTGTTATTTATATCAGCAAAAATTCCTTCATACAATTTGTCAGCTAGCTTTACACTGATTTGCTCGTTCATTTTGAATGCTTTTTTTAACCACATTTCTCTTATAGCATAAAACCCATCAAATAGCCATTCTTGCTCCGTTGGGGGTTGTACAGTCAGACTATGTCCGTTTCTTGGAATCCAACTGAATTGACCTTGAGGACGTATCGCGTCTTCATCCGGTCACTGGTGGTCAACATCTGCGTTCGGGCTAATTCGTGTATTGCCAGCATGTTATTTCGGAGCTGGTCGGCATAATCGTTGATGTCTTGGGAAGGTTTTTCGGGTTAGCCAAAAGCCAAATCGTAGGGTAATCGCAGCTCTTTTCCTAGTAGGACCCTGACTGGAGTCAGGCCTGTACTATTATGTACGGCTGACCGATATGCCAACAGGAATAGGGGAATATGCTCATCCCAATCACGCTGGTTATTGCTGACGAATTTGGATAGGTGTTGTTCCAAGGTCCTGTAGAATCTTTCCACCATTCCCTCTGACTGTGGGTGCAATGGTGTTGTTTTCGTTTTCCTGATCTCCAACATCGTGCAGACCTTCTGAAATACATTCGATTCGAAGTTACGCCCCTGGTCTGAATGTAGTTCCATCGGGACGCCAAACTTGCTGAATAGCTGTTCTACTAGCACCGTCGCTACCGTGGCTGCCTCTTGGTTGGGAATCGCATATGCCTCAGGCCATTTACTGAAGTAATCCATTGCGACCAAAATGTACTTGTTCCCCCTCAGACTCGGGAAACTGACCGGCGACATCGATGGCAATTCTCTCAAATGGGACGCCCACATTGTACTGCTGCATTCTGCCCTTGGTCCGGGTCTTCGGGCCCTTACTGGCTGCACAGGTGGCACATTTGTGGCACCAAGCTCTGATGGCTTCGAAGTAATCCACCCAGTGGTACCGCGGGCGAACTTTGTCTAGGGTTTTATTCACGCCCAGATGGCCTCCGGTAATCCCATCATGTACTTCGGTCAGGATAGCTGGTACCTTTTTCTTCCGAACTACCAGTTGGGACTTGGTTTCTCATCCATCAGCGCTTTCCCAAACTCGCTTGAGCATTCCATTGTCTACTCTTAGAGAGTCCCATTGAGACCATAACGATTTCAGCACGCCTGAGTATCTAGCTACCTCGTCCCATCGTGGCCTGGGTGCCCCTCTCGTTTTGAGTGACAAGATTGGTTCGATCTCTAGATCAGCCATTTGGTCCTGGATGCACTGTTCCGTTGTCCAGTCTTCATTGGCCTGCACTCGGATCTGTCTGATGGAGATACCCTCTCGCTGTTCCATCTTCAGACAATGTCCGCCGGCACGGTGTTCCACCTTGAAATCGTATTGCTGTAACTTCTCCATCCACCTGGCCAGTTGTCCTTCTGGTGTCTTCATGTCCGGCAGCCATTTGAGTGCGGCATGATCTGTTCGGATTAAGAAAGAAATGACGACCATAGAGGTATTTGTGGAAATGGTCTACAGCCCTTATTATTGCAAGAAGTTATTTTCTGGTCTCTTTCTCAGTGGTCTGCCGATGTAGAGGCGCGGCTATGGTGGCAAATCCCTCAACAAATCGCCTTGAGTAGGAACAGAGGCCGAAGAAGCTTCGGAGTTTATGCTTGTCTCTTGGGACTGGCCAATCACGGATGGCCAGTCCCAAGTCTTGTCCTCGTTGGTGCGGATTCCTGACTCCGAAACGACGTGGCCCAAAAGCTCTACTTCTTTTTGGAACAAGGAACACTTCTTCGGGTTGAGTCTGAGGTTGGCGTTATTGATTCTGGAGAATACTTCCAGAATCCAGGTTCTTCAGATGGTCGTCGAATGTCTGACCCATGACTAGAATGTCGTCGGGGTATACTAAGCACGTCCTTCATGTTAACCCGCTCAGTACATACTCCATTAGCCTCTTAAATGTAGCGGGTGCATTACATAATCCAAAGGGCATGACCGTGAACTGAAACAGCCCTTTACTGGTGGAGAACGCTGTTTTCTCTCTGTCGTTTTCGTGGAGTCCAACCTACCAATATCCACTTTTTAGGTCTAGGGTGGAGAACCAACGGAAGCCTGCTAGTGCGGTCAGAGTGTCATCAATTCGGAGTAGTGGATAGCTGTCTTTCTTGGTCACGTCATTCAGCTTTCTGTAATCCACGCAAAATCGGGTGGTTCCATTCTTCTTTTAACTAGCACGACGGGAGCGGATCATGGGCTGATGGATGGCTCAATAACTCCATTTTGTAACATGGACTCGATGTTTTCCTCTACTGCCTGTTGTTGCCCCAATGGTAGTCGTCTAGGCGGTATTCTGATGGGTTGAGCCTTTCCGGTATCTATTCGGTGCTGAATTATGTTAGTGCGACCGGTGGTCCCATCTTGACTGTTGAAAATTTGACAGTGTTTTGTGATAAATTGCTTAGCTTTCTTCTGTTCCCCTGGTGTAAGGTGTGTCAACTGGTCAGCAAACTGTTGTAGGAACTCTTTACTGGGCCCTGTTTCCTTCACCGATGTCTGGTCCTCTTCTTCGCAATTGACGATGGTCTCCACTCGTTCGAAACAAGCTATTTCTTGACCACTGGCAATTCTGATGTCGTTATTGGACAAATTAAGGACTCTAATTGGTATTTCTCGTCCGGTTTTAACTATAGCCTGTCCAACTAAGTAGTCATGAGCCGAGTGAACGGGCTCCACTATTCCAATGCAGCTCCCAGATTGCACATAATTTGCTAGCTGCACATAATTTGTTCCGCTCGACCGGGAATTCTGGCTGAGGATTTTGCTACAATTTTTATGGAGGTCGATGAGCTGTTAACGGGCCGTGTCAATACAAATTCCTCATTTAGGAACCGAAGATCTTCATATCTCGGGTCGAACATAAATCCATGCTGGCTGATTAGGTCCATACCCAATATGAAATCGTCGTCAATATTCGCTACCAGCACCCTATGCCGGATCATGTCCCCTATCTGTAGCACGACATCTGCCTCACCTTGTATTGACATGGACTCGCCGGTGACTGTCCTGAGCTGGATGTTGTCGTTAGCTGGCCGGATCTCCGAAGCCCTCAAGACCCTGGACCTGGCGATGCACACAGCGGCGCCGGTGTTGATGGTGATGGTAATTGCTCGGCCATTGATGGTGCCCCTGATGACTAGGCTGCTGCTGTCTCGGCAAAATCCCCAGATGGATAACGTTTTGGGGGCTGGTGGAGGGTTAGTCAGCATTCGACCCCTTATGCTGACTGGCTGACGGTCCCTCGACGTGTAGCTGTTCTGTTGGTTACCCCTGGTCGGTGATCGTTCAGGTAGCCTCACGCGACAATCACGTTGAAAGTGCCCTGTCCGTCCACAACGGTAACATGCTCTTCTGGTATCAGTTCTCTGTGACTGTTCTAATAGTTTGTTCATACCAGCCAACAATGCTTGCTCTTCCTGGTTGAAGGAAACTGCTCGGACCCTCGGCTTGGACATGTTCATGACGGCCTCTACTTCCAAAGCCCGAACTAGAGCTTCATTACTCTTCTTGACGCCACTCAGTCTTAAATTTATTTGTACTTCCACATCTCTGATGCCGTTTATGAAACTCTGTGTGGCCAACTGGTCTTTCGTTTCCTATGGCAGGTCTGGGTAGGACAAGTGTACTAACCGTCTGATCTCTCTTCGAATTCTTGGAGGCTTTCACCCGATTTTTGCATTTTTCCACTGAGTTGGACTTGGTATACCTGGCTCAAGGATTGATTGTCGTATCTCTTGTCCAGAATGGCGATGATCTTGCCGAAATTGCCTTGTTCATCGACTGGAATGCTTTGGAGGAGTTCTAAGGCCGGACCTCTTAAGGAAATTACAAGAGACGTAGCTTTTTCTTGGTTATCCCATCCATTAGTTGTAGCTACGGCTTCAAATTGCCGTTTATACATGGGCCAAGATGAACTACCGTCGAACGTGGGTGGTTTAATAAAGGAACCTTTGGTACTCACGGTGTGCTGGTAATTCCCTCTCTGCAAATATTGTTGTAATTGTTTAATTTCGGTTTCCACCTTGTTTTGGATAGCACTGATTTTATCTTGTACTTCAGTTACTTCGCTTGTACTGTGTTTCTAATGGAACTGATTTCACATTTCACCTGGCTCTGGATGGAATCGATGTCATCTACTTTGATTTCAAGAGCTTCCACATTAATTTTTAGGATCTTAATGTCGTCGTTTATCTCGTTTATGTTTGATTCCACTATTTGCATTCTTCCATTAACTTGCGATACTATTTGCATTAATTGTTCAAATTGCAGTTGTCTTTTTTCTTCCGTTTTGCCTTGTTTTTCTTCAAATATTTTAAATTCATTTTGTCTCTGTTCATTTAACAATTTAAATTCATTTTGTCGTTTTTCTTCAAATTTCGAGAATAATCCTTCAATTAAATTATGTTGTTTTTCTTCCATCGTAGTGACACGATTTTCTAATTCTATTTTAGGTTTTTCATCATTTTACTAACCTTTGCTTCTTCTTCTTGATGTTGTTTGTCCTTCTTGTCACGGTTTTCCAGAATCTGGGCTATTTTTTCGTCTAGTCCCTCCGTAACCTGCTTGATTATTTTTTGGAAGTTTCGTCCATTTTTTCCATGCCACCGGTTTCCATAAATCAAATTACGATTTTAACTGCACTTAATCCTGCACTTCTGATCACCAAATTTGTTATATAGTCCGTGGGTTCAATTAAAATTATACAACTAATATTCACTTTCACTTTTCTAGAATTTTTATTTACATCAAATTATACAGAACAGCTGAATCAAATATCACAATAACATTATAATATACGCTCGTCGTCGCTGTCTAACTGACCGCCGCGATTATGGGTCGCTATTTTTAAAACCAGAATCGAAAACTCTCGTACAATTCATTCTCAATTCTACAGCTGCCGAGCAATTTCGGCTTAGGTAAATTTCGTAACATTATTGTTGTTATTTCGCCTATACATTAAGGCTTTCCGTTTTTTCCCTTTGACACATAGATACTTGAAATATATAAATGGAAAACAAAGTGTAGTAAGACAATTTAGACAAATGGTCCGGATACTCGTCTCTACTTAAATTTTCCTCAAATATATTCTGAGAGAATAATATGATAAACAGTATTCCTGTATATAAATAAGAGTTTTATATATTGTGGGATACTTATCTGTAGATAGAGACGTTTCAACTCCAAATCTGGAGTCATTATCAATCACTATGTGTTTTAGCAAGAGTTAAATTATTTTTTAATAGGATATTAATGACACTCCGAGATATACAAATAAAAAATAGAGAGACTGCACAGACTATTCAGTTCTTTGTGGAAGTCAAATAGAGCCACGCACACACACACACACACACACACACACACACATATATATATATATATATATATATATATATATATATATATATGTTATATAAGTTATTCCATCGACTTATGTGAAACCATCTAGCAACAGTTCCCAAGCTAAGTCAGCATCCACGTGTCGTCTCAGGTTACCTTCGACGACGTACATCCGTGAGAACAGCAAACGCTGCGACAACTTAGTCAGCATTATTATGTTATAAATTGTTCATTTGCCTTATGTCTGCATTCATTGTTACTTACAGATTTGTCTAGTTAGTTTAACACTCATTTTTTTCCTTTTTTATTGTTATAAAGTTTTATTATTATTTTCATTATATTCAAGTTTATATTAAAAGTTTTATTGATTGTGCAAGTATAAATAAAGTCTTTTTTAAAAAGTGAAATTTTGGAAGTGTGATATAACAAATTGGCGCAGTCAGTAGGATCCGTCTAACGTTACTAGAACACGAGTACTCTAACTGGTAGCGGCGGATTCCTATCCCTCAACGGAACAACGAACCTGAAAGAAGTCCTCACTGCAATCAAACGTAGAACACGGCGCTTTCAATGTTCCTGTTGATGTAAGTAATGGTGAATCGTCATTCGTTTTAAGTAAATATTATTTGATTGAGCATTGATTTTTAATAATTTGATTTAATACATTTGATTTCATTGATATTTATTGATTTTATTATTTGATTTTTATATATTTGATTTGAATGAAATATTGATCTATTTCATTACTTGATTTATTTGATATATTTATTTTATTTCTTTTATTGACATTTTATATATTTGATTTACTTATTTTATTGATTTATTATCTGAATAATTGATTTATTTGATTTGATATTTTCATCTATCGTGTTTATTTGCTTTACATTTTTTTATACCATACTGTTCTATTGTTCAAACAATCGTTAATTCCCACTAACGTATTCTACAGTTCATTAATTTTCTACACCTTTTAACATTTTATTCTATAAACCTTATATTCCAATTCATTTATATCGATAAACATGGCACAAGCTTCACCAAATTCAGGTACCCCTGAAACAGAAAGATATCGGTTAACGGAAATATTTTCCGTTATACCCGAATTTGAAGGCGACCAAATTTCCTTGGGAACCTTTATAGATGCGTGTAATTGCGCATATAATATGTCCACGGCGGATCAAAAATATTTATTAGTGATCCATATAAAGAACAAACTCAAAGGGAAAGCGGCGCAGTTAGTTAATTCAAGGAATCCCGGATCATACCTTGAAATTAAACAACTCTTGACCCTACACTTTGGAGATTCTCGTGATCTCTCTTCCCTGATTCATGACCTACAACGTCTGAAACAACTTTCAAATGAGTCCCCACTGACATTTTATAATCGACTCCAAGTTTTGAGTGCGAAAATGCACTCCTGTATCCACAAAACCGCTGGGCTTAGTCCAGAACAAAAAGACGCCCAGACCACTCTAGTGGATACAATGGTGATGAATACCCTTCTTACGGGATTAGAACCCCGTTTAGGTCAGGTAATTCGTGCCAGTAACCCAAAAGACCTTCTAGAGGCACACTCCCGGATTAGGAGAGAGCTTCAACTTTCTTATTTCGAGGATCAAAAAACGAACAAATATGTTCCTCTCAAACCCAACTTTCAAACACGAAAGCCGACACAACCTCCCAAGTGTCTTCATTGTGGTCGATTAGGCCACATAGCCGTAAATTGCCGATTGAAAAATCAAAACAATTCTCAAATATTCAATCAAAACCATAGGCCAAATCCTGTTGGACCTAACCAACCAACAAGGCCAAATTTCCCCTCAAACACACCCCCTGTTCAACAAGGACAACAGTTTCGTCCACAAAACTTTCAGAGACCCCCTTTTAGGTCTCAAATGAACCCTAACTATTATCGCCCATCGGTAATACAAAACAATCCTAATAACCGTCCTGAAAGGACACACCATTTCAATCAACACCAAAATGTTGATTACACTAATTATTCAGACTACAATTATTATACGGATGATAACACATACGATTATGAGGATGATCTTCAAAATTATCCTATCGTTGAACAAACGTTCGAAGATACTCCTATCGAACCCTTTAATAGCCATCAATACCAGGATTTTCTAGCGCTTCCGAGCCTAGACCAACCTCCCGATTCGACAACAACTTTGTGCGAAGTCGAAACGCAGATTCAAAGCTTGAATCTCGACAATCTGAACCCCAACTTGAACTTCCCGGAGCAACTATTTCTTTAAGCCCACTTCTTACCGTTAATTCTAAAACCCTTTATTACATTCTTGACGCTTCTTCTAAATTCAAATTACTTATTGATACCGGAGCTGGTATCTCTATCTTCAAGGAAAATACCGTAAAGAATTTCACCCAAAGATCTCCTGAAAGGGTAACGATTCAAGGTATTACCCATGAAAAAATCCCTATCTCACAATCTTCCCTAATTCCATTCGCTCCACGTAACCCACATAAAGTTTTCATATACGATTTGGACATTGAGTTTGACGGCATACTAGGTTTAGATTTTCTCGAACACTATGAATGCATAGTTGACTTAAAATCTAAACAGCTGATAACAAATTTTAAAACCATCCCTTTACACAAAGTTCCCGATAACGATCAACCCTTGACTGATGTACCCGACACACCCAATGTTAAGCCAAATATTACTTCACAAACACCCACACAAAACAAAATAACTATTGAGGCACGAACAGAAAAGATCTTTAAACTTAAATGCGATCTTTCTAACATCGACGCCATCTTACCAACTCAAGAAATTGACACACTCGTACATATTAACGCAAATGGTGAATTTCTAACGTCTATAATAAACGCTAACGCAATGCCCAAAACAGTAACTTTTTCCGATTTAAAACTGGAACCACTTGACAAAACTCACCCTCTTCTGAATTTCAATACAGACGATTATCATGAATCCCAATACATAGACAGAAACTCGACTATTAGACAACAAATTAGAACTGAACATCTAAATGACGAAGAACGCGAACAAATCACTGATCTTTGTTTGGAATTTCAAGACATTTTCTATCTTGAAGGTGACGTCTTGACTTTCACTAACGAGGTTAAACATTCGATTGATACGAATAACGCAAAGCCCGTTTTCACTAAATCCTATAGATATCCTCAAGTACATAAAGAGGAAGTGAAAACCCAAATTGGAAAAATGCTTGAACAAGGTATCATTAGGCACTCCTCATCCCCTTGGTCCTCCCCTGTATGGGTCGTCCCCAAGAAGCTCGATGCTTCTGGTAAGCAAAAGTGGCGAGTAGTTATCGATTACAGGAAATTAAATGAATTGACTGTAGATGATAAATATCCTCTGCCAAATATCTCTGATCTTCTCGACCAACTTGGAAAGTGTCAATATTTTTCGACACTGGATCTCGCTTCCGGGTTCCACCAGTTGGAAATCCAAGAGGAAGATATTCCTAAGACTGGCTTTTCTGTCGAAAATGGTCATTATGAATTCGTTCGTATGCCATTTGGTTTAAAAAATGCACCTTCTACTTTTCAGAGGGTCATGGACAATATTCTTCTGGGTATACAGAATGAACGTTGTCTCGTCTATATGGATGATATCATCGTCTACTCTCCGACCATCCATGAACATATTTCCCGGTTAACAGAAGTTTTTAAACGACTTCGGAAGTCTAACCTCAAAATTCAACCTGATAAGTGCGAATTTCTTCGTAAAGAAGTGGCTTATCTTGGCCATCTTATCACACAAGAAGGTGTAAAACCAAACCCTTCAAAGGTTGAATGTATTCAGAACTTTCCGCAACCCCAAACTCCGAAAGACATCAAATCTTTTCTTGGTCTCGCTGGGTATTACAGACGCTTCATACCAAATTTTGCGAAGATCTCTAAACCTCTGACTAAACTACTCCAAAAAGACGTCAAATTCATCTTTGACGCAGATTGCAAGTCTTCCTTCGATGAACTGAAGCAAGCCCTTGTATCTGACCCAATCCTGATATATCCAAACTTTGAAGAACCCTTCCTGCTCACTACTGATGCTAGTGCTTTTGCTATTGGAGCGGTTTTTTCTCAAGGCCCTGTGGGAAAAGATCTCCCTGTTGCATACGCTTCTCGCACCCTCTGTGCTGCAGAGACACGATATTCCACCATCGAACGAGAATTGTTGGCCATAGTTTGGGCTGTTAAGCACTACAGACCGTATCTTTTTGGGAGAAGGTTTACACTCCTGTGTGACCACCGTCCGCTTACTTGGCTCTTTTCCATCAAAGATCCTGGCAGTCGTCTAGCCAGATGGCGCCTTAAGCTAGAGGAATACAATTATAAGATCGAGTACAAGCCCGGCAAGGTAAACCAAAACGCAGATGCTCTTTCTCGCATCAAAATCAACCATTTCAAGCAATGTGCTGATTTCCTTTCCAAAATCAAAATTTTCGCTAACAACGAAACTGACTCCGAACAACCTGAAAACTCTGACAATGACGACGAACATGACGAAAGAATTATCGCTGAGTTTAATCGATTTGTTCAACTCTACAAAACTGAGTCAATAATCGATTATTCTAAAATTGAAATATCCAATTCCCAACTTCTAGACAAGTCCCACAAACGCATAGTTACATTCTTTTGGCAAAACAAAACTAACGACTTACACGACAAAATTATTGATGACTTTTTCGAAGAAGACCCTAATTTCAGTAATGACACTCTTAACATCATGGCCAGTAAATCTGTCAGGCATAGAAAATACTTAGTTGTACCTTTGCCCTATGACCCTGAAACTGTCGTCTCACATCTTTTCAAAATTATTTATACCAACCAAGACCAATTCAACGACTCCGAAACATACTGCATAGAAAATAACATAGAACTTCCCATTCTTGAAATTTTATCTTTCATTCTCTCCGACAAAGAAATCAAACTGAAAATCTGCCAAAACATTGTTACAACTCCTACCGAAGACGAAATTCCTATAATAATACAACAATACCACTCTGGTAAAAACAACCTCCATCGTGGCATTAACGAAACTATCAGACGTATTAGGGAAAAATACAATTGGACCGGCTTAATTAAAATTGTAGAACAATTCATCAAATCCTGCGAAACTTGCCAAAAGGTAAAGTTCTGTAGGAAAAACCTAAGTGCACCTTTTGTTATTACGGAAACACCCAAGACTCCTTTCGAACGTATTAACATTGACATCTTCGAGTATCCATCTAGAAATCATGCACTGACTATTAGGGATGAACTAACGAAATTTACACAAGCCTACCCCATAAACGACAAAACAGCTTCAACTGTCGTAAACACCCTTTTGATTTTCTTTCAACATTACGGCACTCCACTTCGCATCCATTGTGACTATGGACGTGAATTTGACAACACTTTAATGCGGGATCTATGCCAACTATACGACATAAAACTGACATTCTCCAGCGTTCAACATCCCGAGTCAAACGGTTCTATTGAAAGATTTCACGCGACCTTAGCAGAAATGATAAGGGCAAATACAGCGGAACATCCAAACGAACATCCATTTAACGTCCTCCCTTATGCCATCATCTGTTATAATAACACGAAAAACAAAACCACCGGTTTCACGCCCTATGAACTCATATTTGGGCACACTTCAAGTAGACCTCCAGAAACCCTTTACAACCAGGAAAAACTGATTTCGAAATACGTAAGAGACCTAAATAACAGAATGGACTATTACTACAGACTCGCCCGTGCTAAAACCGAAAGACAGAAAGAAAAATCTAAAGTGCGATTTGACCAACACGTTTCTACTAAACAACCCGATTACAAAGTAGGCGACAAAGTCTACGTAAAAGAGTCCCAAATCAAAAACAAAGCCGAAAACAAATTCAACGGCCCCTTCGAAATTACCGCAATACGAAAAAACTCTGCCACCGTCATAAATTTACAAACAAACCAAATAACTAAAGTTAACTTTGACAGACTAAAACCCTATTTTGAATAAATCCCTTTATTCAGATTCTATGGACTGTTTTCAGTCGTGAACCTTCAACAGTACTCCATTACGCCTGTTAACAATACTATAGGAGTTTTCTTCCATGAAGAAGGCACCCTTAAAATTTCTAATGAGAAATGGACACTCCTTGTTTACAAAGATCTAAACCCCTTTCGAGACGCTATTTCTAACAACGACAATATACTGAACAGACTTTTAGAAACTATTAACGACAACAAAACTAACATTAAAATCTTCAAATCAAAAGTACAGACTCACGTAAGCCTCCTGAAACAAATATCAAAATCTGTTAACATCAAATATACAGAAATTTTCGCTGACACTGAGACTTACAGTACCAACAGAAAGAAACGCGGACTAATTAATGGACTGGGATCGATTTGGAAATCTATTTCCGGTAACTGAGATGCAACAGACGGAGAATACTTTAGTGACTCTATAAACAAAATTACTAAAGACCAACATCAAATTGAAAACTTAATGAAACGACAATTATCAGTAACAACTTCAGTCATTAAGAACCTTAACACCACAATACAAAAATTTCAGTCCGAAGAGAGAATATTTTCGGAAAATATCGAAGCAATTAGGAAGTCAATTGTGTTCATTACAGACGATCTTGCTTTTTATGAACTTCAAGCCAATGTCTTGGATTTGTGTGAAAGCTTAATGGAAAGTTACGTATACATTGAAGATACCCTCAACGATGTATTAACTGCAGTCTCTTTCGCCCGTCTAAAAATCTTACATAGCTCAATTATAAACCCAGTAGATTTGGTCGACTCCCTTCAGAAAATATCACAGTCACTTCATGAAAATAACTTACCACTTCCAACCTATAGTTCAAATGTTGCTAGATACATCGATCTAATAGAATTGGAAGCTTTTCAAATCAATACTAAAATTGTTTTTGTACTAAAAATCCCCTTAGTCAATCCTGAAACTTATACACTATACCGCTTGTATCCTATCCCAGTTTTGGATTATCGAACAGGATTTCACCATATTCTTCCAACAAAATTAAAATATATCGCGAGAGATGACGATTCGCTATTGTACGCATCTTTCGAAGACTTGAGTGACTGTAAGCCATTATCTAAAGAACATAAGATCTGTTCCAAAGTTATTCCACACACCATAGACAAAGAAGCCCTCTGCGAAGCACAGCTTCTTAGACAGCCAGCAGCCCTTCCTCCAACTTGCAAGCCTTTAATATTATATGCCGAAGAGTATAATATTCAAGAGATTGACCTGAACCTTTGGTTAATCTCGATTTCCGGACAGTTACCCATCAACATCAAGTGCAAGGGAGAAGATGTCGTTACCCAATCCATATCGACAAATTCTCTACTGACCATCCAACCCAGTTGCAATGCCTTCATCGGAAACACCAGGGTCCATGCCAGAAGGACCACCAACAACGTTGACAATATCACACTTAAGAGTCACCCAGTCAACATCCCCTACAACTGTTGCGACAACCTGCCAACCATCAGTCAGCTTCCAAAGTTGAAACCCATGAGACTACAAGAATTGGATGCCAGAGACCTGAATATCGCTAACCATAAGCTTAGCCAATACTCCAGGGAATTGGAAAAGCTCCTGGACCAACCATTCTTGGAGAAACACACCTCCTGGTTTACGATCATTACAATGGCAACAACCGCAATTGTGGTTGCCCTCCTTTCCATCGGCATCATCAGGAAGAGATTCCAGAAGCCTCCAACAATCAGCCCTTCTGCCGATCCAGCACCACCACCAGGTCCATCAACCATCAAGCCCAGGGTAAAACTCCATAGCCTCCTTAGTCCTGTCGAGGATATGGAATTGCAGAACCTCCCTTAAAAGTCGATGCTGTAGCATCAACTTTTTTATATGGATGGGAGTTGTTATATAAGTTATTCCATCGACTTATGTGAAACCATCTAGCAACAGTTCTCAAGCTGAGTCAGCATCCACGTGTCGTCTCAGGTTACCTTCGACGACGTACATCCGTGAGAACAGCAAACGCTGCGACAACTTAGTCAGCATTATTATGTTATAAATTGTTCATTTGCCTTATGTCTGCATTCATTGTTACTTACAGATTTGTCTAGTTAGTTTAACACTCATTTTTTTCCTTTTTTATTGTTATAAAGTTTTATTATTATTTTCATTATATTCAAGTTTATATTAAAAGTTTTATTGATTGTGCAAGTATAAATAGTCTTTTTTAAAAAGTGAAATTTTGGAAGTGTGATATAACATATATATTCATTATTCAATTGAATCAGAAGTTTCGAAAAAAGACTGCTTTGTAATTTCATCATTCCGACTTGTGAAATATGTCAAAAAATGGCATCTTCCTTATCTCATGAACGATGTCTTCAGGGGCTATTAGACTTCTTGCAAATGAATTCAAAATGAACCCTTTTTGACGGTGTTGCCTGAGCTAATTTAATTATTATTATTAACATTTACAGTTCCAAATTAACGAAAGTAAGAAAATATAATTATTTTATTGATTAAAAAATCATTGTTAAATATTTGGGTTTTTCAGTATTATTTTTTCTGATAGGAATTTTTTTTTTAATTTTAAATAAATGTTTAAAGAATCAAATATGCTCAGAAATTGCTAAAGTTGACGTCATCAGAATAATCTTAACATCGGCATTAACAGATGATACGTGATAGTTTTTGCCTATTTTTTTATCATCATTGTAATATATTTGTTCATTAGTTAGTTGAATCCAGTCTAAAGAGTTATTTTGCTTCTTTCGGGCCATTTTCCACCATTGTACCATATTATAAAAAACTACTGAAAATATCTTAAATATGCAAGTTTACTGAGATACAGAAAAGTGTTATTGTAAATGTTCTAATAATATGATGATGTAATTGGCTTTTATCACATTTTTTGATTTACTTTTAAACTACCGTATTTTTGCTGTAAGATTCGGGAGTTGGATAATGACGGTATGGTTGGCATCAATCGTATATTGTTTTCTGTTTGAAGCAATGGTTCATAAGGATGTTTATAAATAAATGAAGCAAAGTAACAGTCGTCGAATTTACTTTCTTCACTAACATCAAACTGAATTATATATTACCATCATTATATTCATAAAAGTGTTTAACTTATATTAAAATAAAAAAATTGGCCAAGTGCGAATTGGACGCGCGTACTAAGGATTCCATACCACCTTTAAGAAATGTAGGTGAATCAAAGTATATGTTTTTCTAATATTCCACTTTCAGGCAAGCAGTGAATGAATGCATTTTCTTATAAAGTAGTGGAAAAAATTAAAGGATCAAAAAATAATTCCAAATTTTTTGACGTTTTTCAATTAGCTGTATTTCCCTTGAAAATGGTCGCCCTGGAGTTTAAAAACAGGATTTTAAAGCTTGAAGTTTCTAGTTTTGAGATCTTGTGAGAAAAAAATTTCAAGCAACGTGTATCGGTCAATTCTAACGAATACCATAAAAAAAAATTCAATTTTTTTTTGGTTTTCTTTTTTGGTGTACGAACTTGAATTTTTTTCTTTTCAATCAACCACTACATGGATAGAATAATTTGTTCATTCAGCTTATAATTTCTGTTTTGCAAAGTTCAATACGACCACTTCTCGTTGAGATATCGAACTTTGAGTGGAAAAAGATCTTTTTGTGTTTAACCATCAATACCTCATCAACCCCCGATCGCACAAGAAAATTAAGTAAGGTGTTGTAATCTTGAATAAATTTCCCACATAAATCAGCTACGGTTTTTTGATATTTTTTTATTCTTTACATTAATTTGAAAAATCTAGGTAAAAAGCACTTTTGATGGCTTTTGGGATTACCAGCCGCTAAATTGGAAATATCGAGAAAACTAGTAATGTTAAGTGTGCCTTTTACAGTTCAATATGCCAACAAAAACCCCACAATGTTTCGTTTAAATCCATGGAGCCGTTTTTTTGTTTTCTTCGATCGAATTTTTAAAAACTTGAAAAGTTGATTTTGATTTTAAATGATCATAACTTTAACAAAATGCAAAAAATTATATTTTTTCTGTTTCTTATACAATATCATTGATAAATTTGTTTAAGATTATGGGAAAACAAAAGAGAAATTGAAACATTTTTTTTTTTTGGAAAATTTCAAAAAAATTATTTTAAAACAAATTTGCAATCTTTTTTAATGACCCAAAGCGTACCACGTGAATGTTGCCCGATGGGATTTACGCTTCTTTTGTGTGGGTTTGTGTGTTTGAGTGTTTGTGTGTGTATGTGTATGTGCCCGTTCGTCAGGTATCTTAATAACGGGTATTTATTGCCACCCCTTTTCTCAATAACGGCTGCTAAGCGTTCAGTCATATTGATGCAGCGGGCAATCTGAGGTTGCGGGATGGTGTTCCAAATTTGCAGAAGTGCACGCTCTAATGCGGCCAACTTCTGCACATTTGGATACTCACTGCGCAAACGACGACCCATTAAGTCCCAAACATGCTCGATGGGATTGAGGTCTGGACTCATTGGTGGATGCCGCAGCAAAGTGATGTCATGTCGTTCCAAAAAGCGTCTGGTGATGTTGGCTGTGTGTGAGCGTGCGTTATCTTGCATTAGAATAAACTCCCTCTAATGTTGCCGTCTAAATTTGGTTAATGTAGCGCTGAGCTGTTAAGTTTTCGCGCATAATCACCAGAGGTGTTCTCCAATCTCGCGAAAGGCCGCCCCAAACCATGACTGACCCACCACTGTAGGCGACAGTCGGACGAACAAAGTCCTGGTGAAAACGTTATCCACGACGACGCCAAACAAGGGGACGTCGATCGCTCCCATGTAAGTTGAACCGGGATTCGTCAGTGAATAAAACCTTTCTCCATGGCCTCAATGTCCAAGCCCGATGTGCGTTAGCATACGCTAAACGTTCTCGGCGATGTCTCGCTGTCAACATGGGTACACGATTAGGATGTCGTGCATTTAACCCATTTTCGCGAAGACGGTTGATGACTGTACGGGAAGAAATGTTTCGTACTTGGTGTCGCTGTAGCTGTCTTTGTTGTACCCGATTTGCAAAATTTCTCGCCACGATGTTCGCAGTGATGAAAGGCTCACGTCGAACTTGTCGGCCAACTGCCTGATCATCTCGATGGCAACATCACGTTGACTGCAACCTTCTTCGAGCAGAGTAATCAAACGAGCAACCTCTGGCTCTGATAAATGCCCTTTAACCATGATCGGAAAGCAACTTGATTTTTTGGTTTTTGCAAATTTATGAATTTTTTTTGTAACGCAGGATTAGTTTTGAAAAAACCTGTTTTTTGGGGCTGTAAGAGTTCACGAAAACTAACGACAATAAATTTCTGAAAAGCGTCTAGATCGAGTTCAAAATTCGATTGAGTATATGAACTTTGTTTTAAATTTAATTAAAATTTTAATTCAGTCGAAGTTTAAAAATCAAGAAAAACAATGGAATGCAATAACAGAATCGTGTTAAAAATCGCAAATATCCTTCTTTTAAATTTTTTGCAGTCATTAAAAAAAATCTAAATTTTTCAATTTTTTTATTTTCCAATTTTTTTTATTCCCCATAATGTTAGAAAATGAAATTGCATAAAAAACCTGAATTTTTTTTTATTTTGTTAAAGGTTATGATCATTTAAAGTCAAAATCATTATCCTTTAAAACAAATAACGACTGAATGGATTGAAACGAAACTTTGTGGTTTTTGTGGGCATATTGAACTGTAAAAGACATACTTAACATTGCTGGTTTTCTCGATATATCCAATTTAGCGCCTGATGATCCCAAAAGCCAATAAAAGTGCTTTTTTTCTTGATTTTTCTAATTAATGTAAAAAACAAAAAAAAATAGAAAATTTTAAAAACCGTTGCTGGTTTCTATGGAGTGTTTGTTCAAGATTTCAGAACCTTCCTTAGTTTTCTTGTGCGATCGACGGTTGCTGAGATATTGATGGTTAAACACAAAAAGATCCTTTTCCATTCAAAGTTCGATATCTTAGCGACAACTGGTCGTATTGAACTTTTCAAAAAAGCAAGTTAAAGCTGAATAAACAACTTATCCGATCCATATAGTGATTTATTTAGAAAAAATGTTACACGTTCATAGACTAAAAAAGAACATAAAAAAAAATTTTGAAAAAAAAGTCTTATGATATTCGTTAGGTTTGGCGGTACACGTTTGCTTGAAAAAATTTTCATCATAAGGTCTCAAAACCAGAAACTTCAAGCTTTAAAATACTATTTTTAAAAGTCCGGTACGACCATTTTCAAGCGAAAAACAGACACTTGAAAAACGTCAAAAAATTTGGAATTATTTATTGATCCTTTAATTTTTTCCACTAGTGTATATACCTTAATATCTTTTAAACTTAGCATTTCAAATTTATAAAAAATATAAACTTTTATTTCTCACAGAGACTTTTTTATTTTATCCGCTACATGATTCAGTTGATTTTTTAAAAATATTAATTCAATTTTCTAATTTGGCCCCCAAATTTAACATTAGGGATTTATTTTAGTAATAAACTTTTAGTGAAGCCCTATAAAATCTATTGCCGGAATTTTAGGCTTAGTAGATTGGAAAATAAAGGGGAAATGGGTCAAATTTTAAATAATAATTATTTAAAAAATACATATAAAATTGTCTTCTAAACGTTGTTTGTGGTATATTCTTGATTACTTTTATGTTTTTTTGGGCAATAACACCACAATAGAAATAAAACGACGTATATTGCAGGAATACCAAACGTTTCAAAGTCTATTCTGACTTTGAAACTTTTGGTATTCCTGCAATATACGTCGTTTTATTTCTATTGTGGTGTTATTGCCCAAAAAAACATAAAAGTAATTATATGTATTACTTGTAAATGTTTTTCAAAATTTTACATCGTGTAGTTTCTGAGATATAGGGTGGAATAATTCGATATTTTATATTTTTGTTAATATCTTTGAAATAAATGATTTTAAAAATTTGAAAAAATATATTTGTATTTCTCAAATTTCATTTATTACATGATGTATCTGAAAAACATTTAATTTATTATTTTCCAATTAATTCAATAATTTGCACCCCAAAATTAATATTGGGGTTTTCTACTAATTTTTCTTATAAAGTTCAAGTGAGGTTCTGTGCCCCTAATAATTTTCAAAATTTGGGTAATATGGTTTCGGAAATAAAGGGGGATATGAGAAATTTTTTTATATTTTTTTTAACTTGTAAACAATTAATTTAAAAAATATGAAAAAAAATTATTTGTATTCCTCATAAGGAGCCCTTTCATTTTATGTATTGCATGATGCGTTTAAAAAAAGTTGATTTTTTTCATTTTCCGTTAAATTCTATAATTTGCCCATAAAATTAATATTAGCGATTTCTCAGTTTTTCTTCAAGTAAAGCTCAAGTGAGGCCAATACGCGGATTTTTTTTCAAATTTTTAGGTCTTATATTTTCGGAAATAACGGAAGGAATGGGTGATTTTTTAAATATGGTTGTTAATATCTTTTAAACAATTTACTTTAAAAATATGAAAACAAAGTTTGTATTAGTTAGAATAATGAGCCCTTTGATTTGATATATTATTAGATGCTTTACAAGTAATTTTAGTTTTGAATTTTCCATTCAATTCTTTAATTTGACCCCCAAAATCAATATTAGGTGTTTCTCCTTATTTTTCCGGTAAAATTAGGGTGAGGCCCTATATCTCAATTTTTTCAAAGTTTTACGTCTTATAGTTTTGGAGATAAGGGAGGGGGAATAGGTAAATTTTTGTTAATACCTTTTAAACTAATTATTTATAAAACATAGCTGTGTTCCTCAGAATGAGCACTTTTTATATATGGAACCCTAAAAAAATAATAAACTTAGTGACTAAGGTAAATTGTAGTCGGACACACTTCTTCAAATGTCGAAAAAAAAGTCACACCAGCAACGCTATCAAATTTGTGCATGTAACATTACTGCCTTGATTAAAAAACAGGCCAAACTATTTTTTAACATTACATAAGCGATACTCTGTCAATATTTATAAAGGCACGGTACTATACACCGATTGGGCTACCAATTTGCTTGAACGTTTCCATCCTGACACTCTTGTGTGTGTATGGCTCGAAGTAAATAAATGAGAAAGACAGCATACAATCATCTCAAGCAACTTCGGTAAAACGATCGGTGTAAAATACCTTGAGGTAATATAAACTCGGTGCACATATCGAGTTCCAAATATTCGCCATTATTTAAGATTATCTAAACTTGGTAGTAATAATATTGATCCATTCATTGTATTATGTTCTTCCTACAACAATTCACTGTTAGATATAGGCTTTTCCCATTTCATAATATAGCCATTTGTTGCTTGTTTTTCGTTCATTTTAACTGTGTTTCTACGTCCGACCCTGGGTATTCACTTCAGGATTAGCTTTGTTTATCTTTCATGAGTAATAGCATAATATTTAACAAGGGATGAAATAAACACGTTTTACATAAATTAACCTTTATATATCTTAAAAAGTAAAATACTTTAATTTGGTAATTGCCTTGATAAAACTATTACTTTACAATAATTAAAAAGGTATAGTACAAATAAGAACTTAAAAATATATAATTATATCAATCAAACTAACAAATTACAACAAAAGCTTGTACACATAAAGGATTTAAAATTGCAAAAACTTGCAACGTAGATCACACATCTAAAAACTCAAACAAGCCCATAACATTTTTGTAACGTTATGGCGTTAACGTTTATCTCACACATCGTTTCGAAATTGAAGGTGAATTAAATATTTTATTTTTCACAACAAGGTACCATTGATTAAAAACTCAATTCTTTACCACTTCATTTTAAATATTTTATAGAAATAAAAAACCTGTATAAAAAGAATATAAAATCGTATTGGTTTTAATGTTCAGAAAACAAAAACAAATAATGTGTGAATACCTGAGAATGTTATATATCTTGTCTTTCTAATTTGTACAGTTGTGTACGGAGCTATTTAGAACTGTACTATATTAATTCATGTTAATTAGTGAGATTAACGATGAACCACCAATGCAATTCTCACAAAAAATATTAAAATAAGAATTTTAAAATTGTGTCAAAAATATTGTCGAATAAAGCTTATAAATAGTAACTATCAATGTAAGGACTCTTGTAAAAACAATTCAAAATAGCTATATTAAACAATTGACAAATCACTGGGAAAACAATACAAAATTTAGTAGTAGGTACGCACATTCAAATCAATAAGGAAACACTGTGTGCAAAATGAAACATTTAAAAAATAAACAAACTTGTTATGACATAGAACTACAGGGCAATCTAGGTGAACCCATTTGGGTTAGTACACGGTCCAACCATTGTAAAGGACCGTTCAGGTGAAGTTCGATCCAACACGGAGTTGAAGTTACTGTTTGCCTCCTGAAATAATAAAAAATGTATAAATATTAAAAAAATAATAATTAAGGAATACATTTGACATATAAAACTTATTTTATATTAGTATAGAATAAAACAGTGGAATCTGTATAACTGAATATTTTTATTAAAGCTCTAACTGTAACTTTAAAACTTGAATAAAATATTTCTCGTTGAGGCACTTATGTTCCGCAACATAAAATTAGTAAGTCGTAAGTAATGACCTCAATTTGCATCACTAGAAGCTATGAAGTCTTAAATGTTAGTAGCTAGTAGCTATTCTCAGAAATGTTAACTTTTTTTTTTCGATTGTTCTTTTCATAAATGTGTATTGTTATTCATTAAACTTCGAACCTTCTTATTTATTATACGCAATCCGCATTATATATATATATATATATATGCAAACGAATTACGGGTAGCAGCCAAAGACTAAATCAGTGTACTCTTTTTTATATGAGAGCTTTCGGAATTCTTTTATTCCTTCGTCAGTCAAATACTGAAAAAGTTACAAATATTGTTGTTACTATAAGTACTATAAATGAAATTAAATGGTAACTTACTAAAGTTGAGGTTCACAAAATAAAATTAGCATATCTAGAGAATTAAACAACGTAACATTCAGTTTTTTGGTTGTAGTTTCATGAAATTAGATCCAAATTTGAACATTTTTTGATGACAAATATAAATGAGAAACCATAGAAATGTCGGAGATAATATTATAAGGGATGAGAGTTTTTTTTTAAGTTTTGAGAAAATAAATAAATAAATACATTTCCAGACAAGTTCTAAAAGTAAGTAATATATGTACATATATATCACAAAAATATACACGTAACCCATACGTGTATATTTTTGTGATATATATATTTTTAAATATTATTATACACATATATACATATACAGACATACACACATATACACGCATACATATACACACACATACATATACAGTATATTTATAATGAACTCGCTTATAATGGAATCTCGCATGTAATGAACAATTTTTCAAATCCCGGATTAAACACGTGGACAAGACGGACTCGTTTATAATGAAACCTCACCTGTAGTGGACCAGAATTAAACTATAGATTTTACATTTTACCAATATTTTTGGTAGAACAGTGTATAGAGATTGTTTTCTTCTTTTACGCCATGTTAAATAACTTATTAGCGCAAGAATTAAACGAAATAAACGAAATCAGCAGTAATTATTACATATTGTAAAAACATCTTAAATGATAATATTCAGAAAACAAGAAAATTTATTTCAAAATATATTTTTTCTATTACTGTGATGCGATAATTATCACTCAGGTGTCTGTGTCATTGTTATTTAGTCGAAAAAATGTGAATAAAAGCATTTCAGGTTTTTAAGCGTTTGACCTTGAAATAACCTTTTGAAGGTCACAAAAAATTGTATTAATATCATTTCAGACGTAATTTTCCGCTCTTCACGAATACGGTGTTAAAAACAGTGATTCCCATTAAAAAAAACTCTGCCTTTCAAATCACCTTGATAATGATGTTCAGGGTCAAAATTAATTGCACCAAAATGTGAGCCCCTTCGCCTTGACTAAGTTTTGTGTAATTTTTTTTACACCATGCTTAGGAACGAATTAACAGATTAAAATGCCTGTTGGTACGACCGATGTAGTTTTGTGGGCAATCGCGACATGATATTTCCTTAACTCCTCGATCCTCGT
Source organism: Octodonta nipae (assembly GCA_034190945.1). Lineage (NCBI taxonomy): Eukaryota > Metazoa > Arthropoda > Insecta > Coleoptera > Chrysomelidae > Octodonta > Octodonta nipae. The sequence continues at coordinate 99,751,219 of CM067217.1, forward strand.
TAGGTACTTTGTCTTTGGGGTTACCGGTTAAGTTGCCTATAGTTTGAGTGGTGTTGAAGATAGTCTTTATTTGATGTCTTTGTAAAATCCGTGCTATTTTGTCAGTGACTCCTCGAATGTATGGAAGTACGGCTTTTTGATGTTGTTGTTCTGTTTCTGACGGGGTTGGTGTGATTGGGGGTTGTTGAGATTGATGAATTATACGCGCATTGTGGTCCGGATGATAACCGTTTTTTCGAACGATTTGTTGAAGATTATTAAGTTCGTTTTGTCTATTGTCAATATCTGTTACACGAATAGATCTAAGAGTCAAAGATTTCATTACAGAACTTAATTGGGCAGGGTGGTGGTGTGATTGGGCATTTAAGTATCGATTGGTATGGGTTCGTTTTCTATAGACGGTATGTGAGAATCTGTCATTGTTGGTTTTTGTTATGAGGACATCAAGAAACGGGAGAGAAGAATCGGACTCGATTTCCATTGTAAATTGTATATTAGAATGTATACCATTGAGGTGTTGTAGGAAGAAGTCAAATGAATCTTTGCCATGAGGCCAAATGACAAAAGTATCATCTACAAATCTAAGCCAACAGGAAGGTTTTAAATTAGACGAGTTTAGGGCCTGGGTTTCGATTTGTTCCATGAAAATGTTAGCAAGCACTGGAGAAAGAGGTGAACCCATGGGGGCCACACGGACTTATTTGAACAGAGTGTTTTGAAATGAAAAATAAGTGTTAGAGGAACAGTGTTGTACAAGTTTGATGATGTCAGAAGAGATATTGTATTTTGTTCTTAAAATATCTAACGTTTCTGAAATGGGGACATTGGTGAAAAGAGATACAACATCAAAGCTAACTAGGATATCATTTTCTGAAATTCTGTAAGCACTTAGGATATCTAGGACGGAAGAAGAGTTCTTTACGTACGAGGATGCTTGCTCGGCTAGATGTTGAAGGGTTTTGGCTAAGTACCGGGCTAATTCTTGGGTCGGGGATTGTACCGAACTGACAATGGGCCTAAGAGGAATGTCCGGCTTATGAATTTTGGGTAGTCCGTAAATTTTCGGAATTTTAGAAGTCTTTTCACGAGGAATGATGATCTTTTTGACGTCAAGAGGAAGTTGTGTCCTGTTGATGATTTCCTTAGTCTTTTTCTCTAAGTAAGTAGTAGGATTATTGTTCATTATTTCGTAGTCTGCAGTGTGGAGTAGGGAATTCATCTTGTGAACATAGTCCTTAGTATTGAGAAGAACAGTCGCGTTACCTTTGTCGGCAGGAAGAATAGTTATGTCATCGTTGTTGCGTAGTTGTTTTAGTGCATGTCTTTCGTTAGAAGTTAGGTTTGATTTTGGTGGCTTTGATGTGCGGAGTACTCTAGCAATGTCTTGACGAGTATCTTCAGCCTCAATATTTGTTAGTTCAACCAAAGCTACCTCAACTTGAGAAATGATTCTTTCAGTTGGAATAGTTTTCGGCGTCACTGCGAAATTGAAACCTTTGGATAGGACGTGTAAACTGGTAGAGTCTAAGGGGAAGTCAGAAAAGTTATGGACGGTCGTCTGAGGAGGTGAGGTGACAGCGGGTTGTTGTTTTGTAATAAGTCGTGTTAGCTTAAGTTTTTGAGTGACTGTTTTCTTTTGGGCCAGGTGTTCGGCTTTATCGCTCGAAATGCGATTAAAATTGTCCCACAGAATTGGATGAGGGTTGAAAGTATGTAATGATGAATAACAGTGATACAAATTTCGGTTGGTTTGGTCAAGTTGATATCTGATTGAATGGATGGAATTTCGTAAGAGGGCCAAACTTGCTTTGTTAAGAATACTGGAAACTGAACGTGAAGAGGTGGGATGTTTTAGTTTGAAAGTATTTGACATGACGTTATAAGTTCTACAAGATTTGAGGAAAACAAGATCACAAAGAAGCAGAGATATTCGAATAAGAAGTTTGCTCTATGTTTTGGTGAGTTGGAAGAAATCCTCCCCGTAGAGGCGAATGAAATGTTCTGAGAGGCTTCCGCGGTCATTATTATGAACTAAGCTAGGTTCCGGATGAGAACCGCGTCTGAATTTATTGAATACTCGACGTTTTGACTCCTGCTTTGGAGCCATTATCAAGAGACAAAAGTGAAAAAGGGTTTCAGAGTCTAGATCGAACTCGGGGCCTCAATCTGCCTACTCCCCAAGAGTCACTAGGTAACTGAACTGAATTTGAGTCTGCTCTGCTTCTTTTATTTATAGTTAGCGCTGGGTTAGAAGAAGATGTCACGTGATGAGGCTGTGTTGTGATTGGTTGAGTATTGGTGGGCGTGTCTGCTTTGTTTAATCTGGCAATTACGGAGGTCCAAGCTGTGGGAAGACGAGTGCTGTCATCGCGTCTATTTAGACAGAGAGGTCTTTTCTCTATTTCGATCGCTTCGCGAATAGTGGATGCCCTAAGAGAATTGAGAGATATGATAGTCCTACTGTCCTCGAAGTTGATGGAGTGCCCTGTTTGGATATGGTGATGCGCGAGAGCTGAAGTCGGATCTTTTTTACGAACTGACGAGGATCGAGGAGTTTACGAAATATCATGTCGCGATTGCCCACAAAGCTACATCGGTCGTACCAACAGGCGCGTTAACAGTTTGGACCTCCGTAATTGCCAGATTAAACAAAGCAGACACGCCCACCAATACCCAACCAATCACAACACAGCCTCATCACGTGACATCTTCTTCTAACCCAGCGCTAACTATAAATAAAAGAAGCAGAGCAGACTCAAATTCAGTTCAGTTACCTAGTGACTCTTGGGGAGTAGGCAAATTGAGGCCCCGAGTTCGATCTAGACTCTGAAACTCTTTTTCACTTTTGTCTCTTGATAATGGCTCCAAAGCAGGAGTCGAAACGTCGAGTATTCAATAAATTCAGACGCGGTTCTCACTCGGAACCTAGCTTAGTTCATAATAATGACCGCGGAAGCCTCTCAGAACATATATATATATATATATATATATATATATATATATATATATATATAACATCAGTTAATAGGAAAGCAGCCTAGTAAAACTACAGGTTTTAGGAAAGCTTTCGGATATACTTTTATCCTTTGTCAGCCACTAAAAATAATTAAATTATACAATGTACATTATTATAAGAGAGTTACTTACAGCAATCGAGGTTATAATATGAATGGATGGTACATCACTTAAAAAATTAGAGGTAATAATGTTAATATAGGAATACTTTCATACATTGTGAGTATGTGAAGTGACAAGAATTGTCTGTCAATTAGAAAGATCAAAAAATGTTTTTAATATGGACCAAGCTATGAAATGATACTGTGATAGACAGAAATGATGCGTGATTTAGAAATGTATAAATATTTGAAATTAAGATTTGAATTAAATTGTTTTTTGTTTATTTACCTTCCCCTAATCTTGTTAACTAACATTAAAAGAAATACAAATATAATTGATACAAATTTCTTCATTGAAAAAGTTGAATGAATGGAAGAACAGGAAGGAGAAGTGGGTAAATTTCAATTTTCAATCAACAGTATCAACAGAACCCACCGTTTGGTTAGGTTTATAGGAGTTCTTGTTATCAATTTCTAGTAGATAACTGTAAATGATGTTAATGTTCTGCAGATCTGTCTTTGTTGATACATTGGGGTTGTTGTGTGTATAGACCATCTCAAGGAAACAGCCTTTGAAAGTATTACGTTCGTTGATAAGTACGCGTGCATTCTCAAAATCATGAAAATGTGATTACTATCATAACAATGTGAAGCAATTGCACAACTGTTCTTTCCTATCCTAATATCACTTCTATGGGAAGTAATTCTTCCTTTGAGGTTCCTTGACGTCTGACCAATATATATCCCTGTACTATCTTTGCAATCAATTACATAGACTACATTAGACAAGTTATCTTTGCTAATCTTGTCTTTGGTTTTGCTAAACAGAGAACTGACAGTTTTAACGGACTTATGTGTAAAACGGATATTAACTTCATTAGAGATTTTTTTTTTTGATTTTGTGACTGATGTTTTCAATATATGACAAAGAAAAATATCTAAGAACTAGAAGGTGTTGTAATGACTCTGTTGTCTCTGAAAATAAATGAATTATTAAAAATAATTTGGTTGAGGAATTTGTTGAAATATGAATTATTAATGAATAAGTTATAAAGAATTTGTAAATTTTTGTCTCTTAAAGTGGGGTGACTGATTCTCCAAATTTTAGATTTCATTGAATTAACTAAACTGATTTTCATCCTTATAGGATGATGGGATAAAAAATTTAAGTAACGTCCTGAATTAGTTGGTTTAGTATACCAATCGAGTTTGAGAACATTGTCTTGGTTTCTGATAATTTTAGTATCAAGGAATGGAACGCTACATAATAGGGTGATTCATTTCCGCAAAAATTTTTTTTTTCTCGGTGTTCAAGCAAAATTTTAATCTACCCATAGAAAAAAAATTCTCACCAAGATTGAGCTCTTAATTTTAATTTTAAGTACTTGTAATTTAAATATGAAGTTTTCTCTTTTAAAATGCACATAAACATTTTTTTTTTAAATTCCTAATGCTCAGACACCTTTTAACATTTTGTGAATCGGTTTTATGGACCTTACGGGAAATTCCACTCTCTTTAAAGTTGCTTTAGTATTTTAGTAAATACTAACTAATGTTGCTCTTCCATTCAACTTTTTTCTTGATTACTAACATGTTTCTCTACAATAATAACTTTTCCTAAAGTTATTACCGTCTTTGACCTCTTTTAAATAAAAAAACAATACATTTAGTAATAAAATAACAACAAAAGCTTTATTCAGCTTTAAAATCGTTAAGTGCTTTTCATAAGAGTCGTAATTATTTTATTAATTTATTAAGTTGTTTTTTATGATTGTTGAGATAATTATTACATTTGGAATATATTACATAATAACGTAACCATCTGAATGTTTCGAATAAAGATTTGTTGTTATTTTATTACTAAATGTATTGTTTTTTTATTTAAAAGAGGTCAAAGACGATAATAACTTTAGAAAAAGTTATTATTGTAGAGAAACATGTTATTAATCAAGAAACAAGTTGAATGGAAGAGCAACATTAGTTAGTATTTATCAATTTCTTACGTTTGAAGGCCTAAAAATGGCTGTAAATTCATTAAATATTGGTAAAAAACCTATTTTTTCAGAGTCAGTTCTTTTTTTCTCCCTAATTTTTGTGATTCACTCAAAAAAAATTGAAAAATAACAATTTATTCCAAAAACTGCACTTTGATCGCTCCTACTGACGACCCAGTACAAGTTACGAAAAAAAAAAAAAAATAGTAAAGCAATTTTAAAGAGCGTGGAATTTCCCGTAAGGTCCATAAAACCGATTCACAAAATTTTAAAAGGTGTCTGAGCATTAAGAATTTGAAAAAAAAAGAACTTTTTTTACGTGCATTTTAAAAGAGAAAACTTCATATTTAAATTGCAAGTACTTAAAATTAAAATTAAGAGCTCAATCTTGGTGAGAATTTTTGTTTCTATGGGTAGATTAAAATTTTGCTTGAGCACCGAGAAAAAAAATTTTTGGCGGAAATGAATCACCCTACTACATAAGCTGTCTTCCTCTTCTATTGTAAATTGTAGGTGTTGGTTATAACTGTTAAAAATATCTAGTAATTCAGTCTTCCCATTGGAAGGAATGGAGCAAATTTTATCATCAAATTTTTTTTAAAGGTATTTTATAGGAGATTTTGGAGAGACAGTACTCAATAAGGTCATCCATGTTATATTGGAAGACTGTGGACGATAACTTGGATCCCATTGGGGAACCAAAAATTTGTTTGTAATAAACGTTATTAAATGAAAAGAAAGTGGATTCGAAAATGAATTGTACGAGTTCAAGAAATTTGTTTTTATTGATGTTAGTGTGTTGTGAAATATTGTTCCAGTGTTTGTTAATACTCTGTTTAGCTAGACTGAGCGGAATATTGTTAAGCACGCTAACTAAGATGGTAATTGATAATCAGCTGGTAATTGATAATCATTGTATGTATTGGCAAACTTGAAGGAATCCTCTATATAAAATGAATTAGACTTATCATAAGAAGCATTAAGAATATAAACCAATAACCTAGCGATTCCGGAATTAGGTGAATCAATCGAGGACACAATTGGTCTTACAGCTAAAACTGGCTTATGAATTCTGATTAATGCATAAAACTTAGGGCATATAGAGTTATAAATACTGTATTATTTAGCGATAGATTCTGTAATTTGTTTACTATTCTTTAATTCGGACAGTAAACGTCCCGCTTTTTGTTGTTAGGTAGAAATAGGATCTCTCTTGATAACTTGGTAATATTTATTATCACTTAGGAGTTCATTTGATAGAGTTATGTAATGGTCTTTAAGGATTGATGTTGTCAAATTACCTTTATCAGATTGAACTATCAAACTTTCAGGATGGTCTTTAAGAAACCCTTTAGTCGTATAAAAGCAAGTGTTCAAGTAATGGTTGTAGTTAGAAAAATTATTGGGTTTGCTGAAAAAATTAGTAAGAATGTTAGTCACTTTAGAGGTGTAGATGTTTTGAAGAGTTTTGTTTTGAACATGTTGTATAATATATTCTACATCCGGAATCGCTAGGTTATTGGTTGATATTCTTAATGCTTCTTATGATAAGTCTAATTCATTTTATATAGAGGATTCCTTCACTATTGCCAATGTATACAATGATTATCAATTACCAGGCAACTACATCTTAGTTAGCCTAGATGTCAAATCGCTGTTTACCAATATTCCGCTCAGTCTAGCTAAACAGAGTATTAACAAACATTGGAACAACAAACATTTCACAACACACTAACATCAATAAAAACAAATTTCTTGAACTCGTACAATTCATTTTCGAATCCACTTTCTTTTCATTTAATAACATTTATTACAAACAAATTTTTGGTTCCCCAATGGGATCCAAGTTATCGCATATAGTATTCCAATATATCATGGATGACCTTATTGAGTACTGTCTCTCCAAAATCTCCTATAACATACCTTTTTTAAAAAAATACGTTGATGATATAATTTGCTCCATTCCTAGTGATGGGATGAATTACTAGATATTTTTAACAGTTATAACCAACACCTACAATTTACAATAGAAGAGGAAGACAACTTATGTAGCGTTCCATTGCTTGATACTAAAATTATCAGAAACCAAGACAATGTTCTCAAACTCGATTGGTATACTAAACCAACTAATTCAGGACGTTACTTAAATTTTTTATCCCATCAGCCTATGAGGATGAAAATCAACTTCACCCAAAACAAAACAAAAATTTTAAAATTCTTTATAACTCATTCATTAATAATTCATGTCCCAGCAAATTACTCAACAAAATTATTTTTAATAATTCAATTATTTTGAGAGATAACAGAGTCATTACAACAACGACTAATCCACCTTCTAGTACAATTCTTAACGATAACGATTTCACTAATAACACCGATTCTTTTAGATATTTTTCTTTGCCATATATTGAAAACATCAGTCACAAAATCTAAAAAATTTTCTCTGATGAAGTCAATATCCGTTAAAACTGTCAGTTCTCTGTTTAGCAAAACCAAAGACAAGATTAGCAAAGATAACATGCTAATGTAGTCTATGTAATTGATTGCAAAGATTGTAAAGGGATATATATTGGTCAGACGTCAAGGTACCTCAAAGGAAGAATTACTTCCCATAGAAGTGATATTAGGTTAGGAAAGAACAGTTGTGCAATTGCTTCACATTGTTATGATAGTAATCACATAGCTGATTTTGAGAATGCACGCGTACTTATCAACGAACGTAATACTTTCAAAGGCTGTTTCCTTGAGATGGTCTATATACACAACAACCCCAATAGTATCAACAAAAAGACAGATCTGCAGCTTAACATCATTTACAGTTATCTACTAGAAATTGATAACAAGAACTCCTATAAACCTAACCAAACGGTGTTGATACTATTGATTGAAAATTGATATTTACACACTTCTCCTTCCTGTTGTTCCATTAATTCAACTTTTTCAATTAAGAAATTTGTATCAATTATATTTATATTTCTTTTAATGTTAGTTAACAAGATTAGGAGAAGATAAAGAAAAAATCAATTTAATTCAAATCTTAATTTCAAATATTTATACATTTCTAAATCACGCATCATTTCTATAACAGTATAATTTCATAGCTTGGTCCATATTAAAAACATTTTTTGATCTTTCTAATTGACAGACAACTCTTGTCACTTCACATACTCACAAAGTATGAAAGTATTCCTATATTAACATTATTACCTTTATTTTTTTAAGTGATCATCTATTCATATTATAACCTCGATTATTGTAAGTAACTCTCTTATAATAATACATTGTATAATTTAACTATTTTTAGTGACTGACGAAGGATAGAAGTATATCCAAAAGCTTTCATAATAAAAAGAGTTTCCTAAAACCTGTAGGCTGCTTTCCCATTAACTGAAGTTTCTGTTTTGACTATTCAGCCGTTACAACACATTAGATATATATATATATATATATATATATATATATATATACCAAAAAACGTTTTTGAGGAATATAATTTTTCGTAACTTTTTTCAATTCAATGTAATTTGTTTCTTATGAGATATATATTTGAAATACTATCATATATCATCAAACGAGTATAAAAAAATCTCTAAAATCAACACATCTTTCACATCATTATTTGAGTTTCCAATTTTAATTGCTCTTAGGTTTAATAAGATACTGTTCTGTTGTCCAAACAATCGTTTATTCTCATTACAATATTCTACGGTTTACTAATCTTCTATACCTTATAACTTTTTTTTATACACTTTATACCCTTGTTCCAATTCATTTATATCGATAAACATGGCACAAGCTTCACCAAATGCAGGTACCTCTGAAACAGAAAGATACCGGTTAACGGAAATATTTTCCGTTATACCCGAATTTGAAGGCGAACAAATTACCTTGGGAACCTTTATAGAAGCGTGTAATTGCGCATATAATATGTCCACCGCGGATCAAAAGTATTTATTAGTGATCCATATAAAAAATAAACTCAAAGGGAAAGGGGCGCAGTTGATAAATTCAAGGAACTACTGACACTGCATTTCGGAGATTCTCGTGATCTCTCTTCCCTTATTCACGACTCACAACGTCTGAAACAACTTTCAAACGAGTCTCCCCTAACATTTTATAATCGACTCCAAGTTTTGAGTGCGAAAATGCACTCCTGCATCCACAAAACGGCTGGGCTAAGTCCAGAACAAAAAGACGCCCAGACCACTCTAGTGGATACAATGGTGATGAATACCCTTCTTACGGGATTAGAACCCCGTTTTGGTCAGGTGATTCGTGCCGGTAATCCAAAAGATGTTCTAGAGCAGCGGTCGTCACACTTTACTAGCCAAGGGCCACACATGACAACATGAGTACCAGGGCCGGGCCGCAGAGTATGTGAAGGCGCTTCAAGAGCCTTTGCACACTTATCCATACTAGTCCATACCAATCTTATAAATGAGAAAGTTGGTCTGTCTGTCTGTCTGTGTGTTACCTCTCTACGCTTAAACCACTGGACTGTATGGAGATTGTTTGAGTTCCGGGGAAGGACATAGGATAATTTTTATCCCGGGAATAACTATTACATAATATTGTAATGTTGTTATTTTCACACTCGGGTTCAGTTCAGTTCTTGGATTTATTTAAAAACACAGTCTAACTCACTCTAATTTATTTCCACTACCTTTACACAAATTTATATTCACAGAAACTACTATTTACATTTTATCTTAACTGTACAAACGACCGACGAAAACTGAATTAACTCCTATCGCCAGCTGCTTTATATTTATACATTTATCTTGGAATTATCTGGTACGTCCACGAACCATCGGGAAATTCCATCACGTTCTGGAAGCTTTAAGGGAATTCCCAGTAACGGCAGCGGTCCGCCGGTTGAGAGACAAACATTTCGGGTTCCACGAATTTATCGGAATAATGTCCCTTCCATGAATTGGTTGAGGGCCGATTGCACCAGCTGTCGGATGAATTCTCGTAACATTGCCCCCTCCTTAAGGCCATTTCGTCCCGGAATGTCCCAGAATCCTTCCTGGTATGACGATATTTGCAGGACTCTCCATTTCGACAACGAGAAGTTCGGTGGAAGTAACAGTCAACGGTCTTCGAATCTGGACTGCGAGTACTGAGACAGCATACCAGGATGTCGACGCCACTGAATCGAAAGATTGTTTCCATCATACTTCTCACCACCCTCCAATTCAGTCCATCCAACCCGCAGGCTATCTTTGGGACCGCCAATTTCATCAAATTTTTCTCCATCATCACATTCCTCAATTCTACCAGAGTCTTCCAAAGATCGCTGTATGTTGGCTTGTCCTGCGAGAATGTTTTCGTTACCAAATAAAAGATGTCTCTGGTACCCACTGGTTGTTTATCTTCGAGATGAAGGACCTTCCCTACCACTGGATCTTGTTCCCGTAGCTTCTGGAACTGGCCGTACTTCTTGGTAAACACCTTGGCTATTCCTCTGGACATCCGGAGATCTCGAGCCACACAATGAGCCAGGGCATATTCTATGGGCACCTCAAACAGGTCTCGGGGTTCCTCTGTGGTCACGTCGTGCTGCATCTTCTGCCCATTAGAGTACAGTGCCATAAAATGTTCGAAGGTCATCTCGTCATCGGGTGGTTGGATGCTGCGGACTTGTGCTTGGTCATCTTCGCTGTGATGACTTCCGGCATAAGGGGCTAACCTGTTGAAATGTACGACCTTTGGTTTCCCCCGAGGTAGCTTCTTTATTCGGTAGACAACATCGTTGATTTTCTTCACAATTTGGTACGGCTCCTCCCAAGATCTCTGTAGCTTGGGCGAATATCCACGACGACGTTGCGGGTTATACAACCAAACAAGATCATCAACTTGGAATTCTCCGCTCTCGGCTTTGATGTCGTAGGCTTCCTTCATTCGGGCACTGGCATTCTCGATATTTGACCGGACTCGTTGGTGTATGTCATCCATCTTTCGACGTAACTGGCTGACATAGTCTTCACCTGCAGTCTCTTCTCCAGGGGGACATCCAAACTTCAAATCGCATGGTAGTCTCAATTCTCGTCCCATGATAATACTGGCCGGGGTCTGACCCGTGGACTCGTGTATAGATGAACGATATGCCATTAGAAACAAGTGCAGATACTGGTCCCAGTCTCTTTGGTGGTCAGAGACTACCTTTGACAAATGGCGGTTAATGGTTCTATTCATCCGTTCTACCATTCCATCGGATTGCGGGTGTAATGGCGTCGTCCGTGTTTTATTGATCTTCAAGAGTTTGCAGACGTCTTGGAAAAGAGTAGACTCGCAGTTTCTACCTTGGTCTGAGTGCAACTCCAAGGGAACACCAAAAGGACTGATCCATTCCTTGACAAGGGCATCAGCAACGGTCAAGGTTTCGGCCCATTTACGAAAATAGTCCATCACCACCACAATGTACTTGTTTCCAGAGTCTGATTCAGGAAATGGGCCGGTAACATCAATGGCTACACTTTCGAATGGGCTGCCCACGTTATATTGCTTCATGGGAGCTTTTGGACGCTTCTGAGGCCCATTACTTGCTGCACAAACAGCAGTTTACCCAATAGAAACGTTCTCTCAACTTCCCCAGGGTTTTGGTTACTCCCAGATGTCCTCCAGATGTACCATCATGTAGTTCTCGTAAAACCTCTGGTCTCCTATTTCTGGGAACTACAATCTGTTTTCTGTCGTTTCCCTCCTCTGGGGTTTCTAGGACGCGCTTGAGAAGTCCATTTTCCAGGATGAGGGAGTTCCACTGAGCCCAGTACGACTTTATGGTTGGTGAGTATCGGGAAATCTCCTGCCACGTAGGTTTGCGGTCTTCTTCCTTCCACCGGATAACCTCTTTTAAATCTCGATCTAATTTCTGGTCTCTTTGGATCTCCGCAGATTGCCAATGGTCATCGATGGCGGTAGTTCTGCAGAGAACAGCCCCTTTTTCTTCTGCTTGCTGACAATGTTTGCAATCATCAGGGCATGGTCTCCTCGATAGGGCATCAGCATTCTTATGGCTTGTTCCAGCTCGATATCAGTCTCGAAGTCGAATTCTTGCAATCGTTCAATCCACCTTGCCACCTGTCCTTCAGGATTTTTAAACTGCAGAAGCCACTTCAGTGCTGCATGATCAGTCCTCAGGAGGAATCTTTTACCATAGAGGTACTTGTAGAAATGTTCTACCCCCTTTACCAGGCTTGCTCAAGGTCTTGCTGAAGTATCTGATAACTCTCTTCTGTCCCTCCTGGATCTGCGAAAGCACAGCACCAATTCCGACATTGCTTGCGTCGGTATCCAATACGAAGTTTCCATCTGGCAAAGGATAACCTAGTATGGGAGCACTCGTCAAAGCTCTTTTCAATGTCTCGAATGATCGCTGACATTCCTCGTCCCATTGGTACTGCACCTTCCCTTCTGTTAGTCTAGTAAGTGGCTTGGCGATGTTGGCAAATCCGGCTACGTACCGACGATAGTACGTGCATAACCCCAGGAAACTTCTTAACTGGTGGATATCTTTATATATCGGCCATTCCTGGACAGCTTTGATTTTCTGTTTATTAACAGCTACTCCCTCTGCGGAAACCACATGTCCAAGATATTGCACCTATTCTTGGAACAGCTGGCACTTCTTCGGGCTTAACTTTAGTCCGGAACTTCGAAGTCGCCGAAACACCTCCTCCAGGTTCTTGACGTGGTCTTCAAATGATCTTCCAACCACGATAATGTCATCAAGATACACCAGGCATGTTTTCCACGAAAGCCCTTTTAGCACTGTTTCCATCAATCTTTCAAAAGTTGCTGGCGCATTACACAGTCCAAACGGCATCACCGTGAATTGATAAAGTCCTGCGCCGATGGTAAAAGCAGTCTTTTCTCGGTCTTCTTTAGCAAGTTCCACCTGCCAATAACCGCTTTTCAAGTCCAGGGTAGAAAACATCTTCGATCCAGCCAATGTATCTAGGGTATCGTCTATTCTTGGAAGGGGATAGCTGTCTTTCTTTGTAGCGTGGTTTAATTGCCGATAGTCGACGCAAAATTGGGTCGAACCATCTTTCTTTTTAACCAAGACAACTGGAGAAGCCCAAGGGCTATTGGATGGTTCAATAACACCTTCTTCCTCCATCTCGCGAACTATCCTGTCGGCTTCTTCTCTTTTAGCTAGAGGTAGTCTTCTCGCCGACTGTCGAATAGGTTGAGCGTCCCCAGTATTAATTTTATGTTTCACCAGATCAGTTCGTCCTCTTTTGCCATTCCCTACATCGAAGATATCCTGGTAGTTTCTAACGATGTCCCTCAATTTTGCTCTCTGGTTTGGTTTCAAATTCTTAGATGAATCGGTGATGAGTCTTTCCAGTTCCTCAGATAGTTTACCTGGTGGTATTTCTGCATGCTGTGTGCTTCTGACTACAGAGGAAACTGTTTAACAATGGCCCAAAGTTGTTCCTTTCTTTAGCACAACCGAGTAATGATTCAGGTTCATTACTCTTACTGGAACAATCTCCCTGGCACGAAACAGAGTTTTCCCCAGTGCGACTCCTCTGCCTACATTTCCGTCATTAAGTTCGGGATCAAACATCATTACTGTTCCAGCTTGAGCTTTCCCATCTGACATCCATTCGAATGATTACTTCGTCTTCGATGTCTGCCACTAATGCCCGATGTAGAAAGGTTGTGTTTCCCAAGGTCATTTCAACCTCTATTTCACCATGGACTTTCGCTGCTTCTCCTGTCGCTGTTCGCAGTTGCCATTTTCTTGGTTTTATCATTGTCTCTAAAACAATGTTGGGCCTTATTACTGTTTTTGTCGCACCTGTATCCAGCAGCATTGCACATTGCTTCTTATTAATAAAGCCATCTACAAAGACACTGTTAACGTGGTTGCGTAGCGAAGCGACGCATGCGTTGGTAGTTGACACTTGTTTGCTACAGGTCGACGATGGTTCCTTTACATAGGCCTTCTTAAATTTCCCCGGCGAGGAAGTCTGGGCTCCGTTGCTCTCCTGGCAGCGACTGTGGACATGTCCTACCTTACGATACTTCCGACATCTCACTAGTCTTTTTTCGGTAAGGACTTCTTCTATTATCTTTCTTACAGAGGCTTCATCGTTTCCGCCATCTTCGGATTCTTCGTCAACGATTCAGACTCTGGCTTGACCTCTGCAGGTATTTTTCGCAGCCTCGAATTCTAGAGCTCGAGCCAGTGCATCCACTAATTGGGTCGGTCGAGCTAACGTCAATGCTTGCCTGGCTTCGTTGTCCCGAAGTCCATCCAAAAATGCTTGCATTGCTAACCTTTCTATCACATTTTCCGGTGTGGCTGGATATGCAAGGCGAACCAGACGGGCAATATCAGCTTCATACTCTTGTAGGGATTCAGTTGATCTCTGGTGGCGATTTTTCGATTGGGAGTGGTAGACGTGCTCCAAATGTGTCTGACCATACCTCAGTTCTAAATGTTTGACCAGTTGTTCGTAGTCTTCTTGCTCCGAGGTATTCAATGTTTGTAAGATATCTGTAGCATCCCCTCTTAAGGCTAGGGTTAATACGATTGCTTTCTCCTCTGCCGACCATCCGTTTAGCTTAGCTGTAGCCTCGAATTGGCGACGATAATTAGCCCATGATGATTTTCCATCAAATTGGGGAGGTTTCATTTTCTGTCTTGTCCCCTCGAGGCGAATTTTTGAATCCACTACCTCCAGACTGCTTCTGCTTTCTGTCTTTGATTGTGTTTCTCCCCTTTGTTTTGCCACTACCTGTTCTTTTATTTTGGTGATCTCGCCTTCCATTATCCGTTTTAACTCTTCTATGCGCGTTTCGTTTTTAACTGTCGTCTGACTCAGTTCTTCGACTATTGTTTGTTTTAGTTCTTCCATCCGGGTTTCATATTTGACCGTCGTCTGCTTCAGATCTTCGATTCGGGCTTCATTTTCGACTATTTTCTCTTCTAGCATTTCTGAACTTTCCTGTACCATGCTTTTCAAATTTTCTTCTAAAGATTGGGCATTTTCGGGTAATTTTTGTAGCTTATCTTCTAAAGACTTCGAATTTTCTAGCAGTTTGTCTTCTAGCGCTTTAGAATTTTCTTGTAATCTTTCTACTAATTTTTCTTCTAGGGATTCAGAATTTTCTGCTTATTTATCTTCTAACGCCTCTTTCAAGTTTTTAGAATTTTCTAGCAATTTATCTTGTAACGTTTCTTTTAAACTTTCCTCCATTTTCTTCAATAGCATACTCATGTTCCCATTACCAGAAACTTCAAACAAATAAGTATCGGGATCGTTACCTTCATTCATTAGGGCATCTCGTAGCCGTTGAATTAATTCACTTTTCTTCCCACTGATTTCTAAATCCCTTTCCTCAAGTTCCTTTTTTAAGTCCGTCACTTTCAATTGGTCCAACTCACGTTTTTAAACATTGTCAGTCTATTTATATTTCACTTTTAAAGTTCCACAAAAACACCGCACACCTGTCACCACTGTAATGTTTTTATTTTCACACTCGGGTTCAATTCAGTTCTTGGATTTATTTAAAAACACAGTCTAACTCAATCTAATTTATTTCCACTACTTTTACACAAATTTATTTTCACAGAAACTACTATTTACATTTTATCTTAACTGTACAAACGACCGACGAAAACTGAATTAACTCCTATCGCCAGCTGCTTTATATTTATACATTTATCTTGGAATTATCTGGTACGTCCACGAACCATCGGGAAATTCCATCACGTTCTGGAAGCTTTAAGGGAATTCCCAGTAACGGCAGCGGTCCGCCGGTTGAGAGACAAACATTTCGGGTTCCACGAATTTATCGGAATAATGTCCCTTCCATGAATTGGTTGAGGGCCGATTGCACCAGCTGTCGGATGAATTCTCGTAACAATATGTAGGCACTCAGCTCATTTCGTTATTCACTTCGCAATAGCGTGCGCGACGTCGTTCGTGTGGGAGTTGATATCAAAAAAAGTAGGTACTCATATATATTATTAATTACAATATTTATTAGCAAAAGATAATTGAATTTATAAACATATGTAAGTAAGGAATGATTTATTAAAAAGTTCAACATGGTAATCAAAAATACCTATGTTTTATAATTAGGAATTATGGTGTTGAACTTTTTTAATTATTTCTTGTATATTGGCATCTTTTGGACTACATGCGATCCTCATTGTGTCTTCTAAATGAGTGGAAAGACGATTACGGTATTTATTTTTCAAGAAGCTCATTTTCGAAAATGAAGCTTCCCAGAGGTATGTTTAAGAGAATATTGTTAAAACAATTTGTGCGCAGTCTTGCAAAGATTTATACTTGCTAGGGGCATTTTTCCAAAATTCATTGTACTCCTGCTTTTCACGGTACTCAATGAAACTAGCTTTTAGCTGCGTGTCGTGTTTTAGTTCAATGATTTCATTCATCAACTGTGTTTTAGAAAATCCAAACTGACCAAATAATTACATATCTTCGTTGTGAAAGTGCCAAGGATTTTCCACAAGTATAAAGCAGTTCTTAATCTCTCGCACATCGTCAAATCTATTTTGTATTTCTCTCAGATATTCTTTCAAATAGGATATCAAGTCTTGATGAATAGTACTGTCGGGAATAGAAACTTCGGATTGCAGAGCAGCAACAGTTGGAAAATTTGAAAAATCTCCTGCTTCGAGTTCGTTTATATATAATCGCAGTTTGTCTTCAAATGCAAAAACTTTATTTGTCATTTGCCCAATTATTTTGTTAGGTCCTTGCATGTCTAAATTAAGACTATTGAATTTCATAGTGCTATCGGTCAAAAAAGCCGCAAGTGTCCACCAGTCATTTTGTTGTAGTTGGGGGTATTCTTTGCCACTTTGTTGCAAAAAAAGTATTATTTCGTGTTTCAAATGAAAGAACCGTTCTAATACTCTTCCCTTGCTTAACCATCTGACGGCTGTATGTAAGATAACATCGGCATAATTAGCTTGTAATTGTTCAAGAAGGTCTTTGAATTTTCGATGATTAAGTTCGCGGGCGCGAATAAAATTTATAATGTTTACAATCGTATTCATCATGTCTTTTAACATGTTATTCGAAATTTTACATGCCAAAGTTTCTTGATGCAGCAAGCAATGAATGGGCAATAAATTAGGTAAATTCCATTCCTTCTTCATTAAAGCAATCAAACCATTATTTGTACCCACCATTGACGGACAACCATCGGTACACACTGATATCAACTTATTTACGGGTATTCTGTGTTTTTTTACAAATTCTTTTAGAACTTCCATAAAATCACAACCTCTCGTATGACCCTTCATGGTAATCACTGCTAAGAAGTCTTCTTCTATGATTCCGTCCATTGTGCAGTACCGAATAAATAATGAGCACTGAGACATAGAAGTTATATCCGTACTAGAATCGCAAGCAAGACTAAAGTATTTGCAGTTTTTCAGTTTGTCAATTACTGCCTCAAACAAATTTTTCGAAATATCTTCAACACGGCGGCGACAGGTGGATTCAGAAAGTGTAAGCTTGTTTACTTGTGCCATTATTTGTTTACTATTTGAAAAATTTTGAAATAACGTTTGAGAAACAGTTATCATACACTCTTTCATCAATTCAGCATCAGTAAAGGGTTTCATGCGTTTTGAAAGAATATTACACACTTGGTATGATGCTTTTGTAATAGCCTCATTTTGCCCAACTGCTGTCGTCATTAGGTTTTGTTGACGATGAATTGACGATTTCAAATGAATTATTTTATTCTTTCTTTCAATCGTTTCTAAAGGGTAGGCTTCGGTAAATGAACTATGCTTACTTGTGTAGTGGCGAAATAAATTGTATCGCTTAATTCCGACGACAGTTTACCGGCATATTAAACAAATAGCAATTCCTTCCTTATATACACTTCAAAATTCTTCCTCCCATTTTTCTTGAAAACTTCTATTTTCGTCAGTTATCTTCCTTTTAGTAGCACACTTAGATGATACTCCCGCCATTATAGGTACATAAAATAAATACCGCGAGCGCATTCGATGAAAGAAGAAACGTCCAGTCTTGTGCGTGCGTTAAAACAAATGAAATAGAACGCGCGCGGCTCGTGTCGCTACCGGTGCAGCGGTGTAGGTATCAGCACGAGCGGCGCGGCAAGCGAGGAGCGCAGGTCAGCGCACCCGTATTATGAGCGACACGACGTGTGTGTGCGGGAGACTATCGTATCATCAATTCATCACTCGCTAGTAACCGTCGCCGAATTCGAACACAAAGTCGGATATTGATTTTGTTTATGATTATGACATGTAGGTATAATTGACTATTAATGCAATTTACTTTGCCGCAGGCCGCATAAATAACGCTCGCGGGCCTTATGCGGCCCGCGGGCCGCAACTTGACGACCACGGTTCTAGAGGCACATTCCCGAATTAGAAGAGAGCTTCAGCTATGATATTTCTAAGAAAAGAAAACAAATAAATCCATCCCTCTCATGCCCAATATCCAAGCTCGAATGCCGACACAGCCACCTAAGTCTCTTCATTATGGTCGATTAGGCCACCTAGCAGTAAATTGCCGTTTGAAAATGCAAGGCCAAATTTCCCTAGAAATAATCCTCTGGTTCAACAAGGACAACAGTTTCGTCCACAAAACTTCGAGAGACCCCCATTTAGGTCCAAATCAACTCTAACTATTTTCGCATGTCTGTAATACAGAACAATCAGAATAATAGTCCTGAGAGGGCTTGTTATTAATACCGGAGCTGGTATCTCAATCTTCAAGGAAAACACAGTAAAAAACTTCACACAAAGATTTCCTGGAAGGTTAACTATTCAAGATATTACCCACGAAAAAAATCCCATCTCACAATCTACTTTAATCCCATTCGCTCCACGTAACCCACATAAAGTTTCCACATAGGATTTGGACATTGAGTTTGACGGCATATTAGGTTCAGTTTTTCTTGAACACTATGAATGCATAGTTGACTTAAAATCTAAATAGCTAATAAATTTTTTTATAACTATCCCTTTACACAAAATCCCAAACACCTACACAAAACAAAATAACTATTGAGGCGCGCACTGAAAAGATCTTTAAACTTAACTTTGATCTCTCCAATATCGACGCCATCTCACCAACTCAAAAAACTGACAGAGTACGACTTCCACACGCACTCGTACACATTCACGCAAATGGTGAATTTCTAACTTCTATCATCAATGCTAACGCGATGTCCAAAACAGTAAGCTTTTCTGATTTAAAACTGGAACCACTTGGCAAAACTCACCCTCTTTTGAATTTCAATACAGATTACTATCATGATTCCCAATACATAGACAGAAACTCGAGTATTAGACAACAAATTAGAAATGAACACCTCAATGACGAAGAACGCGAACAAATAACAAATCTTTGTTTGGAATTTCAAGGCATTTTCTATCTTGAAGGTGACGTCTTTACTTTCACTAACGAGGTTAAACATTCAATTGATACGAATAACGCAAAGCCCGTTTTCACTAAATTATACTGATATCCTCAAGCTCATAAAGAGGAAGTGAACACCCAAATAGGAAAAAGACTGTCTTTTCTGTCGAAAATGGTCATTACGAATTCGTTCGTATGCCATTTGGTTTAAAAAACCCACCTTCTACTTTTCAGAGCGTCATGGACAATATTCTTCTGGGCATACAGAATGAACATTGTCTCGTCTACATGGATGATATCCTCGTCTACTCCCCGACCATACATGAACATATTTCCCTGTTGACAGAAGTTTTTAAACGACTTCGGAAGTCTAACCTAAAAATTCACGTTGGTAAGTAAGAATTTCTACGTAAAGAAGTGACCTATCTTGGTCATCTTATCAAACATGAAGGTGTAAAACCAAATCCTTCAAAGGTTGAATGTATTCAGAACTTTCCGCAACCCCAAACTCCGAAAGACATCAAATCTTCTCTTGGTCTTGCTGGGTATTACCGACATTTCATACCAAATTTTGCGAAGATCTCTAAACCTCTGACTAACCTACTCCAAAAAGACGCCAAATTCATCTTTGACGCAGTTTGCAAGTCTTCCTTCGATGAACTGAAGCAAGCCCTTGTATCTGACCCTATCTTGATTTATCCAAACTTTGAAGAACCCTTCCTGCTCACTACTGATTCTAGTGCTTTTACTATTGGAGTGGTTCTTTCTTAAGGCCCTGTGGGAAAAGATCTTCCTATTGCATACGCTTCTCGCACCCTCTGTGCTGCAGAGACATGATATTCCACCATCGAACGAGAACTGTTGGTTACAGTTTGGGCTGTTAAGCACTACAGGTCGTATCTTTTTGGGAGAAGGTTTACACTACTCTGTGACCACAGTCCGCTTACTTGGCTCTTTTCAATTGAAGATCCTGGCAGTCGTCTAGCCAGATGGCGCCTTAAGCTAGAGGAATAAAATTGTAAATCAAAATGCAGATGCCCTTTCTCGCATCAAAATCAACCATTTCAAGCAATGTACAGACTTTCTTTCAAAAAATTAAAATTTTGCTAACAACGAAACTGACTCCGAACAACCCGAAAACTCTGACAATGACGACGAACATGACGAAAGAATTACCGCTAAGTTTAATCGATTTGTTCATCTCTATAAAACTGAATCCATAATCGATTACTCAAAAATTGAACTATCCAACTCTCAACTTTTAGACAAGTCCCATAAGCGCATAGTTAGGTTCTTTTGGCAAAACAAAAAAATGACTTACACTACAAAATTATCGAAGACATTTTCGAAGAAGAATCCGATTTCATTAATGACACTCTTAACATCTTAGCCAGTAAAACTGTCAGGCATAGAAAGTACTTAGTTGTACCTTTGTCCTATGACCCTGAAACTGTCGTCTCACATCTTTTCAAAATAACTTATAACAACCAAGACCAATTCAACGACTCTGAAACATACTGCATAGAAAATAACGTAGAACATCCTATTCTCGAAATTTTATCTTTTATTCTCTCAGACAAAGGCATCAAACTCAAAATTTGACTGAAGACGAAATTATAATACAACAATACCACTGTGGTAAAAACAATCTCCATCGTGGTATTAACGAAACCATCAGACGTATTAGAGAAAAATATAAATGGACCGGCTTAATTAAAAGTGTGGAACAATTTATTAAATCCTGTGAAACTTGCCAAAAGGTGAAGTTCTGTAGGAAAAACTTAAGCGCACCTTTTGTTATTAACGGAAACACCTAAAACTCCTTTTGAACGTATTAACATTGATATCTTCGAATATCCACCTAGAAATCATGCACTGACTATTAGGGACGAACATCCATTTAACGTCCTCCCTTATGCCATCATCTGTTACAATAACACGAAAAACAAAACCACCGGTTTTACGCTCTATGAACTCATATTTGGGCACACTTCTAGAAGGCCTCCAGAAACCCTTTATAATCAGGAAAAAAATATTTCGAAATACGGGAGAGACCTTAATAACAGAATGGACTATTATTAAAGACTCGCCCGTGCTAAAACTGAAAGACAAAAAGTAAAATTTAAAGTGCGATTTGACCAACATGTTTCTACTAAACAACCCGATTACAAAGTAGGCGACAAAGTCTAGGTAAAAGAGTCCCAAAGGAAAAACAAATCTGAAAACAAATTCAACCGCCCCTTTGAAATTATCGCAAAACGGAAGAACTCTGCCACCGTCATAAATGCAAACAAACCAAATAACTAAAGTTAACTTTGACAGACGAAAACCTTATTTTGAATAAACCCAATCTTTTCAAATTCGTTTAAGTCGTGAACCTTGAACAGTATTCCATTACGCCCGTTAATAAAATATAGTTTTCTTCCATGAAGAAAGTGAAAAAGAGTTTCAGAGTCTGGATCGAACTCGGGGCCTCAAACTGCCTACTCCCCAAGAGTCACTGGAGTCATTAGGTAACTGAACTTTCACAGTTCAGTTACCTAATGACTCTAAGTACCAATATAACCCATTTACCTTTTTCCAGAGCTCGGTTATACTTGGAATTTTATTATAATTAATAATAAAGATGTAAAAGTATTATTATTACTCTGATTTTTATTATTGTTAGGGGATAATATTGTTATAACAACCTTTTAGCCTCCAAAAACTTCAAGACGTTAATCATTCTAATAAAACAAATTGCGAATACAATAATAACAACCAGCCGAATATAAAACAAGAGCAAGAACAGGATTCCTGGACAGTTCAATTGATAGTAAGGATAGTTCGATTTCATTTCCTGAATGGAATACACATACACTCTGGCATACCAGAAGTGACCTCGTATTTTTGACGATAGTATTTAAGCATGATTGTCTAATTCGGCGAGCAGTTTATAGTTAGTGTGGCGAAAATAGAATCGACAGAGCAAAGCGATCGGCTGTTTCGATGTTAGTCAATTTTGTTTTGTAAATAAGTGAGTTCAGTTTGGTCGAATAAAGTCATTTATTGTAAGTGTATAATTTTTTAATTAATTGAACCCAAGGGGTCTACTACAATATGTTGGCTATATAAATCTGCCCAGATTTTGATTGATAATAATTTCTGGTGATTGTAATGAATTGTCATCCATTTATTTTGGCATTTAAAATTTGCATCAAATGGGATTTATAATAATTAGGAGTCTATTTTATTAGTTGGAAAAGTATTACGAAAAATGTTCTGTATATAATTTTTAATAATTATCTTTCTTCAATGTGATTTGTTAATAGCCTACATTCAACTGTTTGTTACAATAAATTTGTGATTGTTCTATGGATATTATTATATTGTACGCTACGTACATTGTCAAGTGTAACCGTGTTAAAATTAGCAAAAAACAATAACTAGTGACAAATTTTGCCATCTATTCTTGTGTCTAGTTTGTTAAACATGTTTTTCTTTGGTAAGTGCATAATTAATGCTATTTAATTAATATTGTCAAAGTAATATACCTGAAATCCGACAAGCAAAATAGAAACAGTAACACAAAAACTGTTTATTAACACTAGAAAGACAGTCTGCATAAAATTGACGCATTTTTATAAATATCGCCCTCTCTGTTTTTCTGTATAAATAAATAAATATAAATAAATTATCTGTAGTTTTTATTATTTTTATATGTGTAGTAATATATAATAACAGATGTTTTATTCAGTATAATAAATATATCCCGACCTACAGTCAGAAAAAAAGTGTAAATTTTAAGCATAATTATCTTTTACGCACATCAAAATAATCTTTCTAGAGCCGGTATTGAAATTGCCTGATTACGGGTTGGTCGAATTGTTAAAGATGTCAGTTTGTGGAAACTGTTCCGAAGTCATCGGCAAGGATGATGAAGCCCTCAATTCCCATGGGGCATCCACCATACGCGAAGCTATATAAATAGAGAAAGGACCCTTCTGTCTAAACCCACGCGATGACAGCTCCCGCCTTCCTTCAGCATGGACCTGCGTAATAGCAAGATTAAACAAACCAGAACATCCAGCCAATCACCGTACAGCCCCTTCATCACGTGACATCCCATTCTAATCGACCGATAACTATAAATAAAAGAAGCAGAGCAGATTCACATTCAGTTCACGTACCTAGTGACTTTTGGGGAGTAGGTAGATTCATACCGAGTTCGAGCTAGACTCTGAAACTCTTATTCATTTTTGTCCCTTGATAATGGCTTCAAATAAATTTGGACGCCTTCCTTCAGCATGGACCTGCGTAATGGCAAGATTAAACAAACCAGAACATCCAACCAATCACCGTACAGCCCCTTCATCACGTGACATCCCATTCTAATCGACCGATAACTATAAATAAAAGAAGCAGGGCAGATTCACATTCAGTTCAGGTACATGGTGACTTTTGGGGAGTAGGTAGATCATACCCCGAGTTCGAGCTAGACTCTGAAACTCTTATTCATTTTTGTCCCTTGATAATGGCTCCAAATAAATTTGAACGCGGTTCTCACGCCTAGCCTAGTTCATAATAAAGACCACGGAAGCCTCTCAGAACATTTCAATCCCCTCTACGTGGAGGATTTCCTCCAATTCACAAAAACATACAGGAAACTTGTTCTTCGAAAATCCCTGCTTCTTTGTGATCTTACTTTTCTTAAATCTTGCATAACCTATAATATTCTAAACACTTTCAAACTTAAACACTTTAACACAGCAAGTTTCGCCTTGTTACGAAATTCCATTCATGCAATCAGGTATCAACTTGACCAAACCAACCGAATCATTGTTATTCGTCATTACATACTCTCAACCCTCAACCAATTCTCTGGGACATTTTTTATCGCATATTTACAGTTAACGCTGAACACTTGACAGAAAAGACTCAAAAACATAAACTAACACGATTTAATACAAAACCAAAACCAACTGTCACCTCACTCTCTCAGACGACCGTCCACAACTTTTCTAACTTCCCCTAAGACTCTAAAACTGGCGGTAAGCATTGCGGTCTCTTCTGCATGTACTGTGGGTGGCGACCGAGACCGCAACCAAAGCTATTATTATCCACTCAGTATCTTTTGATGAAATCAGTCTTGTTGTACTGTGTCATTAAAAACTGTGATTTGTTGCTATATTATTATTACAAATCTAAATAAAAGATGTGTCGGCACCCTTGTATGATGATCTACAATTCTCCTTTTACCTATATTTATATTTGATTTCATTTGTACAAATATTATCCCTTAAATTTTCTACTGAAGAACCATCTTACTAAAATAACTCTTCTTAAGGACCGTTTGGACTAATTGTTTTCATAACTTACAGCAAGGCAACAAGGTAAATTTTTAATAATTTAAAATGGAGCAAAACATTGATATAGTTGAAGATATACAGCAACAACTAATTGAACAAGAAACTATATTTAGTGATATTAAAACTCTAAACGAATGCATGCATCTTAGTAATAAAGAAAATATCTTATATGTTAATATAAGAAGTTTGAACGCAAATCATGCTAAATTGCAGGTATTTGTTGAGAGTCTTGCAAATAAACCAAGTATAATAAATAGTATGTGTAGAATCATGGGAAATGCAAAACTTTAAAATGTATACTTTAAGAGGATATAAAAGTTATTACAATCATAGTCATATTAACAAAGCTGATGGTATAGTAATTTTTTTAAAAGATAACCTAATAAAAACCGCTGGTCATAGAAATAGATAAACTTAAAATACTACATACATGCATTTCCTTAGGAAAAAATATTGAATTTGAAATTTCTTCATTATATAGAAGCCACGATTTTCCTAAATCAGAGTTCATCCTACATTTAAAGATATTTTTAGCAACAAAGTAAAAGGTGAAAAATCATTTAATCATTGGACACTTCAACTTGGATTTACTTGAGTTAGATAATTCCAACTTTGAGCATTTGAAGAACTTATTAGAAAGGGGTTATGTACCAGGTTTTCAATCAATTACTAGACCATCATAATTTAACATAAAACAAGGAACATGTATTGATATCTTTATTAAAACCAAAACAGTACAGACTAAATCAATCACATTAGCTAATCTTTTTAACGACCATTACCCACTATTCTTGGAACTCGGAAACATAAAAAATGAAAAACGAATCAGAATCACAAATTCTATAGATTATATTAAATTTTACAGAATAGCTTTGACTACTGACTGGTTATCGATATTATCAATTAATGAGCCAAAAGAAGCGACAAACTCACTAATACAGCTAATAGATAAGTGTATAAATTTAGCTAAAATAGAATATAATATGAATAACAAACAATCTAAAATGGCTCCCAGAAGCCAATGGATCACCAAAACTATTATTGACTCATGTATCAAAAAAGAGAATATGTATAAAATTTGGAAAACAGATCCAACAAACGAAGTTCTTAAAATGCAATATAAAAATTATTCAAAAACACTTGAAAAGGTGATTAAAGAAGCTAAATATATGTATGACCGTTAACAAATCGAAATGAATAAAAACAACACCAGACAGCTTTGGGAGATCATTAACCAAAAACTAGGTAAAAAATCCAAAAAATCTGACCTTATCAGTTATATATATGACAACCATAAAAGTAAAATCTCAGGTTCGGCTTGCATTACTGCATATATGAACTATATATTTGAATTTGCAGTGTAGGTACAGAACTTAACAATAAAATACAAAAGTTGACTGACTCTGAAATTAAACTACGTTCATTCAATTCTAAAACTATTTATCTCCACCCATCAGACCAAATAGAAATTAATAATATTATACAAAATCTTAAGCTTAAATCTGGTGGAGTTGACAAAATAAACGCACAAACTCTCAAAAAGCTATCACACTTCATAACAGAACCACTTGTTCACATTTTTAACATATGTTTGACCAAATCTGTCTGGCCTGACGCACTAAAAAAAGCTGAAGTTTGTCCGATTCCCAAATCTAAAGATAAACATACACCATCAAATTATAGACCAATATCGCTTATTTCTAATGTGGCAAAAATTTTCGAAAAAGCAATTCATAAAAGATTTTTGGACTTTATTACAAATAGTAAGATCCTATCAAAAGTTCAATATGGTTTCCGTAAGGATCTAGGTACCAAAGATGCCTTAAACTATATTATATTACATTTCTTGATTTAGCTAAAGCTTTCGATACTGTTGACCATAAGATTCTACTCGATAAACTGTATAACTATGGAATAAGAGAAACTGCATATGACTTGATGACTAGTTACTTAAATAATAGGTCTCAGAGAGTGAAAGTAAATGGATGTCTGAGTGAATACATGCAGGTAAAAACTGGTGTACCCCAAGGAACAATTCTGGTCCACTATTGTTCATCCTATATGTTAATGATCTCCTCATAGATTTACCTGACGATTCTATTGTTTCATTTGCTGACGATATGGCTGTTATCTCTACTGGTGAATCCTGGTCTGAAGTTGAAAGCAAAATGAATATCAACCTTAATTATATATCTAAATGGCTCATACACAATAGACTTACACTTAATATAGGAAAAACAGCATATATAAATTTTGGTAACTATACAAATAGCATCCCCAATAGCATTAATATTAAGATCAATGATCAAAGTGTAAAAAGAGTGCATAGTTGTAAATATCTAGGAATAATATTCGACTTTAGGCTACGTTGGGATAAACATATTGAGTATTTGATCAAAATGAAAAATGTAGTGTTCTTATTTTATAAATTTTCTAGTATTATGGTTGCAGATACACTAAAAACGATTTACTATGCTCTATTCCATAGCGTGATTAGCTATGGTATTATTGCATGGGGGGGAGCCTTTCCCAACAATGTAAACTTATTACAAAGAGTACAAAACAAATACTGAAAATTGTAAACAAAAATAATATTGTGCAACAATTTTCTTTAGACTCCTTGACTTATGATTATGAAATACTAAAAACTAAATATATAACATAAAGAAGTACAACCAGAAACAAAAGTATACAACTACCTAGAATGTATAAAACTGTCAGCCGTAAAAATAGTGCAACTAGAGCCATAATACTTTTCACTAGATTACCAAATACACTTGATTTTGTAATATAAGATTGTATAAGTAGTTAAATATAAGATTTTGTAATTAATGAAACTATCTTATGCACAATTTCAATAATTTTAAGAATATTTCATAAAGAAAGGATAGAATAATTTAAATTAACCTAATATAAAAGTTACAAGTTTATTGCTTATTAGTTTTAATATTAATTTTAAATTATATGACTTCTGTTTTTTCTTTTACCATTTTTCTTTTTTGTAGTTAGTTAAGTTAAGATAAGATACTAAGTAGAGTACCAGTTCTACGCACATGTCACCAGTTTGTCTCTGTAAAAACGTTACATGTAAATCATTTACTGTAAATGTATTTTCTGGTAATAAATAAATAAATAAATAAATAATAAAATTTTCCTCTCTGTAGGAGTCTAGTTGTGCACTGCATACCGGACGACGCTGTCTGATCGTTTCAATCAGCTACTCACAATCTTCGTCAGAATAAAGCAGTCATTTTTATATAAACGCACGTCGTTTTCGACCGCGGCACGGCATACTACTTGTCCGGGCTACCGACCGTCTCTTTGTCTCCGGTCTCGCGTCTCTGTCTCTGGTCTCTGTCGCATGCGTGAACTGGCGTCCGTACAAAGCTATATGACAAGTACCGCTCGTGGTCTCCTGTCTCTGTCTCCGGTCGCGGTGCCAACCGCCAGCTTAACAGTTTACATGTTCTATCCAAAAGTTTCAATTTCGCAGTAACGCCATAAACTATCACAACCGAAAGAATCATTTCTTAAGTTGAGGTAGCTCTGGTTGAACCATCAGATATTGAGGATGAAGATACTCGTCAGGACATTGCTAGAGTACTCCGCACATCAAAGCCACCAAAATCAAACCTATCTCCCAACGAAAGACATGCATTAATACAACTAAGTGACAAGGATGACATAACTATTCTCCCTGCCGACAAAGGTAACGCAACAGTTCGGTACAATCTCCGACCCAAGAATTAGCCAGGTACTTAGCCAAAACCCTTCAACCTCTAGAGCAAACATTTTCGTACGTAAAGAACTCTTCTTCCTTCTTAGATATGTTAGGTGCTTATAGAATTTCAGAAGCTGATATCCTAGTAGGCTTCGATGTTGTAAATCTTTTCACCAATGTCCTTATTTCAGATGGTGTTTAATATTCTAGAAAAGAAAACACAATATCTCTTCTGATATCATCAGTACATTGTACAACACTGTTCTTCTAATACGTATTTTTCATTTCACAACACTCTGTTCCTGTCCTGTGGGGCCCCGTTGAGCTTACCTCTTTCTCCAAAACTTGCTAACATTTTCATGGAACAAATCGAAACCAAGCCCTAGATAAAAAAATATGATGGGAATCCCATTTTTAATCAAATAGCTTTAATCGTTCTCAACAAGTTGAGAGGCCGTACCGCCGAACTTGTAAATTCCCGGAACTCAACAACTTGAGAAGACATTGAACAGCTCCTTGAAAATCACTTTGGGGATTCGCCCGACTTTCTGCATTAATTCAATTCAAGGAATGCGAGAACTCCCAAATGAGTCCCCATTAACTTTTGCGGCCAGTCTTCAAATCCATGAAACAAAGATGCATGGGGCTGTTAATAAACAGAACATAATGACAAAAGAAAAAGGCGCTCAAACTTATTTAATTGACTCTATGGCTCTGAACAGCTTTTTAACCGACCTTGAACCAAAAATAGGGCAAATTATACGTGCCAGCAACCCCGACGATATTATAACTGCAGTTTCTAGAATAAAACGGGAAAAACAGCTGTTTCACTTAGAGAACCAAAGTTTTTAGGGACATGTAATCAACAACAACAAAAACGACTAAACCTTAAAATCTTATAAACCAATGTTCGTTTTGCAAACGGGCAGGGCACTCGTTTAACGAATGCTTAACTAGACAAAGGCAACAGCAGCCTAACTAGACAAAGACAGCAGCAGCCAAACTCGAATTTTAACAACAATAATTTCCAGAAATTTCGACCTTACCCATTCTAAAAACCTTCGAACCAAATGGGGCCCAACTTTGACCAAGAAAATCGACCCTCAACCAGCGGACAAACTCAAGGTCCTAACAGCTCTCGACCCACTCCAAACTTTTTCCGAAATCAACAACATAGGGTATAGCACTTTAATCAATCAGATTTGTATAACAACAAGACGAATACTCATATTATAATACTGTGCCTCTTCTGTTACCCTCTGGCTCAAAAATATGACAATTATGAAAAGGATTATAATGAAATCTGCTCTGTTGTGCCCTATAATTTTCAACAATAATTTCACCCAGCTTTTACAGTAGACAAACCACCGGTAACTCAAATTCTCAATCTTCAGACCCAATTCGAAACAATGAATTTCAATGACAGCTTCAATCCAAACCTCAACTTCCCGGAAAAAACTTTCCTATAAGCCCCGCACTCTCAGTTAACTCAATGACGCTTCTAACACTTTCAGCAGGCTTGTCATTATCAATCTTGCCCAAAACTTGTGAAAAATTTCCAAATCGATCCCCTGAAAACGTTGTGATGCAAGGTAACCAAGAAATTCTCATAAACGAAACCACTTTAGCCACATTCAATCTAACAGATCCACACAAAGTCTACATATGCAATCTGGCATCGAATTCGATGGCCTATTAGAATCCAACTTTCTGGAACATTATACAGGGTGAGTTTTTTTTGATGATGAGTATGGGGATCTCGGAAACTAGCGGAGATAGAGCAATGGTTAAATTGGGAAAGATTTCCAGTTCTGTCGATTCTGTCGATTTAGTGAAATCCCTCTAGCTCCTTTGTTTTTGATTTTATAAAAAAGTGTAAATATAAAAATTGAAGGGAATTGTATCCCGAATATTATTGTCATGTCCTCGTTTGCGTGACAGCTCTCGTTTTCGAGATATGACACAAACTTATCTTTTTTTGAATGGAAACCATAGTTGGCTATGACCTCAACGATATAATACTCGATATAGTTATTCATAAACGAACATCGACGTATTTTGTTTTGTACATGGTTTAGAGACATGCGCCTTGACAATTCACAGTTTCCATTAAAGGTGTTATGGTCAGATGAAACTAGATTTACTAACTGCGGTATGTTCAATAGACACAATGAGCATATCTGGGCTAAAGAAAACCCTTTCGATGTAGAACAAAGACGACCACAGATAACATTTGGTTTTAATGTTTGGTGTGGTATCATAGGGTCTACTATTCTGGGGCCTTTTATCTATGACGAATCACTTACTGGGGAGCACTACTTGCATTTCTTGCAATACACTTTTTAAGGCATGTTGCATAATTTGAATTTGAGAACTCGTTTAGAAATTGAGTGGTTTCAACATGATGGAGTTATTAGTAAGACAACACTTAGATAATATCTATCCAAACTTTTGGATAGGAAGAAATAGCTCACGCGAATGGCCACCCCGGTCTCCCGATTTGGCAGTTATAGACTTTATTTATGGGGTGCGCTAAAAAACAAAGTATAGAAAAGAAAGTATGAGACAGTTGGTGACCTAAGGGAGGCGGTATTACGAGCAATTGAAGAAATTGATAGGCGGTCTGTGAGGAAAGCGGTAATGTTATTCTTAAAAAGATGCAATTTTTGTCTAAATAAGAATGGTGGACTTTTCGAACATAAATTGTAACCATTACCATGTACTTTAATCTCTTAAGTTTTTAATAAGTATCTACTTATTTAGTTTTTTCGTTATATCTGATATGCCTAATAAAAAAATCGGTCAATGTTTTTAATAACTCCGTTATTTTTATGAATAACTCTATCGAGTATTATATCGTTGAAAAGGTCTAAAAATGTCCGATTTTTTGAGGTCATAGCCAACTATGGTTTCCATTCAAAAAAAGATAAGTTTGTGTCATATCTCGAAAACTAGAGCTTTCACGCAAACGAGGACATGACAATCATATTTGGGATACAATTCCCTTCAATTTTGATATTTACACTTTTTTCAAAAAGAAAAACAAAGGAGCTAGAGGGATTTGACTAAATCGACAGAATTTCGTTTTTTCAAAATATCTAGTAAGCCATGACTTTTTACAAAAATCCGAAAGTGTCATTAAATTTGGCCAGTAAAACTGCAAATCTTTAGCAATTAAACCATTGCTCTATCTCCGCTAGTTTCCGAGATCCCCATACTGATCATCAAAAAAAACTCACCCTGTATACTAGAAGATCCGAACCTAAGTCGACCTTCACCGAGCTGATAATAGATTGAAACATATTTCATAATAAATTTAGTGTATTAGAAAATATATTAAAAATGGGTTGACTAAAAAAGTCATGGTCAGTCTATTTTAAATTATTTCAAAACATATATTTTTAATTAAATGTTGCATCATCAATATAATAAGAAAAATTTACCCTGTGTAAAAGTATAAAACGTATAGAATGTGCAGCCTTTGGGTTACCTATAACACGTTGATTCGGTCATAATAGGGTTTTGGGAATTTTAAAGATTTCAGTTTTAACGAGAGTGGAAATGTGTGACAGAGAGATCCGAGGTAAGTATACCGTGTAATAATAAAGGACCCAAGATCGCAGTCGCACGTGATAGGACCTCGAATATAAGAAAGTGTGCATGCTCGGTATTTATACGACAGAGAATGAAAGCATTACTCTATTAAACAGTGAGCCTTATTTTGGAGCAACTGACTTAAATGAGTTGCAAAAAAAGAATACATAATAATCTAATATATTTAATATAATATTATTGGTGTCTCATGCTCCTCGTCTGTTTGTCTCGATTTTGACTTTAGGGCTCTTTGTATATCTCGGTCTGTAAATCCGTTTTGTCTCAGAGCTGTTTTTAAACTGTCCATTTCCTGTTTGATGTTATCCTGGTCAGCTAGTCTTTGTGATCTGGTTACTAAAGTCTTGACGACGGCTTGTATTTGGGCTGGGTGGTGATGAGAATTAGCATGAAGGTATCTGTTGGTGTGAGTTGCTTTCCTATATACTGTATGGCCAAGGGTTCCATCTTCCTTCCTATTTATGAGAACGTCAAGGAACGGCAGTTGATTGTTGGCTTCAATCCAGTTTATGGTTGCGATATGTGGATGACACATTTGTGATTTGGCCTCATGGGAGGGAACAGCTCAATACTTTTTTAGACCACCTTAATGGCATCCATCACAAAATAAAATTTACGATGGAGGTTGAAGCCAACAATCAATTGCCGTTCCTTGACGTTCTCATAAATAGGAAGGAAGATGGAACTCTTGGCCATACAGTATATAGGAAAGCAACTCACACCAACAGATACCTTCATGCTAATTCTCATCACCACCCAGCCCAACTACAAGCCGTCGTCAAGACTTTAGTAACCAGATCACAAAGACTAGCTGACCAGGATAACATCAAACAAGAAATGGACAGTTTAAAAACAGCTCTGAGACAAAACGGATTTACAGACCGAAATATACAGAGCCCTAAAGTCAAAACCGAGACAAACAGACGAGGAGCATGAGACACCAATAACCAAGGCTTATTTACCGTATGTCAAGGGGACCACGGACAGTATTGCAAGAAGTCTACGGAGACACAATATCGATACTATTTTCAATACAGACAGAAAAATAAGCACGGTGTTGAGGACTCCGAAGACGAGGATCCCTTTAGAACAACAGGGAGTGTACGAGATTCCATGTGCAGACTGTAATAAAACCTATGTGGGGCAAACTAATAGAAGAATTCAAGCTAGACGTGATCAACACCAGAACGCTCTAAGAAAGCAGGAAAAAACAACATCCATTGCGAAACACGCCACCACGATGTCACACCGAATAGACTTTGAGAACACCAGTGTACTAGCAAATATAGAACACCCGAAATCAAGACTCGTAAGACAGGCAATTTAAATAGCGAAGAGGCCTCACAGTCTAAACGCACGCAATGAAATTCAGAAATTGAATTGTTGGAAATTCTATTAAACAACGTACCGGCCCGGACCCGTCCAATAACAACTCAAACAGAAATTACAAATCAGCAGCAGGAGGCGTGCCCACTGAGCGCCCAGGGCCAATCACACGCAGCCGTTCACGGTGCCAACCAATAGGCGCCGAGCCGCGACTATATAACAGAGAGGCTTCCGCGGTCATTATTATGAACTAGGCTAGGTTCCGGGTGAGAACCGCGGCTGAATTTATTAAATGCTCGACGTTTCGAGTCCTGCTTTGGAGCCATTATCAAGAGATAAAAGTGAAAAAGAGTTTCAGAGTTTAGATCGAACTCGGTGCCTAAATCTTCCTACTCTCCAAGAGTCACTAGGTAACTGAACTGAATTTGAATCTGCTCTGCTTCTTTTATTTATAGGTACTGGTGGGTTAGGAGGTGGTGTCACGTGATGAAGGGACTGTGTTGTGATTCGTTGGGTGTTGGTGGGCGTGTCTGCTTTGTTTAATATGGCAATTACGGAGGTCCATGCTGTAGGAAGGGGATAGCTGTCATCGCGTCGGTTTAGAAAGAGGGGTCTTTTCACTATTTCTATAGCTTCGCAAATAGTGGATGTAATAAGGAAATTGAGAGATATGATAGTCCTACTGTCCTTGAAGTTGATAGAGTGTCCTGATTGAATTATCCTAGATATTTTAGGCGCTTATAGAATTTCAGAAAATGATATCCTAGTTAGCTTCGATGTTGTACCTCTTTTCACTAATGTCCCCATTTCAGACATGTTAGATATTTTAAAAACAAAACACAATATCTCTTCTGACATCATCAAACTTGTACAGCACTATTCTTCTAACACGTATTTTTCATTTCAAGATACTCTGTTCAAACAAGTACGT
The DNA here is from genome assembly GCA_034190945.1 of Octodonta nipae. Lineage (NCBI taxonomy): Eukaryota > Metazoa > Arthropoda > Insecta > Coleoptera > Chrysomelidae > Octodonta > Octodonta nipae. Next base: position 99,785,666 of record CM067217.1, read on the forward strand.
GGGGTCCCGATGAGTTCACCTCTTTCTCCAGTGCTTGCTAACATTTTCATGGAACAAATTGAACCCCAGGCCATAAACTCGTCTAATTTAAAACCTTCCTGCTGGCTTAGATATGTTGATGATACTTTTGTCATTTGGCATCATAGCAGAGATTCATTAGACTTCTTTCTACAATACCTCATTGGTATACATTCTAACATTCAATTTACAATGGAAATCGAGTCCGATTCTTCTCTGTTGTTTCTTGATGTCCTCATAACAAAAACTAGCAATGGCAGATTCTCACATACCGTCTATAGGAAAGCAACCCATACCAATCGATACTTAAATGCCCAATCACACCATCACCCTTCCCAATTGAGTTCTGAATGAAATCTTTGGCTCTTAGATCTATTCGCTTAACAATAGACAAAACGAACTTAATAATCCTCAACAAATCCTTCGACAAAACAACCCCCCTAATACACCAACCCCATTAGAAACAGACCAACAACACCGGAAAGTCTTCCTTGCGTACATTAGAGGAATCACTGACAAAATAGCAGGGTTATTTAAATGTCATAAATCAAACTTTCAATTTGCAATTTACATTTTCAATAGATATTTTAAAGCCATTGACAACGAAGTCAAAATCGACTTTGAAACGTTTGGTTTTTCATTCAATATACAGCTTTTATTTCGATTGTGGTGTTATTTCCTAAGAAAACATAAAAAAACAGTTAGAAGGCAAAATAGCACTGATTTTACACCTACATCAAATAAAGACGGTCTTCAACACTAGTCAAACTATAGCCAACTTAACCGGGAACCCTAAAGATTAAGTACCTAACGAGGATCGAGGAGTTTACGAAATTCCATGTCGGTCGTACCAACAGGCGCGTGAACCATCGAGTATACGAGTATGAACATTCTTTGTCAGTTCGCAAAAAAGATCCGACTTCAGCTCTCGCGTATCATCATTTCCAAACAGGGCACTCTATCAACTACGAGGACAATATGAATATCATTCTCTCAATTCACTTGGGGCATCCACTATTCGCGAAGCTATAGAAATAGTGAAAAGACCCCCCTGTCTAAACCGACGCGATGGCAGCTCCCGGCTTCCTATAGCAGACGTTTGGAATATACAGCAATTTTCGTGACTTGTGGTGTTATGTCCCAAAAAGTACTTAAACATTTTGTATTACATTTAAAAATTTTATTACAGAACATACAAAAATAATATTGAAAAATAAATTTTAATAAATATTTTCTATTCAACATCTGATCCGTCAGAAGTATAATTGTGATTTTCGAATTCATCTGATTCATTAGATTCTTCCTCATTTTCTTCCATTTCGATAATGTTCTGGATTTTCAAAGGAATTTGATCTCCGATTAAACGTGTTGGTTTTAACAAATCATCTAAATGCCAAGGTTTTAAAAAATCATGTAAATGCCAACAGTAGTTTTCAGAGTTTAACTTCGCACATACAGAATCAGCTGTATTAAGCCACATAGAAAATATGAATAGAAATATCAACGTGTTCGCAAGAAAACAGAGCTTATGTTGATATATATTTTTTTCTATTATCCAATCAAGTAACTGGCATCGACATACCTGTGTATAGGCAACCCAACGCTGCACAATCTATACGTTTTATATTTTTACTCAGGATAAAATTTTCTTATTATCTTGATGATGAATTTAATTAAAAAATCTTTGTTTTTTAATGATTAAAAATATCCATGATTTTTTTAAACAAACCATTTTTAATATATTTTATAATATGCTAAATTTATTATAAAACACGTTTCATTCTATTATCAGCTAGGTTCGGATCTTATACTAATAAGAAAGTTCTCGTCACAAACTTGAAACATAAAAGTAATAGAAGAGACAACAACCGACAGACAAACACAGATAAATAACCAAACGATTTCAAATACCATCAGTATCGAATCTTCGTCAGAACTCATTTTTAAACTTAAGTGCGATTTGCGAAATACGGACGCCATTCTAACTTCCACCATGATAGAAAATATAATATTGCCAAACGCCCTAGTCCAGGGTAATGACAGAGGTGACTTTTTCACATCTATCTTAAATGCAAACGCTAGCTCAAAAACTATAAATTTCAACAAATTCCAAATGGAACCTATTGAAAATCTTTCTTTTAACCACTGCGAACAAATCTCATTCGGAAACCATTCTAACATAGACAAACAGAAATTCATAACCAACTGCGACTCGAGCACCTTAACGAAGAGGAGGCGTAATTAATTTAACAACTTAGCATCGATTTCTCGGACATTTTCTACCTAGAAGGAGACAATCTTAGTTTCACTAACGAAATGAAACACTCTATTGATCCAAATAACTCAAAACCATTATTCATCAAACCTTATCGCTACACCCAAATCTATAAGGAACAAGTCAGTTTCAACTTTCAAAAATGCTGGGACAAGGTATCATTCACCCTTCAAATTCCCCGTGGTCTTACCTAACATATCCGATTTACTGGCCCGACTTGGCAAAAATCAATATTTTACTACACTAGATCTTGCTTCTGGCTTTCACCAGATCGAAATTGAATCGAAAGATATTCCAAAAACCGATTTCACCGTAAAGAACGGTCATTTTGAATTCGTTCGCATACCTTTCGGTTTGAAGAATGCTGCCTCAACCTTTCAAAGCGCGATAGACATTCTCATATGAATCCAGAACGAACGATGCTTAGTCTATATAGACGATATAATCGGTTTCTCTCTCTCTCTCTCTCGCTCACACTCGCTTTCTCTCTCGTTCTCGCTCGCTTTCTCTCTCGCTCTCTTTCTATATTTTCTTCGCCCCATATGTCTAGTATTCCATTTATGCAACTCCCCATGGTCTACCCTATATAACAAAATTCACATTTTTTAACCATATTTAATGATACTAATTTTACTTGTCTTCTAAACGTTGCTTGTGGCATATTCTTGATTACTTTTATGATTTTTTGGGCAATAACACCACAATCGAAATAAAACGACGTATACTGAAGGAAAACCAAACGTTTTAAAGTCTATTCTGACATACTATCCTAAAACCACTACATTTCTATGGGTTACCAAAAATTCATAAACATAATATTCCTTTAAGACCAATTGGCAGTTCTATAAATTCTCCGTGTAGTGAACTTTTAAAAAAATTTTTAAACATTATTCGTCCTCTTACAGGAAGTTTTGTTTCTCATCTAAAAAAACAGTGCACATTTCTTGGAAAAACTGTCTCATATAGAATACAAAAATACATTTACAATAGCAAGTTTTAATATAGAAAATCTTTATAACAATGTTTCTGTTTCCAAAACACTAGTAAAACAACTACTAGAACGAGACTCTTCATTAAATCAACGAACTCTGTTATCAATTGAAACAATAATGAAATTACTAACATATTCTACCAAAACTACATACTTTCAATTAAACGATGACTTTTACCAACAGGATTTTGGCATGTCCATGGATTCTTGTCTCTCACCACCATTAAGTAACATATTTATGAAAAACTTTGAAGAACAAGTAATTTTATCAAAAGAAAATAAACCTTTAGTTTGGTGGCGTTACGTTGACGACATTTTCGTAATTTGGGAATACAATCTTGAAGAACTAGATAAATTATTAAATGACATAAATAACAAAGAGCCAACTATCAAATTTACCCTAGAAATTGAAGAAAATAACAAACTATCTTTCCTAGACATATTAATAACAAAAACAGAATCTTCATTCGAAACAGAAGTTTATAAAAAAACCAATTCATACAAACAGATACCTACATTTCAATTCAAATCATCCGAATACAGTAAAGAAAGGTGTCATTAAGTCATTATATGATAGAGCAAAGACCAACTGTTCTGGTGATAATAAATTCAGCAAAGAAAAAATAATTATAAAAAATGTTCTCACTGGAAACAATTACCCCACAAAATTTATCAACAAAGAGTTAAACAGACTTGAACAAAAAACAAACATTCCGAATCAACTCAGAACTTTTCTTATTAACAATTCTACTACTCAGGACAACTACATTGCAGTTACAACTATACCATATCTACAGGGTCTGTCCGGAAGAATGAAAAGAGTGGGCAACAGATTTAATGTTAAAACAACATTCCAAACAAGAAATACACTGAAATCTCTAATATCGAAAACAAAACCAACCAACAAAACCCAGAACTCAAAAAACTGCATATTCAAGATTCCTTGCGTTGCAATAAATTTTATATTGGAATACCATCGAGACCATTAAACGTACGAATAAGTGAACACAAGAATTACATAAAGAAACGACAATTTGAAAACTCGAAAAAATGTGAACATGCTTGGGACCTAGGCCATAAAATACAATTTGACAATTCAACTATACTTCACAAAGAACAACATAACACAAAACGAAAAATAAAAGAGTCTGCCTTAATTCTTTTGAATGAAAACGATTGTATCGCTTCTACTTCTGTAGAATTTAATCGTATCTGGTTACAGACAATTAAGGAAGAAATTATTAATGGTAACCTCCTTTTGAACAACCCAGTATCGGGATAGTTCATAATGTTTTTCCTAGGTTTTCCCTTATGACGTTAATGGGATCACTGAAACAATGGAATTCTTTCATCGCATTTTTGGCGAATGCGCTATCTTATAACAAAGTCGTACCTAGGAACGCCACTTATAAATTGTAAAGACAACTCTTTCAAGTTCTTCTAATTTGAAAGCTGTTTAACTATAATACATGTTCTTTAGAATTTTTTGTGCTACGTGTATATCAAAAACAACAAATTTTCTAATGTCAATTTAAATGTCAAGTCAAATTTCGTTTTGCAATTTACATCAATAAATATAAATTTCCTTCAATATACGTCGTTTTATTTCGATTGTGGTGTTATTACTAATTTTACTCTAGCATTTATTTCAACCAGCCGGTATATGTCTCTAAATTTTTTTGAAACCCGTCCTATAATTCAAATATCCTAAATGTTTATGCTTATATAACAAATTTTTGATACACCCCGAATAACAATAATTTTACTCCACCCTTCTTTCAAACACCTTGTAAAAGCAACTACTTGTGTTTCACACTATATAACTTTTTTAACCGCCCTGTATAACTGTAATTGTACTCCACCTTATATTTCAACCATCCTGTATATTCAACTGCTTCTAACATTTTTTTGAAGCTGTACTTGTACTCCGTCCTATAATGCAAATATCTACTCGGTATCACTATAGTTTTGCTCCACTCTTATTTCAACCACCTTGTATACGCAACTACTTATGTGCCACCCAATACAATATTTTTTAACCACTCTGTATAACTAATTCAATTATTCATATATTTCAACCATCCTTTGTATGGAACTGCTTATGTACTACCTACTATCACATGCACGCACGCACACACCTACAACCGTATACCATATAGAAGAGATCGGCGGCGTAAGAAATTTTCGTTTCGATAATCTAATGGAATATTTTCTGCCATTTCACGCGACTATAAGTCCCGTAACTTAACTTCGTCTCTAAAAGAAACTGACTTCCAATGAATCAAACTGAAAACCGCTACAAACACCCAGAACGATATACTTTCATGGCTTATCCTGACATTTAAACCAGATATTTATTATGAAAATTTGACTTACATTGATGCTTACAGTTTTTTGCACATACTTTTCCGATTTTCAGAAAAATTGTATGTTTTATGCCAGTGTTGGGCAAAATTAAATTGTTGAACAATAAAAAATTAACAATTATTTAATTGTTAATCATGCCTATTGCAATTAACAATTAAATAATTGTAATTGTGAAAACTAAATTAATTAATTGTTAGTCATGAGTTTCCACAATTAACGATTAATCAATTGTCAATCTTTTTAATGTTTTTGATTAACAACTAACAATTAAAATTTATCTTATTATATAATGCAAGTAATCGATGTTTATTTGTAATTATATAATTTGGTTCCGGAAAACGGCTCTCTTTTGACGTAATTTATGAATTATAAGATTTCGATGTCTTTGGGAATAATCGTATTATTGAAAGAAATTAAATATTAAAAAATTCAGTGGTAGATTGTGACACTTATGTGTAGAAACAACAAGTATTTTACAGTTGTACAGGATGATTCAAAACACGTAACCCAGAAGCAGTTGTATATGCATATATACTTAAATTTGCTAAAATATAAGGCGCTGTGATTCAATATATGTCGGATACTAAATGTTTTACTATGTTAAAATATAGTGTAGTGGAATTATAGGTAGGGTAGTTAAAAAATGGATTGGATAGCCATAAGCAGACGCATGTACAGGGTGGTTCAAATATATGATGGGATAGAAATACTTATACAGAGTGATTCCAAAAAATGAACAAAATTTTATATTTGGTAGCCCATAAACAGTTGTATATATAAGATGGGTGGTATATAGAAGGGGAGTGGGATTATACTAATACAGGGTGGTTAAAAAATCTTAGAAAAATAATGTTTTATAGGATAGCCCACAAGGAGTTGCAGATATATGTTAGGTTGGAATATCGGACGGAGTAAAATAATAGTTCCCCTGTAACTATTATGCTTGATAAATTTTAGAAACAAAAAGTGTTTATAGGTTGCTTCATAAGCAGTCACACATGCAGGATGATTGAAATATGGAGTGGAGTGGAATTGTGGTTATACAGGGTGATCCAAATAATTTTTTTTATAATGGGTGGTCCATATAGGTAGTTGCACTTTCAGTTTGGTTGAAATATAAAGTGGAATTATTTAAAGAGTGTTCAATAAATGTTATAGAACCGAAATTAACATGATTCATTTCGTCTCGGGACAAATGGTTTACATAGCAAATGTTTGAATATTTGCATATATGTATCCACATTTTTATGATTTTTATTATTTTTTTAAATTTATTTTAGAATTTTTAGTGATATAATGGCATAATTGATAGCAATTTCAACTCTGACTACGTTTGTTACATAACAATGTTCTATATTGACAAGAGAAGGGTACTTTACTATTATGAGAAATTCATGTTTTGACGAACCTCGATTATCGTTATAAAAAGTGACTTGTGACGAATTTATTTTAGGTTATTTGTTATTATATGGGTTACAGAACTTCACTCGTAAATTCAAGGTTTCGTGAAAAATTTGGGAACATATATCCAAATAATCAAACATTTGCTATGTGAATAAATTTTTCACAAGACGAAATAAATTAGTTAAAGTTCAATTCTCTAACAATTATTCGGACATTCTTTATAATAATTCAACTTCATAATATATTTCGACTTCCCTGTATATGGTTACGGATTATTTATTAGAACTTTTTTCCTAAACATTTTGAACCACCTTGTATAACTATAACATTCTATATTCCAACATCCCTGTATATGCGCCCGCCTGTGATTCATTCTAAAAACTCTTTTTTTAAACACCTTCTTACCCATTAAATTATTTCTTGTTTTGACATTTCTTGCACCTCCCAGTATACTACAATTCCTCTCCACCCTATATTACAAGCATCCTATATATGCAATTCCTTATGGGCTACCAAATATAGCATTTCTGTCCTACATTTTTTTAAATCACTGTATAATTAATATTATAGAATATATGTGAACCACCATGTATATGCATCTGATAATGACCACCCAATTTAACATATTTTTAATCACCCTGTATAAGATTAATTTCACTTTACCCTATATTTCAAACACCCTGTAAATGCTACTACTAAGGGACTACCCTGCAACATTCTTTCATATTTTTTTAACCACCCTATATAAGAATTGTTCTGTTCCGTTCTATCTTCCAACTATCATAAGTATTCAACTGCTCATGGGTTATCCGATATAATAATTTTTTTATTTGTTTTCTGACCACCCTATATAACTATAGTTTCACTTTACTCTACTCTATTTTTTAACCCAATGAAACATTTAATTTCTAACATATTTTGAACCACCCTGTATAATTATAATTCTGGGACGACATATATTTTAACCAATTTGTATATGCATATGTGACTGTTAAATGCCTACATTTCTAGAATCATACTGTATAACAAGAACGGGTTATGTATCCCGTTCCCATAAGAGGACAACAAGATAAATAAATAGCATATCAGCAACACGTGCCGACGACTCATCATATGTTAATAGTGAATTCAAATACTTTCGCATATCCTAATGCTTTTGTTTTTCAGATTAGAATAGACGTAACCTTCATAACGACTAGACGTATAATTTTGTATTCAGTAATAAATTAAAAACTTGTAATATTTTTTGGCTCAATTAAACTTTTAAAATTTTTTTAAAAAGTTATTTTTGCAAACCAAAAATATTACTGGCGCAGTCATTCCGATCTGAACGAATTTCTTTGAGAAAAACATCAGTTTTCCAACTGTTGATTCAGAGAACCTAAAAATCCAAGTGAAGAAAAGAAAATCCACAACGATCCACTACAGACCAGAGAAATCCAATGCAGATCCTCTCCTTGGTACTGTGAGTAGAAAAAAAAGTTGCTTTCCTTGTTTTATATATATTACTTCCTTATATTCGCACTATTAACCCAGAGAAGAGAAAACAGAGCAAACGAGTTAATTTTAAGAGAACAAAATTTTGAATTTGATTTGAGTACATTATTTTCCGATTTAAACATTTCAAATAGCCTAGTTAACGATTCAAATATTTTAAATATGAATCCGAACAGCCAAGCAGGTAACGTCCCAGTTTTTGAACCCAAGTTACTACAAATAATTCCCCAATTTGAAGGAAACCCATTAGAACTGTCATCATTTCTTGATACTGCTAATACTATCATTAATCAGTATTGGGACCAAACCCAGAAAATATCCAAAGCGTACAAAACATAACAATTATATACGGCATTTATTCTAAACTAATTGGTAAAGCTAGAGAAGTTACAATATTATTGCTAAAGATTGGCACACTGTCAAAAGCGCGTTAATAGCACATTTTGGAGATCAGCGCGATGAGAACGGTTTACTTTTTGATTTAGATCAATTAAGACAATTTCAAAATGAACCTTCTTTACAATTTAAGCGCATTACATAACTATGTTCACATTCACGAAAATCTTGTTCAAAATAGAACAGTCAAAAAGACATTTTATAACACCCACGCTTTAAAAATATTTTTAGCAGGACTAAAAGAGCCCTTAGGTTCTACTATTAGAGCTATTAAACCCAGCACATTAGCTGAAGCCAGACAATACATTATTGCCGAAAATAATATTCGACACTTACAAAGACCTTCCAATTTTGATAACAATCATCACAAAAACAATTTCCAACATCAAAAACAACATAATCACAACCAACATTTCAAACAAAACCCAAATCAATTTCAAATGCAAAATCAATTTCAATCTTTGAATAGAAATCAAAGCCCAAGTCAATTTCTACCAAATAATTCTCAATATCAACAACCACAATTTCCTAGAGACCAATACAAATTCAACAAAGACCAGTTCCTCAACAACAAATTTTCACAAACAGACCAATTTCCCCTCAACAGCAAAGAAACTCAATTAACGTGTGGCAACCAAGAGGTAATATCCCACAACAAACTCCTGTTCTATGAGTGGTGTTTCAACAATAAAACTATTCACAAGATCCTAGAAATCAAAGATTTTACCAAAAACCAAAAAACCCATATGAAGTACACAATCTTGAACAACTTGACCCTTCTTATGAAAATCCCGAATTTTATGATGAAAATATTCCAGAAACAGATTTTCAAAACGAAAATATTCATGAAAACTATACTGACATCAGCTTACAAGAACCAGAACAAAGTTTAGAAGAAGCAAATTTTCCAACAACTGCCTCAACCATTAGCGTAACTATACCGTTCGAGGCCCGTGGCAAATTCATCGGATGGGCCCCCTCCCCTCCCATCTCCCCAATATATAAAAAAGCTGAACCAACAATAATAGCATTTTTTTATTTTATAATACCTATTCATTTATTTATTTATATACTTTTATTTGTAAGAGGTAACTAATAAATCACTACGTGAAGTAGATACATACAAACTTTAAAATTATAATTACTTACTTGATTTTCTAATAAGTCACATTAAATTAAAGGTACCTCATTTATTTAAAGTACATATTGAACTGAAATCACAATTTTATTGTAGTTTAAGTATACAATTGTTATTATTTAAATTCCTTTCTTCGGACTTTCTGTTCAGCAAAAGTGTTAATGACATCATCAAAGTTCAAATTTCGAGCCATAGAATTTTCGATGGATAGAATAGCCAAATTGCTTAACCTTTCTTGTCCCATAGAATTTCTTAAATAAGTTTTTATCAATTTCAGTTTTGAAAATGATCGCTCGGCAATAGCCGTAGTTACAGGAATCGTGAGAAATAACAGAAATGCAGTGCACACTTCAGGAAAGCTCGAAGATATAAAATGATTCTTTATTATTAATAAGTCAGCAAGTTCTCTTATAGAAGATGACCTTTCTATTTCGTGTTTAAAAGAGGATCGAAAACTGAGAATTTCCTTGGAAAACGAGATAGGTATATCTTTTTTATATAGATGGATAAATGCTAAAGCCTTTTCCAATAAATCAGTATCATTCAAATTTTGCAAAGTGGCAGGTTGCAAGACACTGAAATTGGAAACAATTTCATTCATGTCAAGGAAACACGATCTTAGTTGATTAATGATGATGTCTAATACACGATAGAATACGTTAACTATAAACAACTTTCAGGATCTTGCAGACGTTCATCCTCACAAATTTCATCAAAATGACGTTTCACTTTTCTCTGACGAGTTTTAGGAAATTCAGGGTTTATAGACCATTTAACTGCAATACTATTTGCTTCCGTTTTTAAATCTTCAAATTCATGTCGATACTTTCGAAGTTCTTCTAGACAGACTTGCAAACGCTTTGAAGCATTTGAAAGATCGGTGGCTTTAGATTGAAGTGCTTTAGAAGCCGCGTCTATTGTTTGTAAGACTTTGGACAATGGAATACCAGCAACATAATAAAATTGTAGTTTTCTACCTTTTTCTTTAGCAAGATAGCTTCATTTCTCTCACCTGATTTGGAATTTAATAAAATGGTTTTTGTTAGCGCTTTTTGAACATCAACGAATCGAACCTTTAAAGCAAACATGGCATCAAAGCGTCCTGCCCATCTAGTTAGATTCAATGTTTTTAATGTTACTTAATTTGATGATACATCGGTTTCTCCTTCTTTATTGTGAGATATAAAACTAGATAAAATATTCCATCGTCTAATACTATGGCCAAAAAAATTATAAATTTGTTGGACAGTTTCGAATAATGTTTGTATTTCTATGACCTCTTTTACTGCATCATTTACTACCAAGTTTAAATTATGAGCTGCACAATGGACATACACTGCAGTTGTCTCTATATCTCTTATGAGTTTTTGAACTCCGCCATAAGTGCCTTTCATGGTATTAGCTCCATCGTACCCTTGTCTACGGCACTTATTCAGAGAAATACTTTTGTCATTTATGGATTTTATTATCTGCTTGGACATTGCTAAGGCAGTTTGATTCGTAACCTCATGAAATCCTAAAAATGACTCTTTAATAACGAGTGCCTTTGGAGTTCCATTTTCATCTTTCTCGATTACACAGTAACGGTAAAGTTCACAAAATTGATCTGTTTTGGAAATGTCTTGAGTAGTACCTGGCGCCAAATTTTTTTTTCTCTTTTGATAATGGACTCTTGTTCTTCATCTAGTGTTCCATGTAACTGCCACTGTCGATGTACAAAATATGAATGCAAATGTTCTTTCGATGTCTCATGTCTTTCTATGGCTTCCACAATATGTTTCCAATCATCATAGCCTTCCATCCAAATATTTTGTAAATTTTTAGATGCCCTATTTGCGAATAACCAACATGGTTCACAATATGCTTTTTGAAGCAATAGAGAATAGAACAACCATGTATGTTCTAACTTTACGCCAGATTTAGAAACAGTGTAATAATATCTATCCAAGAAAGATCTATTGTTACTATCCCTTAAAAAGGGGCCTTTTGGTTTACAGTGTCCGTTTTCGATCACAAACCGTTTTACTTGATCATTGAGTTCTTCAAAGTTGCCTTTATCCGTAACTGCGGTAAAGATTTTAATTTTTCTACATCCAAAAATGATTCATTTGAAGATTTGCTCGTACCTGGTTGTGGTTGCTCTGAATCTAAATATTCACTGTTATGGGGTTCTGCGATATTGACACCTGTGACATCATTTTCTGCGTTTCCGTCGCGCTGTTCATTTGATTCTTCTTGTGTACTGATACTATCTGTACTATCTTGATTCTTAAAGTCCTGACTTATTTTAGGTAAGTTTTTATTTTGTTCTTCAGACTCCTTCTTTCAATTTCGTTCTTCGCTTCCACTCTGATACTTTCTAGAACAAAACCGCAAAAAGTTTGTAATAATACCTACTATAGTTTTTATTTATTGAAAAATCTAATTGCTAACAAATGCCAAAAAGCGGCTGTGAAATATTTCTATTCTAACTGGACTGAATTGATTTTCAAATGCACGATGAGAATCATTATTTTAAATACTCATTTCATTGATTTCATAACTTGAGATTACAAACTTTACTACCGATACCTACCGACGATGTACATGATTAATTTTCAAGGTGGATAAAATAAAAAAAAATAAATTGATTGTTTGTTATCTTATAACTATTTTAAATAAATATTAGAATAAAATTCTTACCGAGTAGACATTGCCAACAAAATTTTCACAATTAACTAATTAAATATATCCTCACTTGCAATAAACAACCTTACAACAATAAACTGCTAATTGCTTGGTGAGTTCTTGCGCAAAACAATAGTAGTTTTTTATATAAACAAACTTGAATCGGGGATTCCCCGATTTATTCATTCCATTGTAATCAGTGCTGCCGTTTGAGAAAGAAAAAATACACCAAACTCATTTCAAAATTGCCCTAAATTTTAGCTGTGAATTTTTAATGACCATAAGATAAGAGAAAATGTGTTCTTATGTGAATTCATTATTACTATTTACCAAAATCAACTAAATTAAATAATTGAACATCTCCAACTGATTGGCTTAAATTTACGATCGTCAATAATTTTTACAATTTTCTACTAGATTCCGACAAATATTTTTTACCGCATTGTATTGAGATAAATAGCGCTAAAGAGTCTAGAATTGGGCTATCTAGCGCGAAATGCGCTAAAACGGCAACACTGATTTTAATGCCGGCAGTATACCTACTCTCGGCGAGATACTCTGAGACATGCCGAGTGAATATAAATGTAAACAAATATACACATTTTGGAGGTATGTTTGTCCATGCATGTTTCCGAAATTATTAATTGGATTTTGACCATTCTTTCTAAGACTGGGTTAAATCTTTTTTTACTAATTTATTGAAATATTATAATACCTATGTTCTTTTTTTACTTGTGTAAGCAACTAAAGAGGTGGCAAATAAATTAAAGATACATTTTTTTTTACTTAAGTGTAATAATAAATGTACCTAGGGAGTTGAGATTTCCTCTGATCGGGGGCCCCTTCGGGCTGGGGGCCCCTTCGGGCTGGGGGCCCGCGGCATTTTGCCGACTTGCCACCCTATAGTTACGCCACTGGCCTCAACGAAAAACCCTACATAGAACTACATTCTATCTATGACAAAAAGGACCTTCCTTATATAAAAATATCCAACCCTCTATTAAAACTTTTAATAGACACGGGTGCAAAATCATTTTTGAATCCCGAAGTAGCAGAAAACTATTTTTCAGATTTCATAAAGAAAGAACCCTTTACGATTTCTTCGATTTTTCAGACAAATACAAAAAAATATTGTATCGAAATCCCAGCATTTTCAGAATTTAATTGTAAGAAAAATATTAAATTTTATTTATTTAAGTTTCATAATTTCTTTGACGGCTTGATAGGCTATGAAACAGTGAAAGACCTCAATGGTCAAATTGATATAAGAAATTTCACTTTGAAAACTCCAACTTCCAAAATTAATCTAGACCATTATGAAACAATGAACAAGCTTTTATTCTTTGTCCGATTAGAACACCATACCATTGAAACCCTTAAAGTTCCAGTTAAGATTCAAAATGGCGAAATTGAGATAAATACAATTAAAATAGGTAATTGTTTTATCCCAGGAGGTATAACAACCGCAATAAATGGTTATGCCAATGTGGAAATTCAAAATAACACTGATGACCCCCAAGAAATAAAATTATATTCTCCCATATCCGTAAAACTTTTCAATGAAAATGACTGAAATTTTTCATGCAACAATATATCCCAATGAAGAACAATACATTCAAAAAAATGACATTACGAACTTAATCCGAACTCAACACATGAACTCAGAAGAAAAATATCACATTGAAAAATTATGTCATTCATTTTCTGACATTTTCAAAACTAATGATGAACCCCTGACTTTCACTAACCAAGTAAAACACAAAATAAAAACATCTGACGAAATACCAGTTTATTCAAAATCGTATCGTATCCATAAACTCGACATTCAAAGATAGATCAAAGAAATGCTCGATAATGAAATTATTCGACCAAGTAATTCTCCATGGTCGTCCCCGATCTGGATAGTTCCGAAAAAAGCCGATGTTTCCGGTATTAAAAAATGGCGAATAGTAGTAGATTATCGTAAACTAAATGAAAAAACAATTGATGATCGTTATCCTATTCCAAATATTTCCGATATTCTCGATAAACTTGGCAAATGCCAATATTTCACAACTTTAGACTTAGCGAGTGGCTTTCACCAAATTGAAATGCATCCCGACGATATAAAAAAAAACAACTTTCAATGTCGAACACGGTCATTACGAGTATTTCCGTATGCCGTTTGGTTTAAAAAACGCTCCCGCAACATTCCAGAGAGTCATGGACAATGTCTTAAAATGTTTACAAAATAACACCTTTTTGTGTATGTCGATGATATCATTTGTTTTTCCTCCTCACTTCAAGAACATATTGTTAATTTGAAAAAAATATTCCAAAGACTTAGAGAACACAATTTAACAATCCAACTTGACAAATCAGAATTTTTGTGCAGAGAAGTTTCTTTCCTCGGACATTTAATCACTTCTGATGGTATTAAACCTAACCCTGATAAAATATCAGCAATTTTAAATTACCCAATTCCAAAAACAACCAAGGAAATAAAACAATTCCTAGGACTTTTAGGTTATTATAGGAAGTTCATCAAAAACTTCGCTCACATTACAAAACCATTTACAACTTGTTTGAAAAAAGGTGCTAAAGTTAAAACAATGACCCTGAATATATTAAAACTTTCGAAGAATGTAAATCACTTCTTACAAACGATCCAATTTTGCAATACCTAGACTTTTCGAAAAAAATTATTCTAACCACAGATACGAGCAACGTAGCATAAGTGCTATACTTGGTCAAGGCCCTATTGGTAGTGACCTACCCATTGCTTACACATCCAGGACCCTTAATGATCACGAGAAAAACTATTCGACAATTGAGAAAGAATTGTTAGCCATCGTCTACGGCACAAAAGTCTTTCGATGTTACATTTTTGGTCGACCCTTCACAATAGCGTGTGACCACCTTCCCTTAAAGTGGCTCATGTCTTTAAAAGAACCCAATTCACGTTTAGTACGTTGGAGATTACGTTTAGAAGAATTTGATTATGAAATAGTTCACAAGAAAGGTAAGAAAAATACTAATGCAGACGTCCTGTCATACTATTCATACTAGCGAAGAAGATCCAATACTTCCAATTAAAATAACAGACAAACCAGTAAATTACTTTATAAATCAAATTTTTATTATTGAAGTCCCAGACAATTCCCGAAAACAGATAAAGAAAATTTTTGAAAACCCTGTAATTCGAACACGTTTCTATTTATGTCACAAAGAACTCTTTCCGACAACAACTAATTCAGTTTATAAAATAATTATTTTTACGAAGAAATGTGTAGATTCATCCCCCAAATATTCAAAAATTCTGTCTATAAATTTTTAAAGTCAAATAAGTTACTTTTTGATGTAACACAAGAACACAACAAAAGCTTATAAAAACTCAACACGAAGGACTAACAAATCACAGAGGAATTTTAGAAACCTCTAACGAACTCAAACAAAAATACTATTGGCCCAAATTAATCGATGATGTAAAAAAATTCGTAAATAACTGTAATGTATGCCGACAAGTAAAATATGAACGTCATCCCCCTTTCAATTAACGCCCACTCCAAAGAAACCCTTTAAAACAATTCACATAGATACTTTCAAATTCGAAAATTCAATTGCCCTTACTATATGTGACAGCTTTTCAAGGTTTGGACAAGCTTATATTATTCCCAGTTTATCAGCCCTTCATGTCTATAACTCACTTTTACAATTTATAAGTACATTTAAAATTCCAGAAAACATTGTTTCTGGCAATGGTTGACTCAACATCTCCTAAAAGATTTTGCAAATTTATATAAAATAAATTGGTATTATACCTTGCCCTTAAATCCAAATAGTAACTCAATCGTAGAGAGATTTCACTCAACTCTACTCAACATTTGAGAACATTTACATTATCAAAACCAGATTCTGACAAACTTTCTTATGCAATTATAGGTTACAACAATTCCCTTCATTCAGTCACAAAATATAAGCCCATTGACCTTATTTTTGGTCAACTAGAATTAAAAGAACCAATCGAAATCGATCCCCAATCCGAAGTTGTTAACCATGAACTTGACAAACAAAGAAATCATGAAAACTTTATACCAAAATATTTCTTAAAATATGCAAAAACTAAAAGCAACCCTTATTCAGAAAACTAATGAAAAAAGGAATGACCCTCCTGATATTCAACCAGAAACTACCTACAGGTTAGAGAAAATTAACGGAAAGACAAGGCAAAACTAAACCTTTATATAAACCTGAACATATTTTACAAAATACGGATTTAACAGTAACGACACTTCAAAATACTTATCACAAACAAATATTTAAACCACCTCGAAAATTTATTGACAAAAACTTGTTACAGGATGATGACACTGCACCTGACGATGAGGCAGAAAGTTCAAATTCGGAATCTGAAAACTAATCCCGGAGTTCTTCCCTTTAAACTTGGAAGTTCCCGACTAAAAATCGCCTGTCACACTTTCGTACATTATGTCCGAATTGACCCAATCAAATCAGAAATTTTATCAATTACCAATATTTATGATAACTTTGAACATGTAATACGTAACGTCACGTCTGTTCAAAAAGAACCACTTCTTAGTTCTTATAAACACTTAGAATATGAAGTCAGATTATTAAATCAAAAAATGAATTCACTTTTCCCAAATACTAGAAATAAAAGAGGATTAAGTAACCCCTTAAGATCTGTAATAAAATATTTCACAGGAAATATGAACGCCCAAGATGCTCAAGAAATTCATGAAAGCATATCAGACTCGAAACTAATCAAAATAAAATCGTTAGAAAAGTTAATAAACAAACATCATTAACTACGGCACTTATGAAAAATATTAACGAAACAATTACTAAAATATCAGATAACCAAAATTTAATTGAAAATAAAATTGAACAATTAAGAATAGGTTTGAACGAAATAAATTTTAATTATGCTCATTATTTAGAGATCCAAGAAATTTTGAATCATATTAAATTAAATTCAGACTCTTTATTGAATTTTCTATCAGACATGGAAAATGCTATAAGCTTTGCTAACTTAAAAGTTTTACATCATAGTATCATTTCACTATTACAAAAAATTGTTGTTCAATTGCAAGAATCACAC
Organism: Octodonta nipae; assembly: GCA_034190945.1. Classification (NCBI taxonomy): domain Eukaryota; kingdom Metazoa; phylum Arthropoda; class Insecta; order Coleoptera; family Chrysomelidae; genus Octodonta; species Octodonta nipae. The sequence continues at coordinate 99,803,520 of CM067217.1, forward strand.
AGTTATTCACAATTGTTATTTTCTGTAGGTGATTATCTCAAATATTATGAAGTAGTTGAAACAAATGTAATCATTTCACAACATAAAATAATATTTTCTCTTGATTTTTCCATTGGTCCATCCTGATATCTTTGATTATTATCACCTTTATGCCATACCAAATGAAAATCAATTAATAATTATCCCACCATCTTCCTATATTTCCATAAGCAACAATGAGTACCAATATCAAGATGAAGAATGCAAAAACTTATGGTCAAATTATTTGTGCAAGAAAAATCACCTTTTGCCACTACTTCAAAATCTCGATTGTATAACTTCACTTTTATCAGTCGAAAACAAGTTAGAAAATTGCCAACAAATTCCAATCAAAAATACCCAGCAGATAATTGAAGAAATCAATGAAGCCCATTACATTGGAGTTTTCCCGAAACAACAAAAAGTTCAAACCACATGCCAAGAAAGCGACGTAGCAGTCCTTCAAGGAACATTTTTGTTCATTGTTCCGCCAAAATGTTCAATCAAAACCACATCGTTCATCTACAAAAACGACAAAGGTACAATTAAAGGTCATCCAGTTACCTTAGACGAAATAAAAGCAATCAGTCTACCAGTTTTACCAGTTCAGAAGCTCAACCTAGAAAAAGTGCCAATAGACAAGTTACATCAACTTCAAATTCAGGAATCAGCTGTAGAACCTTTAGAAGAAATCAAAATACAGTCCAAACGCTCAACATGGTTCCTATATTTCGCAATTTTCCTGATTATTGCAGTGATCCCACTTTTCATTGTCATTGTCAAGAAGCGAGATCTGATAATGAAATTGTTCCAGTCCAGCTAACCAGGCCCCAGACCGGAAGTTAGTCCGTCTCAGGTTGACGAACCTTTAAGGGTGGAGAAGTTATGTATCCCGTTCCCATAAGAGGACAACAAGATAAAGAAATAGCACATCAGCAACACGTGCCGACGACTAATCATATGTTAATAGTGAATTGAAATACTTTCGCATATCCTAATGCTTTTGTTTTTCAGATTAGAATAGACCTAACCTTCATAACGACTAGACGTATAATTTTGTATTCAGTAATAAATTAAAAACTTGTAATATCTTACCGCTCAATTAAACTTTAAAAAATTTTTTAAAAAGTTATTTTTGCAAACCATAAATATTACTAACGATATGTATTGCCACGAAATGATAATTACACACAGAACTCACTTCCAAAGTGTGCCTCAAATTAATATGCGAATTTGTAAGTTTTACCTATGCAAAAATCGTCAACTTTGGCACTTTTTTCTTTCAAAACTTTTATTTTAAATTATAACCAGTTTCGATGTTGCCAAAAGCAAATTATTAAGGAAAATTAATCTTTTTTGACAAACCTCGTATACAATTATTGTTATAAGTGTAATAATTTATTTTAATCTTTAGGTTTCAGACTATGCCGATTTTATTTATGGAGAATAACTATAAATGCAGATAAATTACTAGTAAGAATATTAATCTTAAAACATCCTCCTTTTTTGAGATCGCTTAAAAAGAAAATTTCCGTCTGTATTAAAGCGAAATAATTGTTAGTTTTAATTGTTTATTAGAACAATTGACAAAGTTAATTGCAATTGATTTAATTGCAAAACACAACTAATGTAGATTAATTCAAATAAATTAATTGCAACATGCAGTTAACAATTCAATTGCGATTAAATTAATCGCAATTAGTTTTAATTACAATTGAATTAATCGCAACTAATTTTTCAATCGATTAATTAGTTGATTGAAAATTTAATTGATTAATGCCCAACACTGTTTTACGTTAGAGAAAAATATACGGAATCAAGCTGAACATATCTTTGTAGAATACAATTTATAATTACCCGACGTCCAAAAAGGAGGAGGTTATCAATTCGTCGCGTATTTTTTTTGTATGTATGTTCCTGATTTCTTCTCCTGTGGTGAACCGTTTTGAGTGAATATGGTCTTGTTTAATAGAGTATATATCCGGATTGGTGAAACTTCACATTTGGGAAAAGAATTCTGTTGGTAAAGTGATGAAATTTGTGAATGAATCCATGCGTGCATGGAAATCGACCAATATCAAATGTCAAACCCTAAACTACTACTGCTATTTGGGTGTTTAGTTATAGCACACAAAATCACAAAGTAAAGTGATAGAAGGAGTTGCATTTATAAGATGATTGAAATATAGGTCGGAGTAGAATGATAGTGGTCCATAGGCAGCCGTATATACAAGATAGTTGGAATATAGGATGGAGTGGACGTTTGGTGGTATAAAAATGTTGGAAAAAATGTGGAATTAAAATTATATAGGGTGATTAAAAAACTGTTATATGATGTGGACGTAAATCATATACAGGATGGCTGAAATGTATGCTGGAGTTGAATTATATTTATACAGTGTGATTAAAAAATTATTATTATTACTCCGTCCTATAATTTACAGAAGGCAGCTAACAAATTTGTGCTTGTCCGTGGGCAGTCGTATGTACAGGATGGTTGGTACATAGGGTGGAGTGGAATTATCTATAGTTATACAGGGTTGTCAAAAAAAGTTGAGAAAGGGTTACATGGCGTGGTCCATAAGGCATAAATATATTTTGAGCTTATGTCAAAGCTTACTAGTACATTTTGTCCTGTCTATTAAGATTATAAATACAAAATAAAAAATGTAGAATGAAAACTACCTGAGTCCAAAAAAACTAAAAAGTTGAAAATAAAACATTTAAAAAAATATATATCCGACTTCCATCTATAACCAAAAAGCTGATAATAATTATAACAAAATACAACTATATCAAATAAATAACACATTCAATGTTGCTAGGTACCTACCTAGACCGTAAATATGTAAACATTAAAAGGTGCTCATTCTGTACAAATTAATTACCTACCAATCTAGTATATTTTTGAAATCCCATTTTTTGCATTTGATCTTTTTTTCAAAAGTTAAGAAAACGTTAACACTTTGTTTTGAAATGTTGATAGACAGTATTATTGTCCGTCGAATAAGCCTATTTTTATCTCAGTAAGACCAAAACTTTAAGAGATATGACATTTTTGTTCACACGTGGAGAATAGGTCATTAAAACAAAAAAATGGCTGCCATATGGCGGGGTGGGGTATTGAAGCCTAGTATATGGTGTATTTGTTTATTAAAATAGTTGCTTTACATGTATTTAGATTATCGCTAGTCTATAACCGGACACACTGTATATGATCTCTTCATTTATGGAAAAAAAATTCTTTAAAACCCCAATTATATGGTACCTTTCTGTAATGTTCCTTAATATAATGCAGTTTAAATCATCAAAATTGCCCAACCCGTTTCTGAATAATAATGGTCATACATAAAAAAAGTTGCCGACGAATTGATAACCTCCTCATTTTTGGAAGTCGATTAAAAAAGGAAAAGCTGAAAAGTGGGAGGGATGATTTGGGCGGTGGAAAAGGGGTGGAAAAATACATTGCGATTTCTGGCCACAGTTGAGGTACTAGAAAAAAAGTTAACTGTAAAAGTTGTAGATCTCAAAAAGATCTACAACATTCGTATTGGTGACTTTTTCATATATATATATATATATATATATATATATATATATATATATATATATAAATTAGCTCGACATTATTTTGTAAGATATAAGTGAGTATGAAGATGTGACTGAAAATAATGAGGCTACTCGCATTGATTCAGATAGAGAATTAGCCAAAGAAAGATTTTGTGAAGAATCGTTTCAAGAAGATCAGGAAGAAACTGATGATAATAAATCAAACGATTTCACCATATTCTGTCCTGCAATTGTGTAAAAAAGACGTAGAGTAATTTAATAAATGTAATTTTGTATATACTTTTTTATATAATTTGTCATAAATTAATAAAAATTGTATAATTATTACAAGTATATATTTTTTTCAACAAAAGAATTGTTGTTTTTATTTTATCTGAAGCAATGTATGATATATTGCTTATTAATAACATTTATGAGTGCTAATAAAACTTCTATTCAAATAAGTTACACATAGTTTCTTTTGTATTCTTTCCCAATTCAACGGTGAAGTTTGTTTTTTGATTTTTTTAAATTTAAACAAATTAATAACAATTAAGCAAAAATGTACTTTTTTAACATTTTAATAATACAATTATATTCTAACAGTTTTTTAAACCACTTTGTATAACTATAATTCCGGTTCACCGTATATGAAACTTTTTATAGGCTCTCAAATATAACATTTTTGTTTAAAAAGTGTTTTTTCAAGTTTGATGAAGTTGTAGATAAGTACGCAATGCAGGATTCCAGATTTGCTTGGCACCGACTTTAAAAATATGCTAGATAGGTAGGTAATTAATTTGTACAGAATGAGCACCTATTACTGTTTACATTTTTTACTTTCTGGGTAGGTACCTAACAATATTGAATGTGATATTTATTTGCTAGAGTTGTATTATAATATAATTATTTTCAGCTTTTTACTTATAGGTGGAAGTCGGTTATATATTTTTTTAAATGTTTTATTTTCTAACATTTTTTAATTACCCTGTATAACTACACTTCCACTCCTGTATATGCGATCGCTTTTGGGCCACTCTACAAACACTTTTGTTTCTAAAATCTTTTAATCACCCTCTGTAACTATAATTCTACTTCGCCCTATATTTGAACCATTATATATGTGCAATGCAAGTCGTTGCATGCTACCCTATAATACATTTATATTCTAACAGTTTTTTAAACCACTTTGTATAACTATAATTCCGGTCCACTATATATGAAACTTTTTATAGGATCTCAAATATAACATTTTTGTGCTAACCCATTTTAAATCACACTGTATAAGTATAATTTCAAACCACAATATGTTTTAACTACCCTGTATATGCATTTGCTTATGACTACCTATTGTAATATTTTTTTAAACCACCATGCATAATTATAATTCCAGTACATTCTATATTGCAACCACCCTGTAAATGCAATTGCCAATGAGGTACCCCACAGGTGTAACATTCTATTAGCATTTTTTAACCATCCTTCATAACAATATTTGTCCTCTACCCTGTATGTGAGTTATCATTAAGTTCTAACTGCTATGAGCTACCCTATATAATTATTTTCTCTTGCTTTTTTCGAACCATCCAGTATACTATAATTCCATTCGACGTTATATTTTAACCAACCTGCATAGCAAATCTTATGGACCACCTAACATATTAAAAACTACCCTATACAATTATAATTTTACACGAATTTATATTTATATGCGTCAAATTAACTTGCGAACTCATAAGATCATAAGATTTTACCCATCCAAAAATCGCCTGCTCTGTCAATTTTTTCGCTTTGAAAACTTGAAATCTCCAGCTATAAAAATGTGATGCTAGGAAAATATGATCGAGGCATAAAATGTTCGGAACATACAAATACAATTTGTATTGAAAAAAATGTTTACAAGAGCAGTTTGACTCTCAAATAGGTTACCAAATCACAAATGAAAGCATTTTTACAAGACGAGTCTCACTCTTACGTAGGTTACTAAATCACCGTGAATTGAACGCCTTTAAATTACAAAGCAGCTATCTTGATTGTCGCAAACTGTCAATAATTTTGTAAATTATTTAATTTCTCAGCTAAACGATTTTTTCCAAAGGTCACCAATCGATTTCTATCAATTGAAACTTCTAAATGGGAAAATTTCATCGGAATCGTTTTCCAGAACTCAATTACATATATACATATTTATAATTGTCTTTTAAATGTTATTTGTGGCATGTTCTTGATTTTTTTATGTTTTCTTGGGAATAACACCACAATTGAAATAAAAAGCTGTATATTGAAAGAAAACGTTTCAAAGTCGATTCTGACAACGAAGTCAGAATCGACTATGAAACGTTTGGTATTTTCTTCAAAGCAATAACTGGCAACGCTGATAGGGAATATTTCACAAATAGTATCAATAAATTAAATCAGGGACAACTTCAAGTTGAAAACCTTTTGAAAAATCAAATTAGAGCAACAACTTCCTTGATAAAAAACTTTAACAACACTATACAACAAACCCAACCTTCAATGACAATAGTCGGAAAATTGAAAACAATATACGTAAATTAAAGGATAAAATGACTTATGTGGAAACTAAACTGTAGTTTTTAGAAATGTCAGAAAAAACTGTAGATGAATCAAACATCGCCACCATAAGTTAAACGAGTATTTAAAAGAGTTGGACGAACTAATCAACCAACCGTTTATCAACAAAAATATTTCATTGTTTACATATGCCACAATAATTTCTATCGTAATTATTACCGCTGCCTTTGTCCTCAAAACGTTTTAGACCACTAGTCACACATCCCAAATAGTGTAGGGAACTTAGCACTCTTGTCTTCTAAACGTTGTTTGTGGCATGTTCTTGATTATTTTTATGTTTCTTTGGGGAATAACACCACAATAGAAATAAAACTACGTATATTGCAGGAATACCAAACGTTTCAAAGTCTATTCTGACTTCGTTGTCAATGGCTTTATATTTATTGATGTAGATTGCAAAATGAAAATTTGATTTATGACATTTAACAACAAATTTTCTAATGTCAATTTTAAATGTCATAAATCAAATTTTCATTTTGCAATCTACATCAATAAATATAAAGCCATTGACAACGAAGTCAGAATAGACTTTGAAACGTTTGGTATTCCTGCAATATACGTAGTTTTATTTCTATTGTGGTGTTATTCCCCAAAGAAACATAAAAATAATTTAGCACTCTTTTAATACCATTTTTGCAAACAAAAATCTGCAAGTATTTGAATGGTGTTTCTTGAAGAAGGTACACCGCATAACACAAAAAAAGTTTTGTTAACACATTTTACTTCTTAGTAAATAATACTAGGTGTTTAACTAGCAAAAACCCTAATGTTGGCAGTTTTTCTGAGTTCTCAGCAACAGAATAAAACTGTAAAGTATTGTATGCGCATTTTTAGAACCTTGAACCTACTAAATGAGATGTTGATCGATCGGATTCGTTAATTATTAAGTGAGTACTTCGCGAAAATTGTGAAAAAGGTGCATTTTTCAATCATTCGAAGCTCTTATCTAAAAAAAATGAGAACGATGAAACTTGGCAAAAAGTTTCATTTGCCAATCGAAAATAACTTCGACTTCATGGCTTTGAAGGTTTTCTCACAAATGTAATTTTTTATCGAGATCTCTTTAGTTCTGGAAATGTTTACAATGCTCCCATTCTGCATCAAATTACTTTTTTATAAATCTGAATGGAACATGGTAATTATTAAATCTTTCGGTACTCATCATATATAAATATTCTTTTGGGTTTGTTCTATTGTCTGTAAATTTAATTTGAAATTCTGCATTTTGGTATTCGACAACGCATAAATATTAGTAGAGGGGGATCATGATTTCCCCTCAAGGTAGAATAAGAATAAGCATGTCATCGAATATACATGACGTTTAAAATGCTTTTTACATGCAAATTACATTATATACGAGGGTGAATCAAACATAAACGGTAATTTTGCTATTCTGCTTAGAATGCAGTTTCGAGCTAGATTATGTTGTTTGATTTATGGGCACTGGGGGAACCAGTCCGATACGCGCATATGCATGGCTTTGTTGACGAAGGGGCTAAATTTGTTTCACCTCGTTAACGCTCGTTATCCTGAAAATGGACGCCATTTTTACTAATAACTTGTTATTATGTAAGAATACATAATTCAAAAAGGAGGATAGCCACTTGTTGCCGAAGGACTTTCTCTGTAATTTTGAAACATCCGGTTAAGCTCGCCATCGGGAAAACGAACGCTATTTGCACTAATTACTTGTTTATATATAAAAAACCAATACTCAAAAGGCCGACAGTTTAGTGATGACGATGACCTCTAAATGGGGACAATTAAGCCACAAATTCAGTTATTTACCATCAGCTACAAATAAATATTATAAAATAAAAGTAGTATATATTCATGATTCTTTTCTTTACTAACGGCTGTTTAAGCATATCCTATGCTAATATGGTACTGTTTTTTCATCTTGAGGGTAAAATTTGGAATTAAATATACTCAAAAATGACAAATGGACCTCGATTTTACAATCTATCCTGTAGAAATTAGGCAACTTTTGAATAAAAATAAATATAGGTTGGCTATTCAAAAAAACTAAAAAACCGTGTATAAATTTCCATTGTTTTTTTTACCGCAATTCTTATTTGCATAGTGAACTTTATTGGAATATGGCTGAAATTGAAGATGTTTGTTTTAATTTTATATAAATTAAAATAACTTATTGTTAAAAATTAAATTACTTAGATTAGTAAAATGTATAATTTCATGTTTTGAACGTAGATTGTTATAATTTTAAATAGCTTCACTAATAAATTGGTTGACCAATTTATTATAATATTCAATTTTATATAAAATAATATTAAAAATTGTAAAAATTTTATTAAAATTTAATTCCTTAAATATTCTTATGGAAGCATATCTCTATTTTTAAGAATTCAATCCTAGCCAAATATATTTAAAATCAAATTTTAATAACACAATTTTAATTAATTTTCAGCAATTTATTGATAGTGATTTTATAAAATTTCTTACATTTTGGTATAATAACTTTGCAATGTTTCTCTATTTGTATCATATTGATGAAAAAAAACCTTGTCGAAATATTTAAATAACTAATGACTAGTTTAATATGTCCTCACCTTACTGTTTCACCCTTTGTCTTCGATTTAAACTATTTTAAATTAATATCAATAAATTGCTGAAAATTAATTAAAATTGAAGTTTAAGTGTAATTGTGTTATTAAAATTTGATATTACAAATATTTGGCTCGAATTGATTCTTAAAAATAGAGTTTTGCTTTCATAAGAATATTTAAGGAACTAAATTTTAATAAAATAGTTAAATTTTCAAGTATTATTAATATATAAAATTAAATATTATAACAAACTGATAGAACATTTATTAGTGAGGCTACTTAAAATTATAACAATCAATGTTCAAAAGATGAAATTATAAATTTTACTGACCTAAGTAATTTAAATAAATTTTTAACAATAATGATTCTAATTTATATAAAATTAAAACAAACATCTTCATTCTAACCCATATTCCAATAAAGGCAACTATGCAAATCACTATTGCTATAAAAAATACAAAGGATATTTATACACGATTTTTTTATTTCATTTAAGATAATTTAAAAATGTGTATAAATTTTCTTTTTTTCCAAGTTTTTTTAATAGCCAACTTGTATCTATTTTTATTCAAAAGTTATCTAATTTCTACAGGACAGATTGAGAAATCGAGGTCCAAGGTAGACACATTTTTTGTCCATTAGTTTTTTAGCCTGTCAACTAAATTAATTTAAATTTAAATATTTTATGTATAGCGGATTTAGATTCAATGGTTTTAATTCTTCACATAAGCTGGTAGTAGAATACATATATTCTTTTCTCTTAATATTTTTTCATACTCTATATTGAGTAGTTTTTAATGGTGAGAGAATCGTTGGGCAAGTGGGACCCCAGTTATTTATGCGAAATTGAATTTTACATTAAACTAATGTATAGTACACATTCTTAAGTTCTATTATCTATATATAAATAGGCAAAGACAAAACGGTTAGGTACCATTTTCTCCTCTGTTCCTCAAGCGGTTTATTTGATTTTTGTTTTGTTTAGTGGCTATTGACGACCTTCAGTGCAGAATGCTAAAATATATTTATAATATTGATTCATTCATTAAAGGAAAAACTAACAAATTTTGTTTAGTTCTGAAAGTTATTCTACATTATCATGCTATTGAGAACTCACCCACAAAATTTATATTATATGATAATGCCAATTTATTGGGTACTCAAGTTTTTCTAAATATAGTTTGTCAACTAAAATCAGAAATTTGTATTGCGTGGCAACTGAACAATGTTTTTCCGATAACATTTTATTATTTTAACATTATACTATTAATTTATATTGTTTCTATTTTAAAGGCTAATAGTTTCATACAATTTAACTAACTTTACAAAGCCTATGATATAAATACAAATAGTGAAATTGAAGATAAATAGTTAGATCTGACATCAAGGCAATGGTTCTAATGTCTTGACCAGTTCAAGGCCAACCTCATTGTAGGAGATTGAATTTCAATTTGACATTTCTTAACAATGTTAACCGCTAGGTTAAGGTACCTTCTCAATGCAATGCGAAAATTATCAATGTATAATTTTCAAAATTTCAATTTCAATGAACTTACACAAATTGTCAACAAATAAAGATATTATTTAACATAAATTAACAGGTCGTGCATTGTATTTCTTAAATATTTTGATATAATCCCCCGATGAAAACTTTTACGTAAGTAAACTAACTATTGAGAGATTATAAAGCTAATTGATACATTTGATTTAAGATCCTCTCAAGTTCTTCTTCTTCTTCTTCTTCCAAGCTTGTCCCTCTCGGGACGGGGGTTGGCTTTGATCTCGCGATCTTAATAGCCAGTTACAAGTGTTTTAACAATAAAAAGTGAAAAAATTTTCTAATGATTCTCTTTATTCACTGAAAATGCCGTATAACTGTAATGTCCTTTGTAATGAAAATATCGATATTCCTCCAAATTAGTCAAAAGAAATTATGATTGCTGGATGAGTCTCTTATCGCTAAAAATACCATAACTCAATTGTTCTTCATAATGTAATAAATCAATAATCCACAAAGAATGTCAAAAGAAATTATGATTACTTAGATTATTAACGAAACTATATTTACAACACGAGGTGGCCTTGGACTCCCGGCACTATCAATATTCTATTTCTAACACATATAATCACTGCCAGAGCGTTTTTTTTTTCACTTTATATAAGCGTCTTTTCACTTTGTATAAGTGTCTAATGGGGATTGACGGTAACCAAACCTTAAACTCACCTTCATACTGGAACAGATTTAACTTAACCCTAGGACGCACACACACACGACCGGCCACCTCGCCATCTTGCACGGGAGTCCTCCTCTCAAGTTGAATATGTTTTTCATTTTATGCCATGTGCAAATGAAAATTGAATAAGTATTAGTAATATATTGCTGTTTTATTCGTTATAAGGTAATCTTTTAAATTGATTTTAACATGTCGTCTAAAATATTAGCAGTTAGTCAAAAATTGTTAAATGTTCTTTTAACGAGATGTGATATGCTGCAAATATATTTTTACTTATTTATCTAACAATATAATACATATAATGTTTTGTTTATTTACATATATCTTATTATATGTAATTCTGGCAAACTGCACTATGACTGTCGAAATTTCATTTCGGGGTTTTGGCGTCTACAAATCGATTGCTTGGGAAAAATCGTATTACCGAGAAAGAACGAGATTGTGACAATAATTATGACAGCTGAGTTTTGAAATTACAAGAGTTTCAAGTTTCAATACAGGATGATTTGGTAACATACTTGAGGTTGAAACTGCTCCTGAAAAAAAATTCCAATACAAATTGATGTGTAGAACCTTATAAGAATTTTATCGCTATTTAATAATTTTTAAGGTAAAAATTGCTGCTTAGGCGATTTTTGGATAGGTAAAAAGTTATGTGTTCTCATGTTCTAACTTGACTGAGATATAAGCCTTTGTATATTATAAGTATACAGGGCGATTCCAGATATGTTAGAAATCATTTTTTTTCGTGGGTGGCACACAAGCATTTGCATATATAGCGTGTTTAAAATATAGAGTAGAGTGCAATTATAACTAATAAAATAATTATATAGGGAAGCCCATTAGCGGTTGAATTTACAGGGTTCTTGGAATAGAGGGGGCAATAGAATTACATGGTGGCGGAAATGGAAGTGCAACATTTCGTAACCTATAATCAGTTGTATATATAGGGTAGATGAAATATAGGAATTATAGATATACAGGATGATTATAAAAAATGTTAGAAAAGGAACTGAATTATAGAGTAGCCCACGATGAGTCCCATATATATGATGATTGAAATATAGATCGGGGTAGAATTATAGTTACAGAAGATAGTTAAAAATTTCAGAAACAAAAAGAGTAAATACGGTGGCTTTTAGGCAGTCGCATATATAGAATGGTTTACCGGGTGGTTCAAAAAAGTTAAAAATATGCGTGGTCCATGAGCAGATGCATATACAGGGTGGTGGAAACATTTAATGAGATGGAATTATTATAATGATTATTTATATATAAATGTTAGAGAATTGAGTGCAATTATAGTTATACAGGGTGGTTAGAAAAAATAATTATGCTGAATTGTTGTCATATTAAATTAAGAATTACGAATTTGAACACAAATAAAGTCCTATTAATTATATCTGAAAAAGAACTTGAATTTCGTTACTTATTTGTAGAAGCGAGATTTAAGACCGACATCTACGATTTTCGAGGAAACTATCACACAGAGGTTCCGAATCTGGATGAGTTCCGTGTAATGGCTGTTCTTCCTTAAGTCCTAGGATAGAATGTCACGATAACATTTTCAGGGTACTTCACCTGCCAGAGATATTGACATAATTGGTCGAATTTCGACCACTGGGCGACAGCTAGTATTCAGAAATTACCTAATTTGGTAAAACAACTAAAACAATTTTCTTAGTTTAGGTGCTGTTAACATTATATGTGTATTCCATTTTAAATTTGAATCTTTTTCTACACTTAAATAATTATTACTAGGAATAATATCTAGCTTGTTAGGGCAAGTACATCTAGTATATTTGGTGTAGTGATGGAAAGTTATATGATTATAATTAGGCAATCCACTAATAGTAGTTGTAAACGCAGCACAATTAGTTTTTTTACATTTTAAGTCAAAAGGATATTTATTAGTCAGCCATTGTTTAACAAAACACATTTTATATGCCACTTTTGAGTAAATTTAATTCCAAATTTTACCCTCAAAATGAAAAAACAGTATCATCAGCGTAGTATATGCTTAAACAGCCGTTAGTAAAGAAAATAATCATGAATATTTACTACTTTTATTTTATAATATTTGTCTGTAGCTGATGGTATATAACTGAATTTGTGGCTTAATTGTCCCTATTTAGACGTCCATCGTCATCACTAAGCTGTCGGCCTTTTGAGTATTGGTTTCTTATATATAAACAAGTAATTAATGCAAACAGCGTTCATTTTCCCGATGGCGAGGGTTAACCCGATGTTTCAAAATTACCGAAATTTAAGGTCCTTCGTCAACAAGTAGCTGTCCTCCTTTTTGAATTATGTAATCTTACATATTAACAAGTGATTAGTAAAAATGGCGTCCATTTTGAGGTTAACGAGCGTTAATGGGGTGAAACAAATTTAGCCCATTTTAAGGTCCTTCGTCAACAATTAGCTGGACGCCCTTTTGGATTATAATTTTTTATGTGCAAATGGCGTCCATTTACCCGATGACAAGCTTCACCCATTTTTTTGACAACTTTACCCCTGTCCGCCACCCTGATGGTAACGCTCTACGCAGACACCCATCGGGAATTTGATTGATTACCTGATAATCTTCTATATAGTCAATTTTGGAACGTTGGCTCGATCATGAACATGAAAAAAAATTAGCTGTAGCTGTGCTCGGTTATCGCTTTAACTGACGCCTGAACAGAAACGTGATGTAATTTAGGAATGTAAATTAACAGAACACATTCTGCCCATTTTCGCGATGACGAGCAAAAACCCGCTCTATCTCTTAAGACTACTAGAAATGAAAGATTCTGCCGAGTTTGAAAATTTCAACGTATCTTATACAATAACTATGGAAGATTGAAAATTGGGTATTTTTTACAGTTTTTTCTAAATAACTCAATAAGTAATAATTCAATCGGCTATATGAATCATTTAGTAAGTATTGAAATTACGTATAAAACAAACTTACTTTCGACACTAGAACTTTTCATTCAGTTGCTAAAAAGTTTCAAATACTGCCAAAATTACGATTTTTGCAACTTTAAACATTCCATATAATTACGTAAGGAATAAAAATTTGTTAACAACAGTTTGTATGTGTTAGGCTATATACATTCTTCAAGAAAAACCAATCAAACAACTGTGGAAAATACTAACTTCCCTAGAGTAAAAAGGCGAAAACCTTGCGAAGTCATCACAAAGTAGACTGTCTAGACCAAAGTTTAGACCTGTCCTATAGGAGAACACTATTGAAGATATCTTTTTTTTTGTTTCATATATTTTTTGTTTTCAGATTAATATTTTTATTATTATATTTTATATTTCATATTCCTTTAGAAAATTTATATTAGCTAAGCTATTTGCTTTTATTTGATAATTGTTATTTTTTGAAACAAGTTCCTGTAACTTAGTAACGTTTAGTTGGTAAGGGAAGTTGTAATATCGGTCATAAATCCAGTTTAAAATATTTATTCCATGCCAACAATATAATAATTTTTGTCATAAATATAGTATTACATTTCAGGACATAGCAATTACCACGGACAACATCACTGATGCTTAGCTGCAAAACCAAGATTATAAATTCACATGCGACAGCAGCGAGAGTTATTAAGTGTTTTATTTAGTGATTTGTGATTTTCAAATTTATTAATTTTGTATTTCAAATAAAAAGTTCTTTTAAAAAGTTAATTGTGTTAGTAATAATGTAATATATATATATATATATATATATATATATATATATATATATATATATATATATGGGTGATTCTCTGTAAAGACGTTTTCGGATCATACAAAGTTGTCCGGTAATAAAAATATCGTGTTTAATAAAAAAAATCCTACTAAGGACTATAAAAATAACAGTTTAATGATAAGTATTAAAAGGCCAATTGAATTTATAGCTACTTTTCGAGATTTAAGCATTTTTCTAAAAAATGGTTGCAGGGGATTGTTCTTTATATCAGGGGACTGTTGCAAATACATTAAAACCACCCAATATATGATGTAAATCATTTATTTTTATATGAAACATATGATAGACATTATTAGAATTAATCTGCTTCAAGTTTGAACCAAAATAATTAAAAGCTTACTTCTGAAATATCTTTAAAAAAAACAGTAGATTCCACCGAAATGAACTGCTTATATCTCTTCTGCATACTTTGTACAATAATTTTCGCTAAAATCCATGTGAATAAGGACATCCTCATGTTGCAGATTAATTACTTAATAGCATTAAACTGGTGAACTATATTCCTTTCATGGGCAACGAATTTATACAAATCTTCATGCAATTGCAGTATTAATTCACATGGATGAACACCAAAAGATTTCTTCAAATACTTAGTCACTGTTCGGGACGTTTTGGTTTTCAGATCTTGAATCACTTGCCTCTCAGTAATCCACGTTTTGTATTTAATAACTTTTCTGTTATCAAACTCTTTATAGCTTGGAGTCCTATTACTGCAAACCATACAACTTCTGGATAAACATTCTACGCTATATCGATCGCAACATAAGGCTTCTAGTAACTTTTGGTGTTTATTGTAAGGTAATATTCTTGCTTCATACAAAGCGCTCAGCTTCATGTCCAAGTTACTGTGGACTATACATAGGCCTGTATCACGATTTTGTGCATTAGGTTTGATTACGCAGAACGGACGCAATCGACAGAATGTTGGATAGCTAATTTTGAAGTTATCGGCCACAAACTTTTTGTATAGATTGAGGATTGTATCAAGCAGATACCTTTTTTGTTTTTTAAGCTTGTTTTTGGTAATGAATTCTTTTTTCCCTGCTCCTATACGACTGTTACTATCGTCTTCATAAAACTTCTTTACCACCTCTTCAGCACTTGCAGTTAATCTCATACGTCGTAATTTATGTACGATTAAAGAATTGTACGGCTCTGATTTCTTTGTGCCTCTATAAATAGCAGCACTATCTTTAGGTATCCAGTACCAGTACTTTTGGATAATCTGCCCAGAAACGGCTTTTGTGAACACACGTTTATCTTCCATACGTTTTAGCCTGGAATAATTTTCTTTCAGCTGTTTATTTAGGACGTCACCAAATAACGCCTTTTTGACAAATTCTTCCCTACCAGCAGCTTTCCTTAACAACTTTTGTATTTTAGAATTTGGTGTTTCTTCAATATTCTTTCTTGTTTTTCCTTCTAGCCTAGCCAATCTTTCCTTGTACTTCTCAAGATTTTTCTGCAGTACTGCAATCTTTTCATTTTTCTCTTTGTTTTGTCTCTCTCTTTGTTTTTTTTGCCTTTCTTCTTCGCTGAATATTTGTATTCGTGCCAATGGAACTTGGACCTGGAAAATGCTGTAATTCGTCCCGAAGCTGGTGTGATGCGTTCAGAATCTGAAGAAGGTGTGTTTTCACGGACAAAGTTATTGGTAATACGGTTGACTTGCTTTTTTTTTCTTCCGGTAAGCAGCACAGTGTTTTTTCCAATACTTGAGGGCAGCTCTGTGCTCACGTAGAGTCATATCTTTGGCAAGTTTTCTCTGCCCTTTTTCTTTTTTTTCTGGGATTTCAGCCTCTCCTTTTCTCTCATCTCTTCCCTCTTTTGAGGATCATTTTTTCTTCGTTGATACCTTAAACGTTCCGCATCTCTTTTTCTGTAATAATTCCTCTCTGGATAGCTTTTACTTGTTAGGAGCCATGCCTACATAATCACACCTAGCCTGAAACAAATTGTTATGACTATTACGGTATCAATAACTAAATTAACTTCAACAGGTTGTCTAATTTACACAATCCCCTGGAATGAAGGACAGTCCCCTGCCAGATTATAAATCGTGAAATATCAAGTAAACTATCGTAATGTTTTTAATTTGGTGAGTTCTGTAGAAATAAGTAGATTTATTATTGTAAAATTATATAGAATATATCCAACTGCACAAATAAATTATCAATAAAATAATTACCAGAGGACTGTACGTCGTAGCGGCCTCGACACTTGCTCCCCGAACAAACGATGCACTGACACTACATAGAATGGCGGCAGACCGCCGCTAACACCACTTACACGAACTTCGGGCTACTTACGGCCTTGTATACGCAGGACAACATGAAAAGGTTGGGTGGAAAATTTTATTTTTGGTATTAAACTTTTGGCAGGGGACTGTGCTTAAAAAGCCCCGACAAAGTTTGATCAAAAGAATGAAATGGAATAAAACGATATTAAGTCTTATTTATTTCGAAACAAAATACGTCAATTAATTGTGTTTTTAAATAATATGTTCACAATTCTATAATATAAATAACCATCTTAAAATAAAATCTGAAAGTGTTAATACTGGACATGGGACAGCACAGGGGACTGTTTTTATGTTGGTTTGGGAATTTTTTGATAAAAAACTGTAATTTTTATCGTTGTATAAACAACTGCTCTAAAAAGGAATAATTTTATACTTTGTTCAAGTTGTCTTAGTTCATTATATGTTAATAATTTTCAGAAAAAATGGTTAGGACACCGATTTACGTGTTTACAGAGAATCGCCCATATATATATATATATATATATATATATATATATATATATATATATATATATATATATATGTATTAGGTGGTTTCCGGGAATTCATCGACGTAGTTGATAATTGATCCCTGCCGGGAAGCGAAAGCAGAAGGCTACGAGAATTATGCGAACCGACCTGAAGAGGCCAGATGTGACTCTGCCGAAACGTCATTTTACCATCGATCCCGGCAGGGATCAGTTATCAACTACGCGGATGAATTCCCGGAAACCACCTAATACATTTAGTGCCCGCAAAAACTTAAAAACAAATATACATACATACATATACATATATATATATATATATATATATATATATATATATATATATATATATATTGTTATGGAATTAGAACAGCCATAAATAAAAATGAAATGCAATCTATAAAACAGATTAAAAAAGTAGATTGTATACTAAAAGTATATTAGTAATGAACATGTTGGTTGCCTAACGATAAGTAACATTTAATGAAAAAAAAAAGGATTAACACTAATAAAGCAATTATACTTGAAATATTTATGTTAAGGGTTGAAAAGAATCAACTGAGATTCAGGTGTTATAATATAAAAGGCTTAGCAAAACCATTTACTAAATAAAAAGCCAGCTCAACTTCTCGATAAACATGCCATTCCAACGAGGCAGCAAAAAGGAGCAATAAATTGTAAATAAAGCTCTCTGAACTTTGGCAAAGGAAATATATGTGTAATATGTAGTGTAATTAAGATGACTTTAATAATAATTAAAC